>CM052194.1:13220217-13238492 GCA_028455805.1 Lasioglossum figueresi | reverse complement strand
TCATCATCATCATCATCATCATCATCATCATCATCATCATCATCATCATCATCATCATCATCATCATCATCATCATCATTATCATCATCATCATCATCACCTGCGTATTAACAGGGTCATCGATAATACTTTGCGCGACCGGAAGTGAGAGCGTGTACCTACGTTTTTTGTGATCGATACGGCCTCGGTCCATAGGGTAGCATGCATTTACTTTCCAAAGTTGGATATATTATTAACGCATAACAGTGAACATTTACGAATTGTTATCGATATTGCTTTAAGATGGTTGAGTCCGATGTGTATACAAAATTAATGAAATGTAAAAAAAAGACATGGTGTTCGAGTGCTTTTATAAAATTGTACGAGTGCTTTTATAAAATTGTTCGAGTTTATGCCTTTTTTAGATTGTTCCGTCGCTTGCGAACGTTTCGCAGAAAACGTGAAGGACGCGGCTATAATTATTTCTTCATGAAAATAATTACTTAAATAGATATAAAAATGATTCTATACAAATCTATTATGCAGCCTACTTTTATTAAAATGGAAGGCGGTGTTATGGGAAAAATATAGTTACATCGAGTATCGTTACTTTGAATTTGAAGTAGTCTTATTGAAACTGGTAATTTGGTAACATTGTATTTTTACTGCAAATTTAGATTGCAGATCTGACTAAGAATCTATAGTTGTAATAAAAAATATAATAAGTCGTATATTTCTTGTTTCGAAATATTTAAAGGAAAAGGAATGTTGTAATAACAAGCACTTCTGACGGTTCATTTTTGACAATATCGTAAAAATGACATTGAATCAATTTAGTTTAAAATAATGTGACGTGAAATCACTGATAAACTCATTTTTTTTAAGTTTTGACTTAGACCACTTTCACAATTATGGGCCCAATTGTGAATTCAAAATTTTCAGAATTCCCATAGAACCACTAACCTCAATTTCAATAATGGTGGACGGGTCAAGATGTTCCGTTTTTCTGCTAAACCGATCGCGTCGCGACGAACACGACATTGAAACGCGACCAAAGAAAGATCTTGCAGCACGAAAACCGGTCAAAATATCGCGCGAACCCGAAAACCGTACAAAAAGAAACCATCATCATCGATCTCCGCTTCTCTAGTAAAACGGAACAGCTACACGTTCCGCGATTTGTACCGTTTTCTATCGACGGTGAGATCCGAAAATATTGTACTCTCGCCGAGGCGGACGATCCGAGGTAGAGCATCGTATTAATGCAGTGAGGTAGCTGCGCGATAGCGAGTGCTTAAAATTAAAATTGTAAGAAGAAAAACAGATGAAGAAAAAGAGGTAGATAGATGCATTGAGAGAGATAGAGATAGAGAGAATAGAGATAGAAATAGAGAGAAAGTGATAGACAGCGAAAAAAATTGAAAGCTCGCATAGTGTGTTTTAAATGCAACAGTGTCAGTGGCCAGAGCGATGTTGCGCGCGCGCATCAATTAGAAGCTAGATCATGAACGTATCGTTTTGTCAATTTTTTTTTTCATCACCGAGCTTTGTGAGATCTTTCTTTTTTCATTCGTTCTTGTTCATCTCGTATTTTTCGAATTTGAATAAACTGTTTCGTTATATCATTACCCATACACCGCCGATCCTCTATCAACATTTTCGAAGATAATATATATATATATGTATATATAGAACATTGAAACACGTATAGGAGAAAAACAAATGCACACGGAATAAAACATGATTCTCTGATTTGATCTTTGTTCTTTTTGAAATGCCGTTATTATGGCGACCGCGGGTATGGCAGAGTGATCGGGGTGACCACCACGGCGCGAGTATTATACTCGTAGCCGGGCGGTATGGTCACGACCGAGATTAACGTCACAAAGAACAGTACACCAGTAATAATAATCATCATCCTAGAAATCTCCTTACTTTTCTGTTCGATTAGCCATTCCAGAACTCTCTCCTCGTTCTTAAGATTACCTACAAAAGGCACACACGCATATCAAGGTCAGCTCAGTTGTACGATGCACCGTGATCATTTTCGGACAGGGGTTTTCAGATATTTTCGAGGGTTATCTTACGGATTTCTCGGGATAAAGGATGGTCAGTTGTTCTCCCTTTTGACACTTTTCTCGAATTTTGAACACATTCGGAACCTAGCTTAATATGGAACTGAATTTATATACAATTTTTAGATCGTCTACCGTATTAAGTATAGTAAGCAATTCTTTCTCGAAAACAGGTGAATTTTGTATAAATAAGGATCTCCCTTGTTTGGTGTTCCAATTATAAGGTAATTATCGTAAAGCTTTTAAAGGAAAGGTGTTTGCAATTATAAACTCCAAACTTGGTGCGCTTATCAACTAACATTCATGTAATAAATTTTATTAAAGCAATAATAATAATTTTCTTGGAAGTTACAACGGCAGTAATAAGAACATAAAATATTTATTGTGTTAAGTAAATTAGAATGAATGCAAAATATTGGAAAGCAAAAAAATAACGAATTTTACAAACTGGAAGACCCTTTAAATGAAAATTTCTAATATCCATATATGAGCAGTTTAATATTATTTAATATTAAAACATGCTTATAGTTTGTATTCGATCCAAATCGTCATTGATACTAATTATTCCCAACATTGACCGGTCCCGAATATTATTTAATATTAAAACATGCTTATAGTTTGTATTCGATCCAAATCGTCATTGATACTAATTATTCCCAACATTGACCGGTCCCGAATATGTCAAGTTAACTTCGTTCCTTATTGACACACGAATTACCCATTTTCATTGGGTTCTTCGAAAACTTTTGTCTGTGGATTCGTCGACAGAGAAGAACAATTCCGAGAGTACGATCAAAGAATTGTGAAAATTTAAATCTGTACGATCTTTGTTTCCTCTGACGACTGAGATGAAACCAGATATACCTTGCGCAGAGAAACAAAGACGATCTATCCGAGGGAGGGTGTTGATCATGATCGAACAAGCCTAGGAAGAAGCGTTTGGGACTTACCGTCGTACATGATGGGGACACCAGTCTCGTAATAAACGAGAGCCGGGAATGAGAACACGCCGATCTCAGCGGCTAATTTAGCATCGTTCGACTTTACGAATTGAATACCGTGTTTGTCGGTGTCGTCGTCAATGGTTTCTAGTTCCTCGAGGATTTCCGGACACGCTTCACATTTATCATCGTCTGTTAAAAAAGACATTGCCGTGAGAAGAAATTAATCCGAAGATACTTCGATCTCCGTTGCGCTGTTTTATCATCGTGCTGTGCTTGTAACAGATATATCAAAGACTTCGTACGATCGTTACTCTTTTTCGCTGTGAAATCAACTTACAAAAGAACACAGCGAGATGCTCGACGTCGTTGATGAGCACCTGCAACGTTTTCCTGTCCACGTTCTCGATCACGTCCGGCGTCTGGGTACGGAGTTCCAGGATCCATTCCAAAATCGCCTCCTCGTGCATCATGTCGCCGTTGTACACTTGCCTGAATTTATGCCTGTAAAACGCCAGTGCTGGAAGACCAGGAAGATCATACTCCTTCTCGATACCCTCGTCCGAGATCTTCACGAAGTCGATATCCTTCTCCTCGCACTCGTCGTCGATGTTCTCCAGCTCCTGCAGGATCTTCTGACTCTTTTTGTCGCCTTCTTTGTCTGCAATTGAACCATTTCCAAATGAATCTCACCTCGGGCAAAGTCTCTAGACGATACGTCATCGCGTACTCACAGAAGAAGACAACGACGTAATCATTCTCTTCGAGTATGCTCTCCAACATCTTGCCGTTCACTTCTTCGATCTTCCCAGGAATCTCGAGAGTGTCCTCGTCGGTGATCCACGACAGCACTTCATCCTCGTCTTCGATGTCGCCCTTGAAGATCAAGGGGTCCTTGTTCCTGAAGAACACCAGGGTGGGGAAGGTCTTGATTCCGTGTTTCTTTGCGAAACCGATGTCCTCCGTGGTGACAAAGATGATGCCCGTCTCGTCTAACTCGTCGTCGATGTTCTCGAGCTCTTCTAGCACTTTATCGCATTCGTCTCCTTCCTCGCAGTCTCCGCCTAGAGGTGGCGCCAGAAATATTAGTTAGGCTAGTGTTTGTTAGTCTTTGAAAAGTGTACTTATAGAAGAAATATTTTAGAATCTGCACAACAAGAGTTCCATGCGATCAAAATTATTTAAAAAAAAACGCTGTATAACAACCCTGTATAACAAGCCTATCAAAAAGTTCCACATGTTAATCGATCCCGGATTGAGAATGTCTACATACTGAAAAACACGACGACGTATTCGTGTTCCTCGATCAGATCGCTCAGAATCTCGTCGGTGACTTCCTCGATGGTGGCAGTGTTCTTCTGCTCGATCAGCCATTCGAGGACCTCGTCCTCGTTCAGAAGATCGCCCTCGTATATCGCCGGGATCTTGTTCTCGAAGTAGACCAGCGTCGGAAGATGATCGATACCGTACTCCTTCGCCTCGGCGTCGTTATCCATCCGTATGATGACGATGCCCTCCTTCTCGAGTTCATCGTCGATGTTCTCCAGCTCGTTCAGGATACGTATGTCCTGTTTGTCGTCCTTGTCGTCTACGGAAAGGAATCAATTCGTGTCTCGTTTTCGCCCGCAATCGACCAACAGCACCTACCTAACCGGTAACAGTGGAAGAATGTTAAAAGGAGGTAGAAAGACGAATCGATCGCTTACAAAACAGGACTGCCAAGTACGGCGAGGTTTCAATCAGCTTCTCCATCATCTCGTCCGTCACTTCCGGTATCTCTGTGTGCTTCTTCTGGTGCAGCAGCCAGCCCAGTAGCTGATCCTCATTCATCAAGTCGCCTGAAGCATCAGTTGCTTTTTATATTAGTCCGCTCGAAGCAATTCTTTCTAATTCGTAACATAAGCTAATGTTGCGAGTCACTGTTTCATCCAAATGTCGAGTTCAGACACTACTCCTTATCTACAGGGTGATAACCAAAGACGAGCCACCTGAATAACTTCCACATTCTTTGAGATGGAAGAAATGTTTCAGACAGAAGTTGTTTGGTTTCGAGGGGCCCATTACGTGGTGTACATAACTTCTTCCAAGATGTAGTTAACCATCTCGTGAAACCAAACAACTTCTGTTCTACCTCAAAAAATGTAGAAGTTATTCAGGTGGCTTGTCTTAGGTGATTCACCCTGTATATCTCCTCTCTATCTACAATCTACAGGATAATAAAAAATATCTATGCCTCACGATATTATTTACATCGTATTCGCTTGTTCAATCCACTCGATTATCAGTATTAATCAGTGGAAGACGATTAATAGAACACATAGAAATGTGAAAATTACCTTCGTACACGTGTGGTATTCTTCTTTCGAAGAGTACCAGTGTAGGGAAATTCTCAATGCCGTATTCCTTTCCTTCTTCCAGGTCGCTGATTTTCACAAACGCTATGTTATGCTGATCACAGTCGTCGTCGATGTTCTCCAGTTCGCTGAGAACCTTCTGACTCTTCTTCTGATCCTTATCGTCTATTCGGAAAGGTAATGATACAGTCAATTCACCGCGGTGTAGGCTCTTTTTATAATTTTCGATAGAAAGTGAGACATGATTACTAACAGAAAAGGACGGCAACGTGCGGCATCTTCTCGATGATCATGTCCAGCACCTCGTCGGTGATGTCTTCGATTTGATCACTCTTCTGTTGCTGTTCCAGCCACTTCAGAACCTTCTCCTCGTCTTCCAGATTTCCCTCGTACACCGTCGGAATTCCTTTCTCGAAGTACAGCATGCTCGGCATCTTCTCGACGCCATATTCTTTCGCCTCATCCGCGTTGTCGATTTTCACGAAGGTCACCCCCAACTGATCGCACTCGTCATCAATGTTCTCCAACTCGTTGAGAATCTTCTGGGACTTCCGGTCGTTGTTGTCGTCTAATGAATATTTATTGAGCATTTTCATTGAAGCCTTCGCAGTATGTCTGGCAAATTGTGCTAGATCGTAGTAGATGGAAATGGTGGATGATTTTTTAATGGTGTAATTTAATTGATAATGCGGTTGTGACCAATTCTGTGACTAAATGAAACGATATCTTTTACATAATTGATGACAATTGCAAAACACTGATTAACACTAAATTGTTTAATCAGCAATATCCACCATTTCACTGCCAACGGCCTAATAGTTAGATAGAAATAAAGCAGTTTACAGAACAGCACAGCAAGAGTTTTGCCATCCTTGATCAAACGATCCAACATTTCGTCGGTGACGTCCTCGATCTCATCTTTCTCCAATTGCGCCAGTAACCACTCCAGAATCTCGTCCTCGTTCTCGACGTCTCCTGCAATCATAGGATATTATTTCATCTGATCTTTCACTACACAGGGTGTCCTATAGAACTGACAATATATCCGAGAAGGAGTTAGTTACAGGAAACCCTGCTCACGAATCCTTCGGACTCCTTGTTTCGAATCGTTCCTCAACTCTGATCGATCCTCCTACCCACCATCGTAAACATTCGGGATCTGTTTCTCGAAGTACACGATCGCAGGGACCGAGTCGATCCCGAAATCCTTCGCCGCCTTCTCGTCGTCGATCTTCACGAACTGGATCCCGTGTTTGTCGCAGTCGTCGTCGATCTTCTCCAGCTCGTTTAATACCTGCATCGAATCCTCGTCACCATGGTCGTCTAAGGAATTCATAGAGTGAAACCAGTAATGAGTGCATCGGGGAATTAATCGAATTGCGCCAAGGGAATATTACGTACAGAAAACAACGACCAAGTTGTCGATATTTCCGATCAGGGTCTGCAGCGTCTTCGAGGTGACGTCCTCGATCACGTCCTCTTCGTCCCCGGTGCTCTTGTTAGCCACCAGCCATTCCAGCACGTCCTCTTCTCTGCTAAGCTCATCTACGCGAATTTTTAATCGAGTGTCAGAGCTTTTCTCGAAACGAAACACAGTTTTCTTTTGATATAAGACGACGATGCTTTTTCACAATAAGGAAATCTCCATCTTTGCCCAACGAAAGATATCCACAAAGATAGATTACTTTATGGTTTGCCGAACAACTTTGTGGATCCCATAAACTCTCGGCCCACTCAAGAACAATGTCAAACCGAATAGGTAATTCGTTGAAAGCTGCCTCGAGCTTACATCGAAAGTAAACTGTTGGTACAAAAATAATTACTAGATTGCACGTTTTTATGCAAAATAAAAAATTTTCTGCAGTGTTTTAAAGGCATCATCTAGTCGTCCGTTAAAAATATATTTGAAACAATTGATTAACAACCGCCTAAATAGAATGATTGACAACGAGAATACATTCTCATTGAATTGTACAAATTTATTCGGGGCAAAATATTTATTTTCACGTATTTTAATATCATTGGGCAAAAATACCGCAGTACATTTACCCTAATTCCGTGATGTTTACATATCGTAGTAGTGCTTACGCTCATAAATGATTGGAATCTGATGCCTGTAGTAGACCAACGCTGGAAGCGGTCCCAAATTGTACTCGTCGGCAAGTTGCTCGTCAGCAATTTTCACGAATCCGATACCCAACTGATCGGCTTCGTCGTCGATGTTCTCCAGTTCTTGAAGGGCCTTCAGACATTTTTTGCAGTCTGGCTTGTCTGTCCCATTTGAAATAAAAAGTAGTGTTACTAGACAATCTCGCTTAGCTTTTCAACAAAAATAAGTTCGAATTGGATACAGGCTGAACCGGCTCGATTTTCTTCCGCTCGAGGACGATCGATTGTTCAACTACCTTTCTCTCTCTAAATCGTGTCACAGAACTACCGAAAAAAATCGAGAGTGACATAAATATCGTACCATATTCGAACGCATCGCCAAACTTTCTACGAAAGAGACTCGGTGAAATTTGTTGATCGACTGTCGATTAACTTTTCCATTCGTGATAAGAAATGTTGTATATACGCATATATATACGTCCCGAGAACACTTCGGATTAGTATGCAAAATTTCTCTCAGTTATAACGCACATTCATTCTACTCTATGGGGGGGTGGATGCATATTCTACTCTCTATGGTCACATCAGTGCACACACGACGTGAAAATTAATAACCGAGTTGGGATTTTAATGCGTTTAATTCTTGTAACAGGATAATATGAACAGAAAACGATGTCACTTGTTCAAAATTCGTTTAGTCATTCTTACGTTGCTGCGGTATTACGTGTCACCCAGTAACCTTTTAACAAATGCTGGCGCAAGGCGTTTCGTGAAGATTTCACGTGAATCCGTTGTAAAGTCTTACTTTGTCGTTACCTTTTATACCGTGGATTTCGAATCCTTCTATTTACGGTAGACAGAAATCGAGGAAACTGCTGCAAGCGATGCAATTTGCTCAGACGTTTAACCCTCGGATGGCGGGATTCAATGAAAAGATCGAACTCTAAAGTAGGGGAGTAATCTGACAAGTTAGACCGTTAGTTTTGGTTTTGGATTGTTGGACCGCGCATGTGTGAACGAATACGGAGAGGTTAGTGTAAATAATATATTATGTTCTTCTTAGATATTATTAGATGTAAATAAGTCTGATCAGGGTCTTAATTATGTTGCAGTTTCAGTCTGCAGAATTCAAAATTCTCATATACTCATGATATTGCATAAAGACGAATACACAGTGACGAAAACATACAAATTAAGGACTGCGTCCTCGTATGCGAGGATTGCAAGGGTCCGAGATTCCATTTCTGATTTACCAATAATGCAAAGACGGGGTTTCTTAGTAGTCAAAATCGCTAGATGAAAGATCAATTTAGGGGGCTATTTGCCTCAAAAGTCCTACTTTTACGTTTACGACGCGTAATTCTCATTATTCGGCAGCATGTCGCGGAGTCGCGAGAAGCAATGGACTGGCGACGGTGCTGCCGCCTATCGTGGCTGTCGATATGCTGCCGAATAATGAGAATTACGCGTCGTAAACGTCAAAGTAAGAGTTTTGAGGCAAGTAGCTCTCCAGATTGATGTTTCATCTAGCGAATTTGATTACTAAGAATCGCCGTCTTTGCATTATTAAGAAATCAGGAGTGGAATCGCGAGAAGCAATGGACAAGCGATGGTGCTGCCGCCTATCGTGGCTGTCGATATGCTGCCGAATAATGAGAATTACGCGTCGTAAACGTAAAAGTAGGACTTTTGAGGCAAATAGCTCCCTAGATTGATCTTTCGTGCAGCGATTTTGACTACCAAGAAAGCCCGTCTTTGCGTTATTAAGAAATCAGGAGTGGAATTCCGGACCCTTGCAATCCTCGCGTACGTATACGTGATCTAGCGGTGTGTGGGTGTACTGTGGGGACTGTGCAGTCACGCGCGAGTGACATCTGTCTAGGAGACGCAGTCCTTAAGTGAAAATTTCAGGTTAATTTTGCTTGAAACAATCATAATCTACGCCAGATCTGGGCAACTTGCAGGTCGCGAGATTCACAGATTCTCTCCCCACTCTTGGTTTCTCCCGACCAGAATTCTGTGGAGTGTAGAAGTGGAGGAGCGAACTACTTTGGTAGTCTAGTCGCAAAACGACAGCGAGGAAGAAGTTCCTTGGGCCTGATGAATTTTTTTATGTGGAAAATATAAAAATGAGATCCTCCCCAATTTTTCCTACGTAAAAAAATGATTTAAACAGATCTGTCCCTGGCTAGCATGAAATCGTGAGAAGCATCCGCCTTCCGAGAGTTAAAGTATAATAAATAGTGTTACGTGTGTTGGACTGGTAAATACGTATAAGGAGACATACAGGCAGGAGTTCACGGTCGAACCGGTTGGTTCCAGAAGAACAAAGCTGTTAAGCATTTCTCGATAAATCTGTAAAAAAATATGTCTGAACAAATTGGATCGAGACGCTGTCGGCCATAAATTCAATTCAAGTATGTATGTAACGTAACATCCAAGTATTTCTTCTTTCCCAAGACCTCAGTTCGTGCGTTGTGGTACGTGTACAAGCATTGAAAATGAAAGCTGTACGGATGTTTGTAGCAACGATTTTCGTTTGATATGTGTACTTACTAGAACCGACGCCAGCACACCGCTGCGTATCTGGACCTATCCATATCAACACACACAAGAACGTTTCACATATATGTATTATTTACAAGTATTTCGCAAGTGATCGGACCGCAAAGTGGAACCGTAAACGAAGTTTCACGCATATTTCGGAAAACTTAGTGTTTCTTGATCGTCCACTTTGCGATCCGTTCATTTCCCCACAACGGACAAGAACAAATTTTCGCAGACAATGGGGAAGAGACGACCGACAAGGGGATCGACGGGATTCGGTGATTGGTGGTCCAGACATTCACGATGCTCTTTCAACGAAGGAAAATTTTGTGGAAAGTGTAACCTTCGACCGCAAGCTCATTGTTAAAAAAGAAGAAGACCGCACAACTGTAGTGAAAACTTTTATGGTTCCCCCTAGTTTACCCGAATAACGTTTCACCTCGGAGCGTGACGAATCAGACTCGTTCACTGCCCAGCAATTGTGTACGCGGTGCGTCTAAAGATGTTTTCATTTCAATTATATTCATCAAAGCTATTTGCTTTCAATGTCGTCGTACGAGAATTGTAATTTGTAATTTTAATTATGTTATTACGTCGATGGAAGTGGTTAAAATCCATTAAGCATACGTTGTGATTCGATTACAGCAAACGTGTGCGAGTTTTCTTATATTAACATAAAAGTATTGTGTTTAAAAAGAGAATGAAAATTTTCCTTCGTTCTGGAAGTTACACAGAGCATTAAGGCGGGATGGAAGACGTTTACAATGTACGTAGTTCGTAATATTAACAATCAAAAGATCAAAATATCTACAAAAGTACGCTGCGACCAATTTCGACGCTTCAGTCAAGTATGCACGGTATTTTTCGATCGAATGACTTTCTCTGTTTCTGACGTTTCACAGAAGAGCCACTGTTAGTAACGTGAAAACCGTTCTCCCTAGAAAATATTATTGCATTAATCGTAGCGTGAGATCAGTGACAAAAAAAACAAAGAAACCGTATCGAAACCTGTTGTTAACAGAACCGCGCACGCTGCGAATTCCGTGAAGCCTCTCGCCACACTGTGTTTCGTTGCAAAGTGTTTGTCGGCTTTGCACGAAGTTATTAGTCATACAACAAAATAATAATAAAAGTACTCGTGACTGTGCACTCGAGTCGAACAAACAGTACTTCGATCTTTTGCGAATTGTAAACTATGTACATGGCTTGAAGAAATATAATCCTCTCGGATACGAAAACGTTTCGTTTCGTTGTTTCCGTCACGAAGAATGCTCAGATCAATTCAATGCAATTTTACTGTAATACATTTACCTTCGAAATGTAATTCGTTGCAATTTATACGAAAGAAATTGACGTTGTAAACCAGGCCTGGGCAACTTGCGGTTCGCGAGCCGCAGGCTACTCCTCTCCCCACTCCTGGGTCATCCCACCAAACTCCTGTGGAGTGTCGGAGGGGGTTGGAGAGTATCCTCGCAGTCACGCGAGGCAAAGCACGGTAAGAGGAAATAGTTGATAGTGGGGGAACTGGTGCAATGGTAGTGGGAGAACCGATACACTGGTAGTAGGAGTCGTGAAGCGACAGCGGGGAAGAAGTTGCCCAGGCCTGTTCTAAGTGGTCATTTAATTTTCTATAAAATTGTGAAACAGATTTTTCCTTCTTATTTTTTTACCTACAGGTAATTTGTGTCTTCTCACACTCTTCCTGATGAAAGCAAAAGTAGCTTGAGGTAAGAGAAGTGTATGTAATTTTTGTATATGTATCGTAAGATCATATTAGGGAACTCACAGAATAAGACGGCCACAAATTCCGTGTCTTCCACAATCTTCTGCAGAATCTTCGAGTTTACCTCTTCTATACGATCGGGCAGGTCCATTGCCTCTAGACTCGTCAAGAAGTCCAGGACATTTTCTTCGTCCATCAAGTCACCTGAAACACGCACACCATATATCACGTCTAACTCTGAAATCATTATTTCTGTATGTTTTTCTGTACATTTCTAAACGTTTCATGGTTCACTTTCGTCTCTGGTGGTTTAGAGTGCCATTTTTGGGCCTTTTTCGAATTTTTGCGTAAATAAATTTACTCTGACATTATACTCTTTTCAAATCTAAATAATCAAAATTGTTGGACTGAACTTCCTTGTATACAGTCTTCTTTAAAAAAGTGTTTGCAATATTTTGGAACAAAACACAGACCAATACTGTAGAAACTTCTACGGCGATTGCACACCTGCCTGTTTCTCGCTCACTCCTATAATCAATAGCGTTTCACCTCGGAGCGTGACTGTTCAGGCCATTTTTGTTTCATTTGAAACAGTGTTGTACCTTTTTACATTATGAATACAATATGAATCTGACTATAGCGTGGACTAAAATAAACCAAACATCTTATTATCTAAACAAGTTTTTCCGCATTCGGCACAGTGAAAAATCGAGAGAAATCAAGGAACGTATTTAAAGTTTTTGCTGTCATCAGAAACATTCACATTGATTTTACGAATGGAGATAAATTATTTTTCGCAATGTTTGTTGCACAATCCGACAATTTCGAGTGACTAGAAATCTGAGTCACAGTTTACCCTGCACGTTCGACAAGATCTATTTATTTTCCAGTGGTCAAGATGTTTCCGCCGGCGCGAGGAACCACACGCCGAGAAGACGCGCGTTCCTCTTTCCGCGGGATTGTTTATTTATACCTTGTATTCTGGAAATAAACAGTCCGTTTTTTTTACGCAGAGAGTCACCCGTGAAATAGGAATGGCATTAAGTTACCACTTCACTGGTGTGTGGACTTAAAGAAGTTAATAATATACCCCTAATTACGACTTCCTGCCGTTTCCGTTTACCATCGCGAGCCGTCGAAAATAGACGTCTATTGCGGCGCGTTGCATTAGGTACAATGGAAATAGATGCAACCTGTCGTTACATCATCGAACGAAAATCAACCGAAACCGTTCCGGTGAAAGACAATTCCGTTCGACAGTTTTCTTCGCGCGTAGGGGGTTGAGTTTCGAGATCGTGGTTCTGAACGTGTATTAATAACACACGTGTATACGTGTATTTATATGTACGTACTTTAGTGCGTGTCATTTTAAGTAGCATTAATGCATCCTCATTTCAATTTGTACAATTATTAGAACATTGATATTAATTTATGTATCGAGACTATGGTTTCACAAATTCCGCTGTTGTTGTTACAACAATAAATTTAAACATCATTTCTAATAATGGAATTTAATGGTATTGCCATTTTTATTCACCCTATTTTTATTAAATCATGAGACTAGAACTAACAAACCGAGGAGAACGAGTTTTTAGAAGCTTAATTATAGTCAAAACAAGAGTATCTATTAAAAATGTTGTCATTTGAGGAAAATGATTTTTTCACCATTTATTTTGGAACTGTTTTCACAGCAGGGTACTTTTTAAAAATTTGAGAAAATGAGGATATAGCCTCTAGTGTCCCCTTCACGGACCTATTTTTGAGAAAGCGGATACTTTAAAATTGACGAAATTAAAATTATTTGATGTGATCGAGAAAGGTGACATTTTACTATAACTCTTGAACCGTAAGAGATATCGGATGAAATACTGCACTATAATTCATTAAAACATGATTCCTATCTACTGATAATGATCGTAATAAGTATATATTTTTTGCCCGAATTTCCTGTCCGAAACTTTTCTCCATGGTATCATATCTAACTTAAAAAGTAGTTAAAATTATCCGGGTATCAGACGGAAAAGTTCGGGGTTTTTATGCAGTTCGTCCTGGGTTAAATTTTATAGATGGCCGCCGTTCTCTCACGTTCCCGCAAGAATTCGGGAGAGGCCGAACGCTGATATTTCGTGGATCGGGTTTAATAAATCTACACGATCGCGTTGCCAAACGCAGGCTTTGCTGACCACAATGTAGCAGGATTGATGATCACACCTGTACTGCGATCTGCTTCCGCGTTGGATGGCCAACCGCGCCCAATTTCTGATTTTCTTTCCCGGAACGTGTACGCGAACGCATTTCATTAACGATCCCCGAAACTTTTTAATTAATCACGTTTCGCCCCCATGTTTACATTCTATCAATGACGCTTTACGTAATGTACAACTTTTGTTGCCAATTTGAGACCAACACACGCTCGCGTTCCCACCATTTTCAGCCCGTAGGAATTTTTCTCATATTTTATAGTTTAAAAATAGTTGCACGAATCTTTCGTAATTTTTCTCATATTTTACAGTTTAAAAATAGTTGCACGATTCTTTCGTAATTTTCATAATATATAATGCTGATGTAAAAATCTGGAGGAAGTCTACCTCAGTGTTTGAATTATTGTGTATTTTAATGAAATTAAGCAATTACTTGCATATTCTTGTAGTTATTTTTGCAATGGTTTCTTATATGCAGAACTATTAAAAAATTATATCGAACCAGGAAGTACACTAATCGTGACTGGATACAAATGAATGTCGGAAAATATACATATTTGTTTTAATTCTCTAAAATGATCAAAGAAGACAATTTCTATCTGGCACATATTTATTGCAACCGATTAATAATTCTAATTATGGTTTTAGATATTGCTAAACAATAAATTTGTATTCTAGTACATTTTATTACTGTCGCTCGTATCTTCTAGGTTTGGAATGATCGAACTTGGAAATTCTATAAAATGTATATACCGCAGATTTTTCTAATTGTTTATATACATTCTCGATGTAGGGTAGAAACTTGCAAGTAATTTCACTTGGTTCTGTATTATTTTTGATATACTGAAGTTGTTCATGTAGGAAATCAAATTTTATTTCACTTCAATTTTATAATCTTCGAATATTTACAAGCATACTGTGACTTTCATGCTTTCATAGTCTTCCTGGTCTGTCAAAATTCAGCATGGAAAACCGTTGAAAAGAATTTAACAAAAATCTTCACTGAGTTGAATTTAACACGCCGTTAGTTAGATGGATCTCACAGACCCCAGAGACTTTAGATTGATTGTAACATTGTAACAACGGGTGACAGCGAGTCGGGCCTGAGTGTATTTACAAATTTAATTTCGTGGATCTGCGTTTTTACTCTGAAAAATGACAAGCCTGTTAAGCAATACCTAATCTTATATTCATGAAAAAGGTATTTATTTCTATAATACAATATATTATTTCGGTGGGTCTGTGAGATCCCACCTTACCACTTTCGATACATATTTCCACGTTACCAACGCCGGATTGAAACAGCAGAGAGCTTGAAAGAATTCCAGACAATTGACAGATAAATTTCGACACGCCGAACTAATTAGCGAAAGAAAGTTTTTGAATGTTTCTCTTCTATTGTTTACTGTGCGCAAAGATCCGCAGTCTAGTGATTGCTCTGATGAAGAAACTCTCCGTAAATTAGCTTATAAAACTGTTGCGAGATCTGTTGTGTAAGTGAAGCGTGACGCAATCGACTATTGTTCACTGTTAGTTTTGTTATCGTCGGTGGACGGCGGTACATTGTATCCGAAAGTTTTCGTTCGCAACCGACTGAAAGCGTCTCCCAGTCTAAATGTAGAGAGCTAGACAGCCAGCGGCTCAATGAAACCGTAAGATACAGAACGCGGCGCATCGCATCGCATCGCGTCGCGTCGCGTCGAATCGCATCGCATCGCATCGCGTCTCCTGATTACGTAACAAGTGCATTCCTTGTACTCTATTAATTTCTCTTCGCAAGCGGATGCGTCACCGTCGGGCCGGGCCGGGCCGGTGCATTATATTGATGGGAGCCGCGACGATCCGCGGCACGAACAGGATCATCTTCTTGCGTCGAAGGGGTTGTTTGTCGAACAAAAGTCCAAGCATACGGCCGCCGCTGTTTTACAGGCTCACCGGACCGAATACCGAAGCCTGGGACCACTGCCAGAGAACGAAGATGGTCAGACTGTCTCTAGAGGCGTGACCGCTACGAAAATCTACGATTCTTTGACCGATTAACACGACTTTTGCGCCCAACATCCGTCCGAACCTCGCTCCACAATAATCCTAATCTTATCCAAGCAGTTCTATCCTACCATTTAAACCGTTCAACTGGGTTACCTTTCATTTATGAACGCTCAAGTAGACGTAACGAAGGCATTTCATATTTACACCAATGTGGATACTATGACAATCAAGAGAAATAATTATTTGTTGGATTCAGGACATTAAAAGTTCCGCCACCCCAACCAAAAATCTCGATAACTCTTCGTTGCTCAGGTGGACTGTGGTAAACTCCAATATTTTTGTTCTGTTGATTAAAAACGTTAACAGAAACTGTAACCCTTTGCGGACGAGGATTTTTGAATAAATTGCAAGTATTTCCCTCAGCATGCTAAATTCTGTATCAAGGTCTTCAGTTTTATAAGAAAAAATACAGGGTGTTTAAAAATATGTGTGCATCTCTTCAGAGGTAGATTCAGTACGTTAAAATAAAAGACAAAGTTTTTATTTTATTGTAAGTATTGAGTTCATCTTTAAAGTCATGTCCACATATTTTGGAACACCTTGTATCCTTTGCTACCACAATCATTAAATTAGTTGTTTGAAAAATCTTAATGTTATTGATCGAATGTTTATACGTTACGATATACGAAAATCTACCTGAATTCACCTTTGAAGTGATGCCCACATATTTTGAAACACCCTTTATATACTAATCCTTTGCTACCACAATAATGAAATTAGTTGTTTCAAAAATCTTAATGTTATGTCAGTAAATATTACGATCTACGAACATCTACGATTCTCTGATTAATTATAATAATTAAATATAATTGAATTGAGTCATTGCATTTTTAAAATAAACTTTGAAGGTCCACCTAAGGGTTAACAAGTTCGTAAGGGAAGATCGCTGTAGCTTCGTTCCAGAAAAGCGCAGAAATGATGAGATTTCAAAAATACTGGCGATTGTTATATGGATTCTGGGTCAAGTACTATAACGCACCGAGTCTCGAACCTTGTTTCTCATACCTGGCAAGGTTACAGAGACCGCGGCCGGATTCCAATAAAAGTTTGGCGAACTTTTAGCCATTTGGAATCATTACTACCCGTCTTTGTTCGTCATACCCACAGACACCAAGTAAATATCGGCTCCAACAGAAAGATCTGCTGTTTGTTTCGAATTCCTTTCAAGTACGTTGTGTATATAATTCATTGCAACTAACCTTCGTAAATAATCGGTTCCTTCTCACGGAAGTACGTGAGGGCTGGAAAGTTCTTGATACCATACTGCTTGGCCAGTCGTTTGTCGTTGATCTTGACGAAGTCGACCCCGAAGTGGTCCGTGTCGTCGTCGATCTTCTCCAGTTCGGCCAGCACTTTGTCGCATGTCGTGCAACTTCTCGCATCTGTGAACATGGACGCACAACGTCAAAAAGGTCATTAACAAATTAAACAGGAACACGTTTCTTCGATAATGTTTAATTCAGAGGTGGGCATTATTTGGCGAAACAAATATTTCAAATACTATTGAATATCTTAGATTTTATTTTGCTTAAAGAAAATAGTATTTTAAATAAGATATACAATTTCGAAAATAAAATATTTCTATTTGAACAATCTGAACGTGAAAATAAAATATTTATATTTCAACAATTTGATCCACAAAATAAAATATTTTACTTTTTGCATTGTTATAATACTTTGAGAAACTGTATAAACATACAGTGTATCTTATCGTTAAGAAACGATTTACACTCATAAATGTATTGAATTCGAACCATTAATTTCAGCAATAATATTTGAAATTGAAATTGAAAATAAAGGCGAAATACAAATATTTTCAATATTCTTCAAATAAAATTCTATTTTTAAAAATTACTGCCTCAAATAAATTATCTTATTTTCAAAAATTACTGCATCAAATCAAATATTTAATTTTCAAAGTTGTACACATACTTTAAAATAAATAGGATTATTTACTATTTAAAATACTATTTTCCCCAGCACTGGTTTCATTGAAATAATCGATCACTCTATTATCTTCTAAATATTCACCATTCGATTGAATTCGCTCAAAACACTCAATTGAATTGATTTAGAGTTGATGCTCCACTGAAAATTCGTTTTTAACAATTAGACTGCAGAGTTGATCCTGTAATGCAAAAGCCAAGTTGAGGAAGCTGTTGTACAAACCTATATAAAAGTAGAAGTATTTAAGACCATTATCTGCGGATTTTTATGCAAAATACAAATTGTCTGTTTAAATTGACGAAACATATTCCTTAATAACTTTAATCAGTTCAAACTAGCACATTGACATT
>CM052194.1:13200166-13220117 GCA_028455805.1 Lasioglossum figueresi | reverse complement strand
ATCATCCTGTAACCATACAACTTCCGTTTCGATCATTCTTTGATATAGCAAATAGTGAATAATAATTTAGATGGCACAGTTGTGTGGATATGTGTGGTAATAAGAAGAAAGAAGTGAATTTGTTAATGTGAAGTAATCGTTAAATTCATGGTTCGTTGGTTCGTTTATTAATAAATTACAATTCCATCCACTGCTTGAACAGCAATTCGTTAGCTGAATCACCTTGTACAATGGCGACGCGGGGTTGACGATTAATTTCCCGAGCAGAATAATCCTTGAAACCGGCCTTGCGTTACAGAAGGAGGAAAGTTAATCCTTCGCGTGCAAGTTTTATGCTTATCGTCGGTGGCTTGGCAGTTCCGAGCGTTCTTGGCCGGCTCCGCTCCGTTCCGCTTGCCGGTCCGGCGGACGAGCTACGCGGGTATTGGGTTACAATCATTGGATATGGACAGCTAGGTTTTCCCCGAGCATTTCTTCATCGATCCTCGTCGATCCTCCAGACATCCCGATCTCATCAACCCCAACTCCTCCATTACATTACGCGATAAAAGAAACTCCCGTGGAAACCGAGGGAACAGGTGGACGTCGCCATTTTTGGTGACGACATCCCCGGAATAGAGTCACAATCTGAGCTCGTCTCTTCTCCCCCGAACTCTTTTCCGTCGTTTTCCTTTCGGCTTCTTTTTACGTACTCCCTTCTGGTTCCCGAATTCGATTCTATTTTCGTGTTCGGGTCGGACTCTTTCAAACGCGGAGCCACTTCGCGTGTCATTGTTTGGTCTGAATTCTCCTAATCGTTGTCCCACCCGTAATGTTTGTTTTCCTGTACAGGTCCGAGCTAGTAACTGGACTATAACTATGCTTTTTCTGCTGATAGATGCATTAATACAGTTCTACAGTATTTGTTAACCTGTCGAGCACCACGATTTTTCCTTTATGTCTTTTCAATAATTCGTTGATACGTTAAAAAAGTGATACGACTCAATATATGTTTCTAAAGAAAGTATAATAATGAATACATACATTTTGTGGTGTACTTTATAACTAATGTACATGACATTTCTAATGTAATGTTCACATTTCTAAGTTGGTAATATACAATAAAAAATATTTGCAAGTTTAGGTAATTTTCAAACGGCTCTCTTGTCAAATTTCTTTCTTTTGATTGTCACTTTTCTTATGAATGAACGATATGTGCGAAGCGCAACTACACGCATTTTGAACATAAAGCTGCTAGGACACAATATTCTAAAAGTTTATATTTCTGGAGGTATTTCAAATTTTTTTCAACAGAAGGGCGTTACCCCCGGATGGCGGTAACCTCACGCGGGTGCATATTAATCAAGAAAAATATTTCCTACTAATAATGATATTGTACGTCCATATTATTGTCATATCTGTCATATAATTTTCAACTTTAAGATAGAATTGTACTGATTAGGTTTATGTAAACCAAATCCAATTTCCTAGACCGTGAGGATGAAATAAAGTACATATTACTATGAAGAAGGAAAATAAATTTTTATTTTGCTTAAAGATCCGTTGTCTATTGATCACCCACGTAATCGTAATTTTCAACGTAAACAAATTTAATTGTACGGCAATAGAGCTTGATAACTAAACGAACTTGTTTTGTACAATTTCGTTCTATCCGCAATATAAAATATTGCCACGTCCCGGCCAAGTTACTAGAGTCACCCTGTATATTGTCTTCAGCGATCGTGTTTCTCGGTGGCGAGACTATAGCGATAACTCGAGGCTGCGAACACCCCCGCAGAAAGTCTGGCAGTACAGTTAGGCTACTTTGAAGAGGAAAAGAAAGAGAATGATACAATGCGTGAGAGTGAGCAGGCGGACACAGTGTTCTGAGAGATAGAAATTTATATTCTCGTATTTTCCCACTTCAAGCTCAAATCTATATGTTATTCTCTAATGGAAAATCGATTACAACGGAAAACAAAATTCTAGCAACAGATGGGATTTTAAAAATAATTTTACGTAACTCTGTGATACGAACAATCACTGTGCATCACGATCAATTCTTTAATCGTGTGTCGGCGGTGACGTAACGAATCGAAAATTTATAGATTACGTAATTCGATTGATTTTTACTAAGCAACGTCGTTTTGCGATAATGCAGCACTTTTTATGTGTTGAATTGTTCTAGTGTTCATTGTACATGTTCCAGCGTTCATTGTACATGTTCCAGCGTTCATTGTACATGTTCCAGCGTTCATTGTACATGTTCTAGCGTTCATTGTACATGTTGTAGTGTTCATTGTACATGTTTTAGCGTTGTTTGTTATCGACAACACAAAATAAAATTTGTATTGATTAACACTAAACCTACCAACACCGGTCAAAATGACTGGTTCCAGGATTTTTACTTCACAATTAAAAAATAATACAACTGATTTTATATGAAACGATTGTATAGACATCTTTAGTAGTGCACGTATTATAATAGGAGCCGCACAAAATCTAAATAAAATCAATCATGTCATTTTTATAAGGGAACATATACTAGGTACTTTTAAGGCTTGGTAGGTTTAGTGTTAAACGTTAGAAATCCAAACAGTGATTATGCAAAAGACATTTCTTGGAACTGTTCATACTTACAGGTACAGCAATATGAGAAACACGTATTTTTTGGATTATTCTGATAGAATATCCACATATTGATTTTTCATGAGTACCTTGTAATACACCTTGTATTATTGTCGAAATGAAGAATAGGTTATTTCTGATCGTTTGTTTATGCGGAATTACCACCTTTCCTCTGCAACTTTGATTTATATGTCCAGTTAGCACGTCATAAATCGAAACACTACGACATGGGTCATTGGAAAGCGTGTGGCCGCTAAATTGGACTGACTCCACTGGCTGTGTTCATAATATAGTGGGAAGTGAAAAGAAATTGTGCATTAATCTTTAATGCTAAGAATATTTTTCGGATATTAACTGATCTTGTGATAAGTTTTTACTGTGCTTATTTTGTTAAGTACGTGTGCACAGTTAAAGATGCAAATAAATTGATTTCGAATCAATGTTGCACTTTTCGTAATTGTTTTTCGATTATGTGCTTCGCATTAAAAAGATAAAAGTCCTTAAGTTCTACCTGCGCTGTCTAGTAATTAATATTAGAGTGGGAGCTCGTTTGTTCGTCAGCTCATCGCGATGTTCGCAGAATTCTTGTTTGTAATGTTCGGGTCAGGCAATGATTAAATTATTTCATTATTCAATGTGTGACCTATATAACAACCGAATATTCACCGGCAACGAAAATGATCTCGAACTGATCTTCCCGGTGAAGCAGAGACTCGCAAACAAATATAAATAGAGCGACACAAAACAATTCTATTTTTATTTCCTATAGTGTCCACCCACTCGTTCCGCTCCTAAACGGATTGCCGAATCGAGAACGAAAAATAAGCGATATCACAGAATCTCGATTTCACGGTTCGACTACAAATTATCATCCGCGAATCGTCTTCTACTTCTTTTCGATGACGACGAAACTTCTCGACACGTGACTGCGCGTTACTTCACTGTACACCTGATCAAAAAAACATTATTTTTACGATTAATTAAATTATTTTGAAGAAGATAGGAGGTTAGAAGAAAGGGCTCGTTATAGATACATATATAAGAAGGGAAGGGATGTTTGCAAATTTTTTCATCCATTCCCATGGATCTATGCAAGTTTTAATTATACCATTTTCAAATTTCTAATAAGTATAAAGAAAACATTAATCCAAAAATTAATAAGTTCATTTTTTCATAAGATACAGAATGTCAAAATTTGAATAAGGAAGGATTCATCCCCAGGCATTCAGAACCTTTTTTTTGGCAATGTCTACCGTCATCTTCATTCATTGTCCGTTTGTAGTACCAGAAATGTTTCTGTGGAGTTTAAACCAAAGCAGATGTTTTGATGCACTTTTTCGACACATTTGCGACAAAAATTATAATAATAATTGTCTTTCTCCTCTTGACAATTCTAATAAGTTTCAAATAAGTTTCAAATAATACTATGATCGATTACCTCGATTTTCGCACGTGCATTCGGTCCCGTCTCGCGCGAAGAGCGAGGGTCTACAGTACCTTGTTATTTCCGACAGAATTCTTGTAATACTAGGAGTAGGTTTATGCAGTATAGCAACAATAGCATTATGCACGAAGTTCTAAAAATGTTGCACTTCCTTAAAAGGGTTGATCCCTGACAAGAAAAACAACTACGAAGAGTACAACATTTATTCGAATTCAATTTATTTTCATCTTGTGAGATCATTTGAAATATAAAACTTTTCTTTGCGAAAATGCTCTCTGTGGCTTTGTCGAGGAGTTATTAACGAAAAACACGTGCCAATGAGAGCGCGGCTGTATTTTGTAAATAACCCCTTAACAAAGCCACGGAGAACATTTTCGCAAAGGTAAAGATTACTTTAAATATCCTTAGGTATCATCCTTGTTAAAAGCTTCGAATTTTTAGTAGAAATGTCAACGAAAAAATAAATATTTTTAACTGGTGCACTGGAGGGTTGATAAGAAAAGACAGATTCGTCGAGATCGGTACGAACCAGGAGTACAGCCCCGTTGCGACGCGACGGTTATGCCAGAGGGCTGGAGAACCCCGAGATTATGGTCGATGGCCACGTGCCGGTGCTGTTTGACATTTCAAGGTGGCGATATCGAAACACTTAGGCGCGAGCGATGGCGCGCGAGAGCTTGCGCTCCCAAGAAAAGCCAGTTGGTCGTTTGTATTTTCCTGCGCGCGGGAGAAACAGAGACGACGAGATCGAACGACGGCCAGTGCCTAGTTTACGAGCCACTAAAAATACGAGAACGAACGGCCTCGCGGCGATGCCGACGACGACGACATTTTACTCTCCGGCGTTCCTCACGGACGTCTCCGCGAAGGGCGATCGCGTGATTCCTCTTTCGGCGATGCGGCACCGATGCGGCGCGGGAAAATCGCGCGAAAGTAGAAAGGAACGACATACACTCACTGTGCAAAAGAAAGAACCACCCGGCCATATTTAATAGAAAAGCGTAAAAAATCAAATAAGAACGCAGTAAGCTTTGAAAAAGTATTTCGCTGTTTAATTGAATAGTTCTGAGAATGTGTGTTATTGCGGATTATCAAATACTTTAAATGCAGCAAATCAATCATTGTACAATACAATTTCTACATAAAGATACTGTTTGTCATTATATCTTATAATTATACTGGGTGCTTCTTTCTTTTGCACAGTAGTGTATGCACATTGGGGTGGACCTTAGCTATACCTACTGAAATTTCTTTTGCGAGACTTTTTTCACGCCACCCCCTAAAACTGTGTCGTTCGGTAAGAAAATAATTCTTGTAAATGATGAAGTTAATCGGATAAGAGGAAGATGTGGCACATTCACGTTAAAGTTGCGATAAATATGAAATTTTATATTATTTGGGATAGATGAACTTTTGATTACGACTAAACGTTCTTCTTGTGCAAAAAATAACAGTAGCACAATGTCATTTTTTCAATACCCCAATTACTGATAACTAGACTGCGGATCTTTATGCAAAATAAAAATTGTTTGCGTCGATGGCAAGAAGTAGAAACCAAATTGAACGTTATTTATCCCCTGAATGATTTGAATAGAGGAGAAATCATACGTTGACATCTTCACTTCTTTAAAATTTCCAACAATTTTGAATTCACCTACTCAATTTTGAGTTTCACCTACTCAATTTTGCTATAAATGTATAAAGATCCGCAGTCTACCGATAACACTGATAACAGCACCACAATGTAATTTTTTCAATATACCAATTAACCAATTCACATATTTTACGTATTTGATTGAAAGTACCAATTATTTTAGTTGTGTTCTCATGTTGTGTACTCTTCACGCGTTTAACGTGCAGTTATTTCTATTTCAAAACTTTGCATTCGATGTTCCACGTTTTCCCGACGTCCGATTGATCTAAAATTTTGGATGTATCATCTTTTTATGAAATGGAATCATGGATGTTCGCTCGAAACTGAGACACTTTCGAATGTCTCCTAGATTGGGTGCGGAGGGTGTTTTTGTTAGAAATGGCGGATGTGTAGCCACCAGTTAACACTTTTACTGAATTTACATTAGAACTGCGAGTTCTTCCACCAAACTGATATTCAATGGAACGGTGTTCTCATGGAACAGATATTTTAGAATTTGTTTGTTAGAGAAGGTCCCACAAGAGAAACAGAAACGAGCTTTGTATCCATGATAATCAGACTGCGGATCTTTATGCAAAATACAAAATGTTCGCATTGATTGCAGGACACAGGAGCCAAATAAAAATTGAATTCTTCTTTCAATTATCCTATTAAGCTTAAATGAATACATTGATGTCCTTAAATAGTTTTAACGTGACCGCTGCTTTAAATTGTACGTGCACATTTTTGTTATAAATGCATAAAATCCGCAGTCCAATGATAATAATAGAGAACCTTGTTAATATTGATGAACGAGTAAAATATTTATGTTTATGCATCGTAAGCTCTATTCAAACCAGAAGCTTCGCTTTCAAGAGCACTGTTGTCGAATCATTATCTGTTCCCATTGGAACATGTACTATGAAAACGTTTTCTAAAAATATTTTATGGTGTATGCTTTAAATAGAATCTATTAAAACGTTGTATAACTCTTTCAATCTCCGAACTTAACGTATTGTATGCGAAACACGTGCTAGTACCTTTTGGAACGTCATCAAATTCATGACGAGGCAGTGGAAAGGATCAAATAAAAATGTATATACATATACAGTAATCGAAGATCGTGGCGCAAGAAATTCTACATATTTTTATTATAATATATCGCCGATTGTTTGAAATATTAAACAATTTTCAAAATTTGGACTCGCTTGATTATTGCATGGAGACTTTGAACGACTTTTTAAAAATTTTATTCCAACGCTGTCATATTGTCAGAAATAGTTCGTACACAATGTGTTAATATAAAAACTGTACAGGGTGTCCCAAAAATATTGTACTTCCTTGAAAGAGGTGAAAGGGAGAAAGTTATTTCAATTCACCTCAGGAATCATTTCGCCCGAGGAAATCATTTTTGGGACACCCTGTATAATTTACAAAATACTGTCCAAATATTTTAGGACGTTCGTCTAGCAATTCTTATAAGTAGACAGCGGATTTGATGCATTTGTGACAAAAATGGGGAGATATAATTTAAAGCAGCAACAACATTAGTAGAATTTAAAAGTACTGTTATATTATTCTCTACCTGTTAAACATATTGAGAAAGAAAATCAATTTGCATGTCACTGCAGTTTGTTGCAATTCGTGTGGAAAATTTTTATTTCGCATAAAGGTTTCTTTAATTTTCCGACTTATGGTAAAAACGTTCGTGCGTTTTCTTCAATTTTCGATCTGATGGTGCAACGAGAAAGGGGATGATTCTATACAAAGAAGTAAGTTGAAAATATAGAAAAAATGAATATAATATGAAAGATGTTGAGATCACGTGATGGACTGGGCCCAGTATCGCACTTCAAAAACTACGCGCGGGCTTTGCGGAGCCGCAGCAGAAGCTCCTGTACTCCCACACGTTGTCCCAAATCGTTGGTTGGTGGTTTCAAGCCCACCACTACTGACACAATCGTCAGCCACGAGAGTCTACATGGCGCAAGAAATACGGCCGATTGAGTGGCTATCTTTAGAGACGGGCTGGGACCCTGAAGATATGCTTCGAATGTTTCTTCCGGTATAAATAAAACTATCAACTCCAGGTAGCTGTGCTCCACGTCCGAGAAAAATCTTATCAAGGGGAGTCTATAAATTGTACCGCCTCTTCCCCATCGCCTCGCTTTTGACTCGACCAGATCATTATTTCCTCTCGCGAATGTAGTAGCGGTAAAAAATAATTCAGAAATTCTTGAACCACTCGCAAATAAGGAAAACACACTCTCGCGAATAAACTTCCGTTCATCTCAAGTGGATAAAAAGATTTTAATTTGAAAGAAAGTTGTAATTGACTAATTACGAGGGCAACGAATTAATTTGTATACTTAGAATCGTACAAGTTAGGAATATATTAGCGTCACACAAATTCTTGTGTAACGATTTTGTAATTCTTAATTATTATGTAGGGTGCTTTAAATTTCAGGGATGAATTATTGACCTTAGATCCTGCTTCGAATGGAAGATTTTTGAAAAATTCTTTTATTCTAATATTTCTTCATGTGTCGTCTGATGTTCTTATTGGTTCAAATCGCATGTTTTATCAAGTGTAATACAAGTTAAATTGTTGTTTCAACTCGTTTGGTCACTAGATTTTTTTATTGAGGCGAATTTTCAAGTGTAAAAAAATATTACGTCAAAAATGTTAACTTTAACGTCTTTAGGAAGTGAAGATGTTCTGTTAGGAAGTAAACATGTTTTGTTAGGAAGTAAACATGTTCTGTTGGGAAGTAAACCTGTTCAAGCAAACATATCGGCCATCTACCGTTAAATAAACAACGTATAGTAACTTGTATATAGTATAATTGAGGAACGTGAACAGTTGGCAGGGGATCAAGCGTGCTTATCACTGAATTAGCAATTTTCTCATTCTGAGTTTTTCCTGGCAAGCTGATAATTAAATTAAGTCTAGCCACGGACAGGTGGTCGAGCGGCGTAGACTCAACAAAACTAGTTTCGTGTACGATATTATGAATCAATGTTCATCATTATATCTTGGATCTTTAGAAAGAATGTTATTTTTTATATGTGAAGATTAGAGTTGTCATTCTTCGACACGTGGTTAGCGAATTTGTAAAACTGTAAATTGTAAAAATACAGCGTAATTATACATAGCTTTTACTCGAAAATTAATTAACAGAAACGATCATTTACATTTCCATTTTCTTCATCCTCATCTTTATTAATATTCATCTTTATTAATCTTCATCTTTATTAACTGTGGTAATAACTCTGAAAATAGACCAGAACTTTACTCTCCTATAGAATCTGGAAGTCTACGGTGCATTATTAATTTTAGTCCATTAATAATATCATTTGCGGAACAACTTTCTGCAAAGACAGAAAGGGAAGTTCAAGATCGAGACTCGAATATCGATTTTCCAGTCGAATTTTCAAACATCGGTGAAACTTTCGCCCGCGTAATCCGAGACGGCGGTTAAACTGGTTCCCCGCGGTTAAGAAAATGGCACAGTTTATTAGTGGAGCGAAACGCGCAGCGAAGTCATTCAATCGGTCGTGTGAGTATTAGTCGACGAAACAATGTATCACTTTTGTATCACCATCAACCCGGTAGCTAGCGAAAGACCCGAACATTTCGAAAACACGAGCAAAACCTTTTCGATAGTAAATTACCGGGCCGCGAAAGGATGGCAAGAAATAATCGTTCCGTTTTCATGGAACGGAAGTGGGTAGTGGAGCCAAAATTGAGTAGATCCTTTCCTTAATTAATGGGACGGAAAGAGCTCGTCTTTCACAAAGCTCGAAACGTGGGGGCGCATCTGGAAAGCTCTGCTTGAGCGCCGAGGTTTTCCGGTACGCGTCATAGATCTCTTATAATCGTGTTCAGTATCCTCATTTGTCGAAAAAGAGGTGATGCATTCGTTGGCGAGACAGACATTCGGTGGTGAGAAATATAAAAGACGTTTCTAATCCGTTAAGTCAATCATTTTTAAATAGACAATTAAATAAAGTTAGGTAAACGTGTAGTTCTTCTTTTAATCATTTGAATAAATTAAATTAACTCTCATTGGTCCCTCGTGTCGATTTGACTGCGGATCTTTATGCAAAATAAAAATTCTCTGCATCGATTGCAAGCGATAGAAACCAAATCGAATGTTATTTCTTCCCTTAATGATTTTAATAGAGGAGAAATGATATATTGACGTTTTCAACTTTCTAAATTTTCCGACAATTTTCAATCTTATCTACTCAATTTTACTACTGTTCTGTTTTTTGTCCGAAACTTCGTGTGACTTTTATATTTTTAATGCGAAACACATAACCGAAAATCCTAAGATGTAAATGTTAACTCATCAATTCGACTAAGAACCATCGAAAAATAACTGTTTATCTTGTTATTTCATCGATCTTTTACCATTGCGTCAATTTGACGCCGAGGGACAGATTCAGTTCGTGAAATGAGGAAGGGATGAGGGTTAAGAAATCCTCCAAAAAAACAACAACCAAATAAATTAATATCCGAAATATTATCGACAGGCATGATTGAATCGCAATTAATTCATTTGTCCTCCTCGGACAACAGATAAATCCTCGATCTGTTGACGCTGATACCGTAAATCTTATTACTGACTTGCAGATCTCAGCCATTAGACTTTCGACGAATTAGAGTACTTCACGGGTGTACACATAAAAAGAAGAAAATACTGAAGCCATATTCTTCAGACCTTTAACTTAAAGATCGACTTTTTCCCAACTTTTCGGATGAAATACCGCACTGTGCGGCGCGACGCGGATCTGAAAAACGGCGAATCCAAGAATATCAAAAGGGGGGCAACAGTGGAAAGCAAGAAAGACGCCAGGAGCGATCACAAGAGGCTAACAAGCGAGAAAAAGCACGGTTCAGTCGTAAAGAAGACGCGAGGACACGGCGCGCGGCGGCTGGAAATAGGTTCGACTCGCGAGCTCATCGTCCGGGGCTCTCTCGCGTCTAGCCGCGTCGATGTATCGTTGGCTTTCACCGGCGAATCCATCCCCGTTTCCCCAAAGACGATCCGATTTCGTTTGGAGCAGGTGGCTCGGGGATCGATCTACACCTGCGAGATCGGTGAACGACGACAGAGACGACGGACGGCTCAGGACGAGGAAGATATGTTTTCAGGCGAGACGGTAGCGAGAGGCTTGGCGGCAAGAGCGAAAATAACTCGAACGTGTGCTAAAAGCGGCGGCTACCGGAGCGCCGGCCTTGCTAACACCGCTTTCAAGAGGTATCGCTCTTTCCTGCCGATCGACCAGATCCCGGCTGGCCGAGAATTTCCTTAAAAATCATCGAATAAATTATTTACCGAACTGCGACCAGACCCGGAAAACACGGAGCGACGACAATCGATCGTTCGATCTTGCTTCTCACCTATATCCGGTCTTCTTTCTCTCTCTCTCCCTCTCTCTCTCTTCTCTCTCTCGATCTCGGCCCGTTGTACTATTTTTACGGGGAGCCGCGAGAAAGAGCCACAAAAAGTTTTCGCCAGTCTCAACCGTGTATTTTGAGAGTGTTCGTTACGTCATTGCACGGAGAAGCGCTAAAGATCGCCGAGAAGTGGCTGGACCACGCGAAGAACACGAAACCTCGTCTTTTCGTTGATGGCAGAGGGTAAATGATGGATCAACAGATAGCAGATTAGGATTGAAGAGAGTAAACATATTCCTCGAGGATTGACCTGACCAGATGATCAAACGAAAATTGATCAACATGTTCGATCTTATTTTAGCCGAATTTCTAGCCCCATGAAACGCACAAGTTTCGGAAATACAAATTCTGTGCGATAGCTGTTACGGTGATACTAGACACAGATTACTAGATTAACTAGCGACGTTGAAGTAAGCGGCCAACACGAAAGAGCAACCTCGAAGAAGACGAAATAGAAGACCCAAGTGCTCGAAGGAAAAACAAAATTACTAACAAGAATCGCATATAATGGTCGCTGAAAACCAAGAAGGCTGTGACGCGACCTTGAGAAACCTGAGAAAAAAAAAGACCGATCGCGTGTCATTCATAAATCCATCCAAGGTGATGTCTATTTCAATTCGCTTCAATTAGCCTCGTCTAGCGTCTAATTGTATTAAAATGCCCGAGTGTATGTTCGGTAAGATTTTTGATCTTGCTTGATTCTAGGTAGCGAATTCCTAGAAACGATATTTGCATCGTACCAGAAGCGAAACACAATTATTCGAGGAGAATGAGCGATTGTGTGGTTCGGTGGATGTTCTTGGCAAGGTTACTAGTGTTTCTCCGACGGTAGTATACTGTCTTGGTTATTTCGTCGTCGCCGCTCCAACGCGTCCACTATTACATCAGACGGTATTATGAAAACGTGATTCAGGGGAGAATCGCGAGAGGAACGCGCGAGGGACGCCAACACGTCGGGGGAACAGGTTGTCAAGACGTGCGTGATGCCTTCGAAGGCTTTAACCCTTATTCGCCGAGACAGTACGCATCTTATACTGTACTAGTTCCTTCGACCCGATCTACTTCGACTACCAGTGACTCTCAAGCCACTCTCAAGCTGAATCTCCGATTCGTCTGTAGGTCATTTCGCATTTCGTGCTGTTCCAAGGATGACATCCGTCCTAACCCTTAAGTACTTTTCAATTTATTGGCTTGGCAGGAAAGTCATTTCGGTATTTTAAGGTGCAATAAAAAACCCAATTTGTTTCGTTCGATGATCTTTTGCCATCTTTCTGATAGCTTCGCAATTCTGCGCTCGTCAAACTTCTGGTCCTTACCGGCCAAAAACTGATCCAAGTGCGATTTCAGATTATCGTCGTTAATGAAAGTTCATTGCTTCAATAAAAAGATTTTTATTTGTGAAATAAAAAGAGTTTTATTTCACTTTAAAATACCGAGGTTACTTTCTTGCCAACCCAATACATAAACGTTGAATTTAGAAGCAATGTTTTGTAATCGTGGGTCGAAATGGACCCAACATCCGCCATTCGAGGCTTAAACTGTCTGATCACTTGATTACAGATCTTTATGAACAATAGTTTTAGCAAACAAGGGCCAAGGGAAAAGTTCTTTCCTTCCTTAACAATTTCAGTGGGTTGAAAATAATACATTGGTGTTTTTAAATTCTCTTCACTTATAAATTTTTTTCAATTACGTTTACCCATTTGTTATATGAATGCATAAAATCCGCAGTCTATTGATCACACGTGACTCGTGCTGATAGCTTATAGATAATTTCTAGACTGCGGATCTTTATGCAAAATAAAAATTGTTTGCACTCTTTCTTCCTTTAATCATTTGAGTATGTTGGAAGTAATGTATATTGACGCTCTTTGATTTTTTTAAATCTTCTCTTTCAAATTACAAGTACCCATTATTGTCATAAATGCATAAAGATCCGCAGTCCAGTCATTTCACAGTTCATGCGATTTTAGCACTAGGTTTACCGAGCACTCTAAGCAACTACTTTACAAAAGTAACAAGAATACATCTCTATCCAAATTTTTAACCATTCTCTTTACAATTCAGGGTCGCAGATTAAGACATGTTATTTTAAATTATAAAGAAGCGCTGCTGTTTACAATTAACCATTTCTTTTCCAATTTTACTAACCACGTGTTGCAGAGTGACAACTCTAATCTTCACGAATTAAAAATAGAAGAAATAAATTTGTTGAATAATCCCTCATGGATGTATCTTTACAATCTCAGTAATCGTAAATTAAAAATGGTATGTACTATGTACCATGTACCAATTTATTAAACAATGAAACAAAAGTTGACCTTCTCAGCAGACCTAACACAAATTATCCTAAACAACGTTTCTAACTGTGGATCGAAATGGAGTCCCGTCGTTCGAAGTCTAACAAATATGAACGTCATTCCTCGTAATCAAGTAAATGTAGACAATATAAATATAAATTTTCTTCTCCTATTAAGAAACTATTAAGGGCAACGAATTTCAAATTATCGCAACCCTGAAGACACAATACGCAAAGGGGTTAGACGTGAAAATTCTCCGAGCAATGTTTCAGACGTCATTGAATTAGTTTATTTTGGTTCATCAACGTTGACCGTGCTACCTTGTTTCTACCGTGTCTATCATCAGCTGATGATTGTTGCACAACTGCGCAATCGGTAGATCGATAATAATAACGAGAGCTGTTCCATCGATTTCTATTCGTGTTACTAATATTTCAATTTTCAACTGTTAACCGTATAAATAAATGGCTTTAAATTTTTCTAAGCCATCGTTGACTACCATTTTGTCCCATGAATGGTCGTAAACCCAACTTTCTCAGCACTAAATCTACCATTGCTAATGATGCTTCTACTGGAAATTATTATACACATTTTTGTATCCAAGCATATATAATAAAAATCACAGAAAATTTATATAAATGCTACGATTTCATTTTTTTAAGGCAACACATGACAGCCATTTTTAAGGTGGTTCGGATCCCACCGTAATAAACAGTAGGTCTCGCTGAAGATTAGGCTGAAATAGGCTGAAATTAGGCGATAGGGAGAGTGGAAAGAAGGGAGAGATTGGTAAATGGATTTGAAACCCTGAGGGGACCAAATAATCATCAACCATATATTTCTGACAGCCATTTTTAAGAGCTCGGTAGCTTTAGTGTTAAGCATTTATCTGTACCACTGTACACTTGTAAAATCTACACTTGTAAAATCTACACTTGTTAAATCTACATTTGTTAAATCTACACTTGTTAAATCTACACTTGTTAAATCTACACTTGTTAAATCTACACTTGTAAAATCTACACTTGTAAAATCTACACTTGTTACATCTATACTTGTTAAATCTACACTTGTTAAATCTACACATGTTAAATCCACACTTGTAAAATCTACACTTGTAAAAACTCCCGTTAATCGGGACAAATAGTGAAGAACGGAAAAACAAAACCTAAAATTTATAACAAAACCTAAAATATACAAGAAAACCTAAAATATACAACAAAACCTAGAATATACAACAAAACCTAAAATATACAACAAAATGTAAACTGAATAAGATGATTGCGACAAATTGTCCGGCCCGAACGCGTCCCAATTAACCGGAATCCACCGTGTATCCCAGAAACCGATTTCGAAAATGGCTGCACAATGAAATCACGCGTTCTCTCCCCGAAATGATTAATGCGGCGCGAGCGTTGTTGCTTTCCGAGTTAATTTGATGAAATTAAATCAACGGCTGGCAACGCGTCTTGATGTACTCCGATCGTGACTCGGCCTGCGTGCGTGTGCGTCACAGTGAGTCAGTGGCCTCTCAGCAATAAAGTCTACAAAGTTGCCGATCCCCGAGTCCAGTAGCAATGAAATCGTAGTGCAAATCGTTCGATAATGAACAACATACTTGTATTTTTTATGAAAATGATACAGATTGAATCACGTAACTTACAATTAGTTAAAAAATGTTTCATACGAAAGTTCTTTCATATCGAGCGGAGCATACAATGTGCTATGTAATTGGTTTTCTTATATTTTGCTTTTTTAGCAAGATGACCTTGAGTTGAGATGACCTTGACCTTGTTGCTGCATCTTGCAATATCTGACCCTGTCAAAAAATATAGAACTTTGATATCCCGGTAATTATTAACACCTTACCGACCGGTGATTATTGCATAATTTTGAAATATCTATGGTTCATGACTAAACACTTTTTAATGGAACCTTCAACAGCAACTCCAATTTTCATTGTGAACTAACAAATCACTCTCAATAACGTTATCTAATACTTTCATTTCAGATTGTAATGTAAAAGAAAATTTCTATGCTTTCTTTTGGCACAGCACAATTATTGAACATCCTATTAATAGGCTTTCGGTAGATAAAGTGTTTGTTAACTTCTTAATGGGCATTCAAGATATTGTATATTATTATTGTTTTATTTAAGCTTGCTCAGACCTCTACACTGGATATACTGTATATTATAAACATTTTCTTAACTCGATAAAAAAAGTGATACATATAAAGACCACTTTGCCTGGTTTGCTCGTAGGTCCAACAATTTCTGTTTGAAACATTTTTGTTCATAAAATAAACTGTTGGCGAGTAAATCTAGGTGGCACAGTTTCGTGACTCAACGTGTGTATTTGATAAATGAAGGCTAATTCTCGTATACTTCATGTACTCTCGAAATGTCTGAATCGTATGCGCGATATCTTTTAATTAAGGGGCTCGAGAAGGGTCTCTTTCGTTTTTCTAGAGTGTTCGTGAAATGTCCAGGCCCCAGTCGCGGGTCTGTTTATGCCGTTAACGTCCCGGACGATTGAATTTTGTAGGAAAAGAATGACGTAGAGTTTACGTCGTAGACCATCGTAGAATTATATCGATCTTCTAGCGCCCATTAATATATCCCCGCAGACGGTCCCGATGTCTTATGTCTGCCTAGAGACGGCTTGTCCTACTGAGTGGACTGGCCACTTGGCAAAAGGAGTGAATTTAATACCTGTTAATTGTCATGTGAGCGCATCCGTGCGCATGACGTGTATATTACCAATTATGTTGAGGGCATCTCGCCGACGTCAACATCCACCCCAAAGCAAAGAAAAATCTCTCCGACTCTGCTCAATCGAATTTTCATCTGCGATTCTGACGCATTAATCATTACTAAACTGTGGATCTTTATGCAAAATAAAAAATGTTTGCATCGATTGCAACACGCAAGAGTCAAATTAAAATTTATTTGTTCTTTTAATTGTCTTTTTAAAGTGGGACTAATACACTGGAGCCCTCAAATCTTTTTAATATGTCTACATCTTTAAATTGCACGTATTACGCGTAAAATTGCACATAAATTTATCAAATCCGCAGTGTAACGATTACCGTAAACTATTAACGTTTTATTAATGGACTATCCGTGCGGATTTACGTTGACGTGTGTGTTATAGGAATTATTTCAAATTGAGGATATTATGAAGGTCGTCTCGTAACTAAGAAAAATTTCAAGGGGTGTTTATTCTTAGCGTGCTTAATATAAAAATAAGGATTATTGCGACTAAAGTTTCCGGAATCTTCAACGAACGATCCAGTTTGCATGAAAGAAAAGAAAATTGTGAATCTTGTAACTAAGAAAAATTTCAAGGAGGAGTTTAATGTCAGAGGGAGTGTACTTATTATAAAAATAAGAATTATTGGGACTAAAGTTTCCGGAATCTTCAACGAACGATCCAGCTTGCATGAAAGAAAAGAAAAATGTGAATCTTGTAACTAAGAAAAATTTCAAGGAGGAGTTTAATGTCAAAGGGAGTGTGCTTATTATAAAAATAAGAATTATTGGGACTAAAGTTTCCGGAATCTTCAACGAACGATCCAACTTGCATGAAAGAAAAGAAAATTGTGAATCTCGTAACTAAGAAAAATTTCAAGGAGGAGTTTAATGTCAGACGGAGCGTGCTTAAAAATAAGGATTATTGGGACTAAAGTTTCCGGAATCTTTTACGAACAATTCAGCTTGCGTAAAGAAAAGAAAATTGCGAATCTCCCACGTCGTGTTCGTAAGCTTCAGTGTAACTAAGAAAAATTTCAAAAAGGGGTTTTTTGCCAGAGGTAGCGTGCTTATTATAAAAATAAGGATTATTGGGTCTGAAGTGTTCCGAATCTTTAACGAAGGATTCAGCTTGCGTAAAGAAAAGAAAATTATGAATCTCCAACGTCGTGTTCGCAAGCTTTAGCGTAACTAAGAAATATTTCTAGCAGGGGGTTATTGTCAGAGGGAATGTGTTTATTATAAAAACAACGATTATTGGGACTGCAGTTTCCCGAAACTTTAACACTAAACTCATCTTACAATGATTGAAATTATGAAGTTGCATGGAAATTGATTCGATTTTCTTTATGCAAGCACTTATCGTAATAAAAATTGCACAAAATCTAAATAAATAGAGTCTTGTCATTTTTGTAAGCTGAAACATATTAATGGGTTTTGGTGCTGGGTAGGTTTAGCGTTAACGAACGATTCTGCTTGCAAAAATGAAAAGAAAATGGTGAATCTCCAACGTCGTGTCCGCAAGCTTCAGCGACATCTAAACAATTGCAACAAAACGCGCGTGTTTATGAAGCAACCATCACGCACGGGATAATTTATGAATCCTCTTGAAATAGACGACCGAGTGTAACTCGAAAACAATATTATTTCGGCGAGTTTCATACGTAATCCGAAACAATCTGCACCGCGTCGGATACGGTTTATTTTCGCTGTGGATTTACAAGATGCTTATTATTTAATTTCGTTGCGTGCTCGAAGCCTGAAGAGATGTCGATCTCTTTTCACGATTTTAATTGAGAAAGACGCTCGCGGAAAGACGCTCGGGGCGACGTGAACGTGAAACAGAAGCGTCAATCTCTTTGCCGGAGGATTTATTTATAACAGGTGAACCCGCGTCTTCGCCTTGGTACATTAAACCGTTCTCATATTGACGTCTCACTCGTCGCCGTTGCACAGAAAACGATCTCAATGACGAGTCCTGTTCTGCAATTCTGGCTTTCATCGACACCCACTACGGCACAGCCACGGATTATATAATTCGGCGACGCGTCGAACAACCAGAAGAAGACGAAGACGACGCCGGGGGAGAACGGGGGAGGGTAGAAGCAGCCCGTCACGGGCCAAGAAAATTCTACGGACGTCGAAGAAAGCGTAACGCGGCCTCGAATAAATTAAAGAATAAATATATCGAGGCGAATGCGAAACAGTCGAAGTTTATGTGGTAGTATTTTTAAACGGCACACCATGCACCAGCGGCCTAACGGGGAATCAGCGTATCGATTCCACCAATCATTACTAGCCTGCGGATCTGTATGCGAAATAAAAAATGTTTCCATCGATTACAACACACGGGAGCCAAATAAAAAAGTTTTATCAATCTTAATTTTCATATTAACCTGAGAATAATACGCGGATATCCTTAAATCCTTTTAATATGTCCACTGTCTGAAATTGTACGCACCCATTTTTGTCATAAATGCATCAAATCCGCAGTCTAATAATTGCTGGTTATTTTACAGTTATTGGAATTATACGTGAAAAGGTGTTGCACTAAAAGTGCTGAAAATTTATAATTTTGTTATTCTTTGGCAGGCAGCAACGTGTACCAGTCGTTTTCATAATTGTATGGCATTTCGGTTGCTCGAATAACTTTTAGCAAAATGATTATTATCGCGTGATCAAGATTTCCTCTTTTCAGAAGACTCTGAAGAATTGAATAATCACAGTTGTGGAAAAGGAAGGCTACTTCTATTGGAATCGAGAGTTGAAGTGGTAATCGAATTCCAAGTTGCAATGGCACTTTTAGACAGTGAAAGATAGACAGAGGGGTGAAGGGTCGGGCAGAGTCGGTGAACTGAGAGGAATGCAAGAGAAAGAGAGAGAGAGAGAGAGAGAGAGAGGGAGGAGAGAGAGGGTGACAGAGGACGCTTGAAGTATCCGGTGGCAAAACGAGGACTCGAAGGACTTGCTGCGGATGAGTTATGTAAGAGCGAGGCTCTGCCACGTGTCGGCGGACGTCGCGTTGGTCTTCATTCTCCGAAGTCACTTTAGCGTAAGAAATATTCTCGGCCTACGTTTTGAACATCGGATGCATTGGTCCAGCGAACTGATTTTTTGAAATGGTCGATCCAACTTTGTGTTCAATTTTTAGAGGAAGAAAGATCAAGGAAATGGCGATAAAAATGATCATGCTAGTGGTGGTCACAATTTGTGTTGTTAATTGTTGTACAGTGCAAAACTGTTGAGATGGTTCCTTACGGGAAGGAGTATGTGCAGGATCGCACGTGGTCTACGGTTATAGTGTGTGCGTAGACGTCACCCTTCTGTCGTTGCATGGTGGTCACACAGTTTCCCTTAAATACTTCATAGCTGACACCGCTGTTTACAGTATAGAACAATATTTTTTAAATAAAGTTCAATGCATACACCATTCGATAATGAACATCCCTGTAAAGTACTTTCCAAAGACCTACGGAACAATGTATGACCGTTATATAAACGATACTTGGAGAATCGTGCGAAATACAAGAGACAGTTATGGCGTAGAAAATGATCGTCACCGTGAATGCATAATAGATTAACATAAGAAACATGAAGACGATAGAACAGGACGGTTTAATGTTACATCTTGTAACACGGGACTTGAGGAAACTCTGTACACCCCTAAAATCCTAAAAGAACATTGAGTTTGCTACCACCAGCTGAACGTTCCAGTTCCCTGTCTTGATCCATGACTTCCTGGTAACGA
>CM052194.1:13179009-13196042 GCA_028455805.1 Lasioglossum figueresi | reverse complement strand
TACGAATATCGTGCAGGTGAAATATTTCGATAATCAATTGCATTATTGCTTTGTTATCTTTATGTCGCGAATTTTCATCAACTGGACGAACGATTTCTTTGGTTACTGATTCTATTGAAGAGCTTAACGGATGGAGATTTTCTAATAAATTTAAAACTGATCTCAAATTCAATAAATTATTACTAATAATACGTACATATTGAAAATAATGTATTTTTAAACTCTTTCGATCTTTGAAAAAAAATCCAAAGCGAAGGCTCTCCGTATGTGTCTACGAATATCGTGCAGGTGAAATATTTCGATAATCAATTGCATTATTACTTTGTTATCTTTATGTCGCGAATTTTCATCGACTGGACGAACGATTTCTTTGGTTACTGATTCTATTGAACAGCTTAACGGATGGAGATTTCCTAATAAAGTTAAAGTTGATTTTCTCAAATTCACTAAGTTATTAGTAATAATAATTTATTACTTTACATCTACTGAGCTTATCAATTAATGTCTATAGAAGCTAAGTAAAAAAGTCTCGTTCTTAATAACGTACATATTGAAAATAGTGTATTTTTAAATTCTTTCGATCTCTGTACTGTTTCAACACTTGATTTGCGACACCCGTCAAAATGGCGGGTTGTAAATATCTTATATGACAATTATTGAGGTTGTAAAGATGACGTTCATTCAGAAGAAAAGTGGCATAACTAGGAAAAAGGAAATTTTACAGGATTGCCATTTGAAAATTACCTAAAATCACGAATTTTTTTTATTGAATATAAGTAACTTACAAATGTAAATTAATTTGTTGTTATTTAGATAATGGGTTAAAATTGTCATGCACTTTAGTTATAAAGTACACTACAATTTATATATTTATTATTATAGTTGTTTTAGGAATATATTTTGAGTTGTGTCACTTTTCTCATGGATGAACTATTCATGTAGGAAATTTATTCAATACATTTATTGCTAATAAATAATCCAAAGCTGGTGTAAACCTAGTGTTAAATTGCACCTACTCAATTTTGTCATAAATGCATCAAATCCGCAGTCTGTAGATATATTCGATCGTCGTTCAAGTCGTAGGAGAACGAAAAATGTAAAATTGTTTGAAACAATCGACGTTTGCAATTTGGAGAAAGAAGAAGTGAATTAACGTCTGTGTAGATATTAGATTGGAGGATCACAGAGGTCAAAGCATTGACTTAGCTCTGTCGGCGAGAGGCCGCGAAGCTTTGAAAGCGGTTGATCTCGAAAAAGCTATAGTGGATCAACATGGTATCGCCATGCAAGGGAGAATGCTGCACAACAAAGATGGCAGCCTCAAGGAAATCGTTTATGATAGCGTGAAGGGAAACGTATGTCGCATCTTATACTACCTTCATCGCGTTTATGCTAAACCTTCCTGAAAAAACGAATGCGCACTTTAATAAAATAAAAATTGTATCCATTAATTACAAAACAGAATTTTTCATTCTATAAATGTTTTTCCCATTTTGCATTTGATCTACTTATATTTATTATAAATGCATAAAATTCTTCTTAACATTAGTTTTCGTTTTGCAGTGTATCTATTCTGTGAGCAGACGATACCTAAACGTAGTTCTGTTAAATGGTAAGTGAAAATCTCTTTGTTTCACATAACTATCATAGTATATGAAGAATGCTTGAATAATTAGCATAATTATGTAGCGTAATTATTACAAATTCTCTTCTACCTTGCATATTTAGAACACAGTGTTTGCAAATAATAATGCCAAGTTAGTATTAATAATATATGAAAAGAGGTTTAACCGTAGACTGCAGCAAATTAATTTAAATTAATTTAAACCTTTCTCTCGAAGTCATCACTTTTGAAACGGTATTTTATGTCTTGTAAATATTATTCTATAGATATAGACTTCGTTTCTTTCTCGATATATTATTTGATAATATTTCTCATATCAACGGTGCCCACTTAAAATTTACATAATTGTTCCATAATTTGTTTTTGTTCTAATCGTACCTCTTAATCTTCTCCATGAACCCGAAGGGCGAATTACAGGCATGGCATGGCATTGAATAATATTAAGACGTTTAACATGAAAATTACAATGGACATGTTGCTGGCACAAAATTAGCTCTAATCTAATCATAGCGATCCATAATAAACAACATATAACTGCCATAAATATCAATGATTTACATTAAGGAAAATCTGGCCGGCTGGAATTGCTTGTTTCAATGTATTTTATCATTACGTAACAAGTGCACCAAGAGCAATAACACGACAATTAGTGAATCTAGTGACTGTTTAATCATGAACATTCAGGGAGACGTAACGTAAAACAAATAAAATGGAGATAAAAAAAAATGTTGCCACAATTAACATAAATGCGACATTATACTAATGCGGATATCATGACTAGATTGCAGATTTTATTTTTAGATGTAATTCTCCAAATAAAAGACACAATTGAAGAATTTCATTATTTACAACTCACAAAAATGATTAATCGGAGGGAGAAATTATTATCCGACTTCTACTTGTTACAATTGATGAAGCAAATTTTTATTTCGCATAAATATCCGCAGTCTAATCATTACACAGTAAAATGAAAAAATTATTTGTTGAATTAACAACTCTTTCGATCCCTGGCGTTCGATTCTACAGTTCCCAGTCAGCTTTCTCGAATGTGGCATTCTTATCGCGATCGTTTACTGGAGGTATACTACTCGCAGCTCGATGTCGCCTAAAAAAAATCGTCTAGCGATCGGTATCGATTACCGTCGAGATTTTGTAGCAGGTTATTTTGATCCGATCGCTGTATCTTGCATTAAAATTACATGAACGAACACGAGATGCTTTTCACCTGAAAAAAATCATGGCCGCATATCCGATGACGCGGTAGCGCGTGAAGCCACAAGAATTCGAGCGTGTCACGTTTCTTGTCACTGCCGCCCTGTGCATCTTACGATCTTTGTGCATTCGATGCGTGCGCCTCGACACGCATTATACTCAGAGTCGCCGGATCAGAAGGGCTTGACTCGAATCGAGGGGAAAAACTAACCCTCTCTCTGCCAGCAACGGATTAGTCACGTGACGGTGTGACTCGTGCACGACAGAGACGGAAACGCGTCACGTGACTCGGCCGTGGCGGAAGCGTGGGGGAATAGCGTCGTAGAAGGGGAAGGTAGAGTAGGGACACGAGTCTTAATCTGGCGACTCTGATTATACTTGCAGCGACACCCGATTTGTTTCCAGTTTATAATAAATAGACAGCAGATCTTTATACAAAATAAAAATCTCTTACCTGAATTGCAACAAACTGGAGTGAAATAGAAATTGATTTTCTTCCCTATTATGTTTAGTAGGTTGAGAGTAGTATAACAATATGTTTAAATTTTTGTCATAAATGCATAAAATCCGCAGTCTAATAATAAAGGATCCGCAATAACGCATATTAATATTTATGTGATGCATTCAATATAATGTACATCTTTTCTATTTGTGTTGTAACATGTGTTGTGTTTGTAAGTGAATTGCAGTTTATCAATTTAAAATGTAAATTCATAGTTTATTCGTAGGTGAAATATGAAACAGTAGCAACGTCAAAATAATTGAAGAATATTAACACATTCCTGTTTTGAACTCCATTAGATTTATTAAAGAAGGAGAAGCATATTTCTTAATCATAATTAATTACAGGTAATCAATTTAAAATGTAAATCGATAATTTACTCGTAGGTAATCAACTTAAAATGTAAATTCATAATTTACTCATAGATAATCAATTTAAAATGTAAATTCATAATTTACTCGTAGGTAAACAATTTAAAATGTAAATTCATAATTTACTCGTAGGTAAACAATTCAAAATGTAAATTCATAATTTACTCGTAGGTAATCAATTTAAAATGTAAATTCATAATTTACTCGTAGGTAACCAATTTAAAATGTAAATTCATAATTTACTCGTAGATAATCAATTTAAAATGTAAATTCATAATTTACTCGTAGGTGAAATATGAAACAGTAGCTACGTTAAAATAACTGAAAAATATTAACACATTCCTGTTTTGAACTCCATTAAATTTGTTAAAGAAGTAGAAGCATTTTTCTTAAGCATAATTAAAGAGCTGTTTCCGTTGATTCCCGAAACAGCAGCCGAAAAGTATCCCGAAGTGCGTCTCCTTTTCAACAAGAAGCTGATAGACGCTGACCTCGACAATGGAATACTGAAGATCTACGAGTGAGAGCTCTGTCATTATAATTAACGTTAAAACGCGACAGTATTACGATCACTATTATATTTTAGTACAAAGTCTGAGAAGATAGAAAAAGTAGAAGCGGACTTAATTATTGGCGCAGACGGTGCGTACTCGACAGTCAGGAAAATGATGATGAAGAGACCGTTGTTCAATTGTAATCAGACATATATAGAGCACGGTTATGTCGAGCTGTTCGTCCCTGCTGATAAAGACAACAAGGTATGCCAAATTATATAGCAAACGCAAGTATTAGGTTGGTGTAATCGTAATGACGAAATCTTTTCTAATAAATCTTATTGTTTATGTCGCTTGTTCTGTATCACTTTAAATCGTATTTATTGCTTAATCTATCTGCTTTAAAATAATTCCCCCAACGTGTAACAAAATTAAAAATTAAAAATTAAAAAACAAGTTTAAAGTACAATATTGTCGTTAAGTTTGCGATGAGCGGCAATCATCTTCATATTTGGCCGCGTGGGGAGTACATGATGATTGCCTTGCCCAATGAAGACTGCACTTTTACCGGAAACATATTCGCACCTTTTTCAACCCTTGACAACTTGAAGACGCCGCAAGATCTCCTGGATTTTTACGAAAAACAATTTCCAGACCTTCTGCGTTTGATTGGTAAACAGAAGTTGGTGAAAGACTACTTCGAGAGGGAACCGAAAACATTGATTTCTATCAAGGTAAGTGTTCAAGTATTTTTATATTTGGTTCTAAAAACTAACCGTTCGAGGATATTATTAAATACTTTCGTATAAAACATTATTGAATTAGTTGAATATAATTATAGTGCAAACCTTATCATGTTGGGAAGACTGCACTTCTTGTTGGTGACGCCGCTCATGCTATGGTGCCTTTCTATGCTCAGGGAATGAACGCTGTGAGTTGTTTTTAACATTGTGTTCTTGTTGTATCAAAATTGAAACGTTCCACTAAAATATTTGAAATATTACTAACTGTACGAGCTTTTTGACTCGATTTAAACATTTTTTAAAATATTTCATTGTAATAGAGTTTATAGTACAAATAAATTTTGTAATAATTATAACGTTTAATAATTAGGGTTTCGAGGATATTTTATTGTTAGACGAACTAATGGATTGTTATGGCTCGGACTTCAGCAAGGTCCTACCGATGTTCTCTGAATTAAGATGTGACGATGCTCACGCGATATGCGATTTAGCTATGTACAATTACATCGAGGTAAGACAATTTGATAACACTGCAAATTAATTTTGTTTTTGTGATTTTATCTGTTGGGTACAGATCACTACAATCGAAAGTACAGAACATGAATAGTTTAATTTATTAATTCGTTCCTCAGATTAAAAATGCAGAATATTCTTGTCTCAAGAATTATTTAAGAACCACCATAATCAGTTTTCGAGTCTGTTAAACGTATTATATTTTATGTAGGTTCAATTTGAATAATGAATGACATTGAATGAGAAGGAAAATGTTAATAGTGTTGCAGTTTATACGAGGTCAACATAAATAATGAATGAAAAACGAAAATAGCTCTTGGAATAATTATGTGACCTAAAAGATACAAGAGATATTTGAAGTTCACAGATACTGTACATGTCAATATTCTTATTCATACAATTCTTGAATAACCTTTCTTGAAAATTGTAGAATCTGAAGACTTTCTTGAAGAATGTGACTTTGAAGACTTTCTTGAAGAACGTGACTTTGAAAACTTTCTTGAAGAATGTGAATTTGAAGACTTTCTTGAAGAATGTGAATTTGAAGTTCACAAATACTGTACATGTCAATATTCTTATTCGTATAATTCTTGAATAACCTTTCTTGAAAATTGTAGAATTTGAAGACTTTCTTGAAGAATGTGAAATTGAAGACTTTTTTGAAGACTTTTTCGACGACTTTTTTGAAGACTTTTTTGAAGAATTTGAATTTTAAGTTCACAGATACTGTACATGTCAATATTCTTATTCATATAATTCTTGAATAACTTTTCTTGAGAATTGTAGAATTTGAAGACTTTCTTGAAGAATGTGAGTTGAACATGAGAAATCTGGGAAATATGTACACTCATGTTTCAATGGGGAGACCACCATAAAAGATTCTACCTTATGTTTCTATTTCGTAACGCAAATTGTTACAAATTGGTGGAGTTTGATTATTTCAAAATTCCACTTCAAAGAATTAAAACATATTGATTTGCCAACACAAATATATTATTTAAAACATAGTTTACTACTTTTTTAAATGCTGTGCAATACATTGATATAATTACATTAAATGTTAAAATTTTGAAAAATCGTTAATATTCTGTGCACATGAATCTTTAAATTTCAATGTAAATGAAATGAGAAGAATTTGATCTTTCTGGATCGTCAGGGGGTAGTTCACCCCCTGAAACGAAGCTGTTACATGCCAGACAATTTTCAGATGAGGGATTTGGTGAACAGAAGGTCGTTCCTTTTCCGAAAACACCTGGACACGTTTCTCCATCGTCAAATGCCGAACACGTGGATACCGTTGTACAGTACAGTGCACTTCTCACGTATGAAATTTCGCGACTGTATCACGAACAAGCAATGGCAGGACAAGGTACATCGAGAAACACAATAGGAAGAAACGAACAGTTGCGAATGAACGCAAATGTAATAAAACCAGTATTTCTTTCAGGTTCTACGCGTGATCGTTTTGTTCACGTTCATCTTGATTCTTGCGATATTGCTAGTGCCGATCATCGAGGTGTACTTCAGGAATCGTGTTCTGGTCTGATCATGTTCAACGAAACTGTGTAAAAGATCCTTTATATTAAAAAAACGTTTTTAAATGTGACCTACCCGACCTCTCAATTCGTTTGTTTGTTAAATAAATGCACCACTTCTCTACACACTACTAACATATGTAACTGCGTTTGAGCAAGTCTTGTTAAAACTCTTTTACAATTTAATCAACATGTAACTACTATTCAACATCTTAACATTACATACTCTATGAGAACACCACAATGTTAATTCACGGTCTAAGAAAACGAGTTATATAAAAGAAGTTATCACTCTCAGTCACCGGAAACACTGTTAAAAGTTTCTTCTCGCTATGTTTTCAACGATTTCGTGGATTATTATATCCACTGCGAATCGTTGACGATCAACAATACGTATCACAACAATTCGAGGATCACTGAGTCCGCATTCTCCACATATTTGTGCTTATTGTTCTCGAACAGCTCGACTAGACGCGTGACAAAGATTTCGTGATACTTGTCAATCTGTTCTGCAGTCGGTTCAGGAATTTTTGGTAGGTCTATAGGACTGCCAACTGGAAAAAAGAAACAGAGAGACTGTCAGAAGAGTCAACTAATTTTAGATCTTCGCTAAAAAGAAGATATTAATATTAAAAATTATTTTTATTTTGTTACTGTTATTCTATTTAATTTATATGATTGTTTCAGTAGGTTTATTATGGAACAGGAACATTGTCCTATTGTCAGCGTGTTAGCAATGGACAACAAAATTGTTGGTTGAATTAAATTTCTAGTGCAGAAATGTTTTGCTGATAATATTAGACTCTGGACGTTTATGCAAAATAAAAAGTTTGTGCATCAATTGCAAGACGCAGGAGTTAAATATACATCTATATTCTTCATTAAATTTTTCTTTTTTAAATTGCAGTCGCTCATTTTTGTTATAAATGCATAAAATCGGGAGTCTACTGATAATATTTCGTTCGAAAGATTTGTTTTATATAAGCTAAACTATGTATAATTGGAAACAAAAGATTATCTGTGTGTATCTATCCGATATTTAATCAGGTTATTTACCAACAACGGTGATTGGTTTTCGTTGAGCAATGATTCCGAACGAGTACTGGAAAAATCCTCGACCCATCAGTATGATCGGTGCCATCCCGATTTTCTTGCGAATGTAATCTTGCACCCTCCTCAAGGTCGAGCCTTGGCCACCGTACAGCTGATCGTATATGTCCGTCTCTCCGAACGAGAACACAGGTACCAGAGGAGCTCTGCAAACAGAGAATCGATGAATCAATAATAAGTCCTTGAATGTTTATTACTAGACGATTACGATATTACTTAGCAACTTTAACATAACATTTACCCATTCCTCAGCGCGATCTTCACAAAGCCTTTTCTTCTTTTCACTAGAATGCGATACTTGCGAGGTTGACATTCGAATGCTTCTGATACTCCACCGATAATTAGAATTGTTCCTCTTCCTGTGTACGGTTCTTCAGGCTTCGTTGATGACAGATAGTTCAGGCTTTTCGCGTTGCTGCTCACGCCACCTGAGGTTTGAAAGGGTTTGAATAAACATTTTCGTAATTTAGGAATTGGAAATGTTGAATAATTAGACTGAGTTTGTATGCAAAATAAAAATTGCATCAATTGCAAGATACAGGAGCTACGTAGACATTAATTAAATTAAACATGAAATTCTCGAAGTGATTTTACTGTTTTGTATTTGATCTACTGATTTTTGTCATAAACGCATCAAATCCGTAGTTCACTGATAATATATTAGTATATATTAATATATTATTAATAAAATGTCCGATTTTTAGCAGTGACATTAAACAAACGCAATTTCGTATATCGGATATGTTCTATCTATAAATTTCAAATTCTTAATTGTATTACGGTAAAAATAAGATATTATGGTGATTCACGTTTTTCATTTCCAAGATTGTTATCTTGATTTTGTAGTTCTTTTTTACCATCAACGACTAGTAAGTTAATTAATCACCACATTTTTACCAAAAATCACATAATGCTATCGTCAATAAGTTATTTTTCCTGAAACATAAAAGGAGTATACACGACAGTCGCGTTCGTTGACGTTGACATAAACTTTCCTTGAAAGTAACATTATACAGTCCTCAAAATAATTAAGGGATCACCTCTGCGAACCCGAAAAATTGCTACCAGTTTACATGATCATAAGTCCGGCCCAAATTGCTGCATCGATATCGTTAAACAATGGTTTGAAAGGGCGGAACCTCTAGTTTCAGATACTCTGTTTCAAATTTTTGCTATGTTGTTTTTTTTACAAAGTTATAGCGAAATATAGACAACATTGACGGTTAACAAAAATTTTGTGCAACTTTGGAACATCACACAGGGTGAAACAAATTTTTTTGATAAATCGCGTTAATGTCATTTGAAAGGGCTATCTTTCCTGTGTAAAACGTATGGTTGTTGATTATTGTGTGATATTTTTTATTCGAGTTATTCAACATTGAACTAAATGTTGGCATTTTAACTTTAACTGGCTCCAGAAAGCGAAAAAATTATCGTAAATTGTTGTGCAAAAAGCAATAGAAAGAGCGTTTCTTTCTCTTCGAGACACTTCTTTTGTTTTTTCAATTTCATTAAAATTTGTATATACCAGGAGTTTCTGAAAATATGCTTAAAATATGCTCAATTTCCATTTTTCCTTTAACTCGCTATACCTCGGCGAAAAATGATCGCAATACCATGATCCGAAAGTCAGATTGATGCAGAGATTCTGCCGATTCGATTGAGTACCCCATAAACCCGCTGCGACAATTTTTTACCTGTGGCAGCTATGTTTGAAGTTAGTGAGGTCAGACTTGTGAATATTTGTGTTAAACTGAAGACAATGGAAGAGTTGTCTTTATTTCGCTATAACTTTGTAAAAACAGAACATAGCAAAAATTTGAAACATAGTATCTGAAACTAGAGGTTTCACGCTTTCAAACCATTGTTTAAGGATATCGATATAGCAATTTGGGCCGGAGTTATGATCATATAAACTGGTAGCAATTTGTCGGGTTCGGAGAGGTGATCCCTTAATTCTTTTGAGGAGTGCACATCTAAATTAAAATTGAAGATAGGATATTAACACTAAACGTACCGAACAATAAAAGTACGGGGCACGTACTTAGTTGCCTATAAAAATGACAAGAATTCATTTATTTAGACTGTGCGGTTTTTATTATAACATGTTTTCTAATAAAGATATTTATTAAATCATTTCTTATGAAGGCATCTTTATAATTTTATTAATTGTGAAATAAAAAATCTAGAACCGGTCATCTGACCGGTCGTGGTACGTTTAGTAACAATAAACGTATAGACTATAATAAATTTTCTTGATCGAAACGTTTTATAAGTGTTGCATTCTAAAATCGGACATTCCATATGTAACAACCTAATATATTCGTTGGTAGGAATTGAGAAGAACTTGAAACAGATTGAACGAATTAATATGCAATAGTAAATATTTACCAGTCCCGGCGACGTAATCACGGAAGAAAGGAATTTTGAAATGCTGATCGAGAACAACCACACGGAATTCCAATCCCGGGAATAGATCCTTACATCCCAGGATATCCGAACCAAAGGCTCCGAAAATTCCTGTCGACAGAATCCCATGGGGAAAGCTACAGAATAAATAATTCTTCGTGGGGTCCAAGTCAGCGGTTTTCACCAACTTCAATGGGAAATAGTTACAAACGTATTTCATCCAAGCACAGTTCCTTAACCAACCCGTCCAACGATAACTAAAACAGATAAATTATAAAATTGAAAGATGCCAAAGTTACATCCATGTTGTTAAAAGAGTTTGTACAACTAGTTCGATTTAACGAGGACTGTGCAGATTAGTTATGCAGAATTGTTTGAAACTAAATGAATCATTAATGTATTTGTTATGTTGTTCATCGAATTATTGAATTATACAAACATTAGTGGGTCAAGTCAATGGAAAACGGTAGAAACGTTTAATGAATTTTAAAATACTGTTACAATTTTGAGAACTTCTTATGAAACTAATTTAATTAACTTATTCACTAATAATAGCGATCATGTGTCAACTTAGCAGACACCTGTACGAAGTTATGGGTCAACCCGATATTTGGTTTATCGGAAAATTCTGTTGGCATTGAGAAACTGTGTTGAAATGTCAAGGTCATGTCAAGGTCAAGGTCAATGTTCAGGATCGACTGAAAGATTTTTAATCCTTTGATAAGGAGGGTCAGTATATTTAGATTTGATATTTAGAATTGATGCATATGCAAAATTTTGGACAGAGAAATTAGTTCCTGCATTGTTTAATATATTGGGTGATTCTTACGAAGTGACTGATCGAGTTTTTCTCCGAAATGAGAAGAGATCTGAACAAATTGATCAGGTGGCGTTGTAGGTGTTGCCATCTTCTGCTGCACTCGTGTTAGTATGGGTCCCATGAAGATCACCGACACAGTTCTCACCGACTCCAGACTTGAATGGCAATAACTATGGCCGACAACGTCTTCAACTCACAATTTAACCGACAACGTCTTCAACTGACAATTTAACCGACGACAGTAACAACCAACATTAACAACCAACATTAACATCATCTACAACCATATTTATATGATGTTTACTAACAACCATATACTACCTCATTAACTATGTACTCTTTTCTTGATATCATATAAAAAGAAATCTCGAAAGGAGTATCTCAAAAAAATATATCAAGAGAAAAGTACGTAATCAATGAGGTAGTACGTCGTTGTTAATAAACATCATATGTATATCGTTCTAGATCATGTTACTGTTATCAGTTAAAATCGTTGCCATTTCGTTAATTTTTACAAAAATTGAAATGTGGGATCGTCAATGCCTAAAGAATATATCACATCACAGTTTATGACATTTTTAGGATTTTTATGTTTTAGTTAATTCGATTTGTAAGAATCCTGCACACCAGTTGGCCATCTGGGAGAAATGATTTTCCGAGCAAAGACAACGAAAGGCATAAGAACAAATTATTTTTTAAATATTACAAGCATCTTTTTATACAGAATCTATTATATATATATATTTATATAATATATTTTCCCCACTTGTTACTGTGTCCTAACCCCTTAAATTCGTCGATGGTCAAAATCGTAGTCGATTAAAGACGTTGTCGGCCATAGTTATTGTCGATCAAATCTGGAATCGGTGAAACTGTGTCTGTGATTTTCATTGAATCCTTAGTTATTGCTTATTAGTTATGAGTAATCGTTAGGTAGTTTAAATGATCAGTCATCAATCTTTAGTTATCATTCACTATTGTGCGATTAAGTGCCATGTAGTTATGACTAACTAACCAAACAATTTTAACTGATGACTATTTTGCTATGACTAAAAAGCAATCAGACTATTAGTCACTTTTACTTATTAGTTGATTTGTGTCCCACTCTGGTTCCAAAGCGGATCCCACAGTGGTGGGGGGATCATAATAGTATTTACAACATTTCGACAGTAACCGACGAAATGAAGGTTCTCCGAAAAAGTGTATACTAATCGGGAGGATTTGTGACTCGAGGTCTCATTTGTACGACACTTACCCTCGACCGCCTTGATTGCACGTGTCCCAGTCATAGTACATCCAAACAAAATAAAGCAACACGAAGTAGCGCAACGTTTCGGTGTAGAAGAGTAGGTAAACGGCGAGAAGGTAACCTAAAAGATCCCCGAATCCCAACAGAATGATCACTATCGCCGCGGACAGTGTTTCGAGACGTCGTCTCAGCGGCACGTTTAGGGGTGCGAACCTCACACCGAGTATCTCCATCATTGCAGCTCGATTAGTTTCCTCTTCGATCAAGATGTCATCGGATCAGCTATACTCGTACACCTGTTGACAATTTGTGAGGTTCGTAATATGTTAACCCCTTGCCCTACGATTTATTTTACGGTTTCAGTGATTAGAACCTTTTCCGTAGTTTGCAATTTCCTAAAAACGAAAAAACTTATATCTACTGTAAACCTACATGTTCTACAATGTCAATATTTAAGCATTAAACTAAATTTTCTTCTACGACATTTTTAGGGATAAAGTCGTTTTAACCCTTAGCACTCGAATAACGACTCTTCTTAAAAATGTTGTTTACATTATTAAATATATCGGTATATAATCAATTACTAAACATTAAGGTATAGTATGGGGTATTATACTAATTTCAAATCCATAAAATTTAAAAAATCATAGGGAACGGAAATATTCTAGGTCGAAAGAAATGTTTAATTTTCGAGTTAAAATAGCTCCGAATTCGAAGGGTTAATCACTGTAATTTGTAAAGAAAATATTACGGCAAGGGGTTAAAAGTAACTGGTACATGATCCCTTATAAAAATCACCAGATTAATTTTATGTAGACTCTACCAACGCCATCCATGCAATCAATTTTTACGAAATTATTGTTATTATTTAAATGATTGGAACATATAAGAAATCTGGAACTCATCATTTCAACCAGTGGTGGTAGTTGTAGCGTTAACTTTTTGCCCCACGATTTATTTCACGGTTTTTCTAAACAAAAATCAAATTCAATTTTGTTGTCGATATTTAGCCATTGGAGATTATAATTAGACAGCGGATCTTCATGCAAAATAAAAATGTTCTACCTGAATTGCAACAACCCGAAGTGAAATAGAAATTTATTTTTTCTCTCAACATGTTTAATAGGTTGATGATAATATAACAGTACATATATTTAAATTCTTTTAATTTTTGTCATAAATGCATAAAATCCGCTGTCGAAATACAATAAGCAGACATAGGAGTTAAATATAAATTTATATAATTTTCTTATCTATAAAAGATAAGAATCTAATCTAATCTATATACGATATTCTTATCTTATATTCTTATAATTTGTTCACTGTCTTAAATTACATCTACTCATTTTTGCCATAAATGCATAAAATCCGCTGCCTAATTATAATAAATAGATACAGGAGTTAAATATAAATATATATTTTTCACTTACAAATATAGTTAAATTTCTGTTATGCAGCAACAAAAATATTTTATTTTACAAAGAAACAGGATAAGTGAGACCGAAAAGTTGTGTGCAAAATTAATTGAAACTGTTGGGACAAATATAATCCACGTAAGCGGATCATGTGACATTACAAGTTACGATTGCCACAATCGTTTTGCGAATCTGTTCTCTAGGTACAAAAGTGGATTGTTTTGTGCATCGCAACAGAATGAACTTTCTATTCGGCGTAATGTGCTCTAATTATTTTTGTTTATGATTTATTAATTGTGTAAATGCATAAACATGGACTCTTGTTTTCGTTTTTATAGCTCACGTGGCACGATACAGTGCTTGCGGGAGGTAAACGTTGATTTGAGTAATAATTGCCTACATGAAGTATCTTATCATTCTTGTTTCTTTTCACATTTCTTGTAAGACGTGACAGATAAGATAATTATAATCTATCCGAGAATTATGTTATTACCGAGTTTACGGATTTTATGGATTGTGACAGATTTTATGCACGGATTAAAAGGATTTTCAACTTAATCAAACTTGTGTTATAGAAATAAAAATTTACAAGAGATAGAAGTCGTATAAAAATTTCTTTCTATAGTACAAATTTTAATAAGTTGACCATCACTATGCCAATAAAATCCTTTTAATCCGACTACAATTAAAATAAAAATTTACACGGGGTAGAAGTATGAAAATTTATTTTACACAAAGATCAAATGGTTAGAGTAAAAAAATTTCCGCAGACGCAATTCTAGTAGACCTTGAAGATGATCTGAATGTAGATCGAAACGTCGGAATTACTTTAGTCATTTGCAAAATGGCTTTGTAGATTAAGTAAGAAATGATCGAACCCTTGCGCCGAAAGCATTAACAATTTTATTGGTTAGAGTCTAATTATGGAAAATATGTTTGTCCTCTAAATGAAATTAAAAGATAATATTCACTATTGAGTTTATTAATCGCAAAAATTTCAGCGAATCATTTTTACAAAATATGAATCGCCACAAAAATCCTATACTTCAACGATACACCAATATTGAAAAGACTAATTCATTCAATTTCAAACATGTGCATGTTTATCTACAACTGGTTTCTGTGTATCTATTATATTTTGTGTACACAGGTGGTCATATAAGGAGTCGACCATCTTCGGTATTAGACAAATAACATCACCGCATAACATTGGACTTTTAACAAATAACAAGGTTACACAGGATCTATTTACAATGAATATTCATTAGATTCTTGAGTTGTAACTACTTGACGAACATGTATACAGGATAAGCATCTAACTTGATCACCTCGAGTAACTTCCCGTTGTACAAAAAAATTGTTTGAAATAAACTTCCGCGATCGAATCTCCAACATTAATTTGACGACAATTGAAAATATCGCTTGTCCGCAATATCTCGAAAATAGCAAATTCCAGTGATCCGCGTCACAAAAGTCAACGCGGCCGCGGCTGTGCCAAAAGTTCCAAAAATGTTTGATTGCGTGGCGATACAAATTGCTATAGATCGCGTACAGACAGAAATTAAATTAGAACATCTCTAATAACAATGTTATTCGTTCAAGACAAAATTAACCCATATCGTATTTCATTAAAAAATTTATTAGATCCCGAAATTAGCACTTATTCATAAATGACACGCCGCTTGTTCAGATGAAAAATAAATGCAAGAAGAACCGAGCACAAAAAGCAACTAATTATTTCTTACAAAAACTATGTTTATCAAGATTGTGCACGGATTATATTTTAATTCATCCACGAATAAATATTTGATCATTTTTCACAAAAGTATCGTCACAACTTGAGCAATTGTAAATGAAAAAATCGAATTATAAGTTATTTTATTATTAATTAATACTAAACCTACCGAGTCATAAACATAACTTCGATACATGTTCCCTCATAAAAATGACAAGATTGATTATATTTAGAGTCCAATATTATTTCTAAAGAAAACATATTTATTATTTCAATGATCGCAAAATAAAAAATCTGGGATCAGTCATTTTGACCGGTGGTGGTAGGTTTAGTGTTAATATGCCGATATATACAGGGTGTCTCACCCCATTTTGACATCTTGATTTCTTCGCCGCTGTTAGTCCTACCGAAAAATGTTTCAGATAAGAATTGAATAGTGCCGAGTGGGGCCTAATTTGGTGTAATAGTTTATTCGTGGGTAAACGCGTGGAGGTCATATCAAGGTCAACTTCGTTTTTTTAAACGGAATTATAGACATTTTAATATAATACATCAATCGATGCAGTTGGACATTCTTTATAAAATAGTATTAACCTATTTATGTTGAAAATAAATCGTATAGGAGATATTTCGATTTAAATAATTCTAAGATATCATTACTGTCGCACTAACAATAAGACGTTCGCTTTTATATCTTACAGTTAAACGACATTAATGATATCGTAAAATTATTTAAATCGAAATATCTCCTACAAGACTAATTTTTCAACATAAATAGGTTAATACCTTTTTATAAAGAATGTTCAACTGCATCGATTGATGTATTAAAAAGTATATAATTCCTTTTAAAAAAACAAAGTTGACCTTCGTATGACCTGAACGCGTTCACGCACTAATAAACTAATAACACCAAACCATGCCCCACTCAGCACCATTTAATTCTTATCTGAAACATTTTTCGGTAGGACTAACAGCGGCGAAGAAATCAAGATGTCAAAATCGGGTGAGACACCCTGTATAATATTTCCAAGATCAGGGTTAAAAGAGTAATCACTCTGGTAAATTCCGCTGAGTCAATGTGTTAGAGACATTTTAATATGCTACGAAAAGTAGGTGCATCAGTTAACGCGCGCCGTTGAATGTGTTATGCAAATATTTCTTTAACGGAGAACATCGGTACACAAATGCATTTTAGAAGTGATTTAACAAGAATTTCTATTACTGCTTTTTATAAATGTGATGTCAATGTCGTAGAAAGAAACTAGTTTGTAAATGAGCTCTAACAGGTCGTAGTTAGTTAT
>CM052194.1:13151612-13178909 GCA_028455805.1 Lasioglossum figueresi | reverse complement strand
ATTATAACCCATCACTACATTTAGGTATCAATACCTTTTGATACCAACGTATTGATATGTGCTCATGATACCTTGATACTTTGAAACCAGGTATCGATGTCGCTTGAGTAGAATTATAACCCATCACTACATTTAGGTATCAATACCTTTTGATAACTACGTATTCATACGTGCTTATGATACCTTGATACTTTGAAACCAGATATCGATGTCCCTTATGTAGAATTATAACCCATCACTACATTTAGGTATCAATACCTTTTGATACCTACGTATTCATACGTGCTCATGATACCTTGATACTTTGAAACTAGGTATCGATGTCGCTTGAGTAGAATTATAACCCATCACTACATTTAGGTATCAATACCTTTTGATACCAACGTATTCATATGTGCTCATGATACCTTGATACTTTGAAACTAGGTATCGATATCGCTTGAGTAGTATGATAACCCATCACTAAAGAGCACTGTGCGGCGCTTAAAGACTTTGAAATCAGTCGAAGCAACAGTGTATTGTGGCCGGAGGTAGAACGATTCGAGTTAGAAGGTCATCGATCTCCTGCTCCAACCAAATTTCGTGCGTGAAACTGACAAAGAGATCGCCACGAACGTCATTTCCCGCTAAGGCAGTTAACGCTGACATGGCGGATGTGACCGTAGTCGTTCGAAATTACCTCGCAACCGTTTAACGATGAGCACGGCCCGACCAAAACGTTAATTTGCCGTGTCGTTGTGCCCATAGAACAATGCAACCGCATTATTTTTAGAACCGGTGCTTGAGAAAAGAAATAGCCTAACGCACGCCGGTTAAAATAAGTCTTCATCGTTCGTTAATAGCGCTCCCCCTAGCATAATTATTTCCTTGGTCCCCTTCTTTCTTCCAGGTCCGGCGTTATGTGCACAGCCGACTGGGTCACTAGCTGTCAACTTGTTTCCTTCAATTATTTTCAGTTTTCCTAGCTTAAGTCGAACCATATTCTCGAAAATATTGGGTAGCCTGGAAAGTCCGTGACGCTTCTTATCACAAAAATTCTTTATTGAGTTGACAAAAAAGGTGGCTGAAATTTTCGGTTCAGAAGGTTCTAGAAATAACAAATGAAATACGCATTATAATTTGTATACTCGCGAATTGTTACGGAAATGTGTTGCAAACTCGAACACGTTGTTTTTATCACTTGCAAGCTGTATATACGGTCGTGAAAAATGGAACTCATATATTTAAATGATAAGCAGATCTAGGCATGGGCTTTAATTAAAATAAGAATAAAAACAAATTTAAATTAAAAACTTAGGAAAAATTTTTATACTCGAATTTATTTGGGTAATTGGGCTCCAAAAGTAACGGTCCGCTGCTGGTGAATTTACGCATCTTTTATATATTAAAAGTACATAAACAGACATTTTATAATTGAAACTACGCTAAATCATAAAAGTTAATACCTCGCAGAAACGTGGACGGAATTCCTACAGATTATAGTGAATACCTTTGATATCATAATTCGATTAACTGCAATTTTGATGTGATAAAACATTGGAATGCATACACACTGATTCACGAACATTGGAATTCAACAACTGATAGGACCCAGAATGTTTCATTGATGGAACAAAAGGAAGATTGTACGATAGTCACTTTACTCGCGACGACTATTTCCACAATTGCACGGCATATCATTCATTGTATCAAAACCTAGCAATAATTCCTTTAACATTAGTATGTTTCCTAAAAATATTTAAACATACCAAGTCGGCTTCAACCATTCTCGTGTCACGTTTTAATCTAATCGATTGTGTTTTACTTGGAATCTCATATTCTTCTTAATCGAAATAAGAACTATTGTGATTATTAGACTGTGGGTTTCATGCATTTATAAATGCACATTTATTTGTACTGCCTTGTACAAATGACAAGATTGTATTTATTTAAATTGTGCACAATTTTTATGATAACGTCAGTTTTAATAAGTGTTTTAATCTTTACAATTTCAATAATTAAGAAAAGGACCTAAACCAGACTGGCAATAGTAGGTTTAGTGTCCAAAGGATTTAAAAACGTCGACTTGCAGTTTATTAAAATATCTAAAAACAGAAAGAAATTTCTATTCGACTCCTGTTTGTTGCAATTGATGCAGAAGATTATTTTGTACGAAGTTCTACAGTCTAGTGATGGTTGATCGTAAACGTTGACGTGCAAGCAATATAAATAATACCATTTGTTAGAGAAATTACTCTGGAGACACAAAATGACTGAATTCGGTTACATTACAGTTTTACGTGTTCACAGTATATATCAATTTTCGAAAGATTGCAACACATAAAACTCCATTAAACACAACACAATTTATTTTCTATTTGATGCCAGCAAAATTTGATTCATCTTTCAAAAATTTTTTTACCGTGAAAATTTCGAGTACCCGAGTTTTGGTTCGGCTTTTCGTGATTTGAGTCGTGTCGAGACCTGAAAATCCGTGATACTCGGGTATCTGAAGTCAAATTCGGGTCGGGAACCCGAAAGTCTACGACATTCGGGTACCCGAACATTACAAATTTTCGGATTCCCGACCTGACGCGATTTATACTTCGGGTACCCGAATTAGGAATTTTCTGGTCCCGACTCGAACGAAAAATTTTCGGGTACCTGCAGTGATGGGCATACAACACTCTGTCTTGCACGTTTTCGAACAAATAAATCACCACAGAGTTTCGAATCAATTCGATATTTATTCGAAATCAGAAATTCTTGAAACTTTTGAAAATTTTGAAAGTCTTGATAATCTTAATAAATGTTATACTTTTTATAATATTTGGTACGTTCATACTGTTATTCATCCCAATGCTGACACGACGTAATCATTGTTTCGCGATAGATGTAACATTTCAAGAGTTTCAATTCTTACAAACCTTCCAAAGTTTTAAAGCTTTCAAGATTTTGAAGACAATGAAGACTTTCAAGTCGTCGAAGAGTTTCAAGAGTTCTAAGCTTCGAATTATGTTGCAAGTGATTCGAATTTTTTGTTGTAAATCATCGCTAGGTATCTGTCCACCCTAACTGCGAATATGCAGAGCAACTGATGCACATGCTGAGCAACAGAGAATCCCACGTGGGTATCGCGCGGTGTGCGATCTCCTCGGCAGAAATGTATCGGAAAATGATCTAATACAGCAATCTTTGTTTTAGGAATCTGCTGCACCATCAAGGTGACATACTCAATCGTCATGCTCTCATCTATCCTCACCTTTAAAACGCTTGGCCATTTGCTATACAGCCGGGACCTGCTCCGAATTCGACGATCCAGATGAGATGATCGCGATCTATGTCTTATAGTCACACTCACAGTTCACTGTCTCTTTTCAGGATCAACTTGGATCGCCGGTGATCGTACGGATAAGTCGAACGCGTGTGGAGTCTACGGATCTCGAAATGATCCTCTCGACGACACGCTGCTTACTGGCTCGACACACCGCGTGGATGAAACAGGAAAGAGCGCGCGCGTGAAGGTACAATAGCCGCAGAAAGTTTTACTGCTGGATCGAAACGTGCCTGCCGTCGGCAGAGCTGACTGTCAATTTCTCGAATTAGAAGCGCTGAATATGGAAATTGTTTTGCTTTCGTTTAATACTATACCTACCAATGCCGATCAAATAACCCGTTTTATATTTTTCATTTTACAATTATTGAAATTACAAAGTTGCTTACATGGAAATTGTTTAGTTTCTTTATCCAAGCAGATATCGCAATAAAAATAGCACAGAATCTAAATAAATAGAGCCTTGTCATTTTTGTAAGGTGAAATATTTGAATCGCTTTTAGTGGTCGGTAGGTTTAGTGTTTAATTAGACAGTGTCTCGAGATTAGGCACATCTGAAATTACATTGTTTGGAAAATATAATCTGAAATAATATTTTATTTTATTTTATAACTACTGCCAAGCCTGTGATCGCTTTTGAAATGACATTATTAGAAATATTATTCCAAATAACATGCTATATTTTATTTTAGAATTGTTGGAGGTAATTGCAACATTGTTCTCTTCATAATTATAACAGATTGATTTACTTGAGTTTAAATTAGATTAAAGTGTCTTGGGATCGGACCTGGAGAATTCTGAAATTACACGATTTGTTAGATAATTTGAAGTAACTTTATTTTATAATTGTTGGAGATTATTTTTAATCTTTTTAATTATAACTGATTGATTAAATACCTTTTAAGTGAGACAACATGCCAAGATTAGAACTGGATAATTCCGAAATTATTATATATTATTTGAAATATGATCTAACATAACTTTATCTTATTTTATAATTATTGAACATAATTGTAACATTGTTCTTCAAAATTATAACTGCGTACATGATTATCAACTTTGTTGTATAGTATTTGAAATGCGTCTATGTCGTTTTCCTTTTCAATTTCCTTTCATTTCTTATTTTCATTTCAAATAGCACAGGTCTGCTCAAGATGTATTTTAAATAATCATTCCGAAAACATCTTACAAAAGATTATTTCCATTTCTAATCTTTAGATACATGTGAAGAAAAAATCTCTATTTTGATCTAGCTTTCATTGTTTTTATAAATAAATTAGATGCTCATTCTGGGAAAGTATGCTGCACGTATCGTCTAGGAAGTATTAGAAGTAGTAATTGAAATACTTTCACTTCTCAGATTTATACAGAAGAATATAAAAAAGTATTATAGTTAAAAACGTAGAAAGGAATCACGTCAAACTACAACTTCCGTCGTAATTGCTAGAAAATTTCTAAAAATAAATAGCAATATCAATACATAAACTTTTACCAAGTATTATATTTAATAGATTAGTATTAAAACTAAGGCAAAAGTATTTGGCGATTATTTTTACACCAATCTAATATTGAATCATGTATAAGTACTTTTAAATAGTATAATAATAATAGTTTTAAATACTATTAGTGCTCTTAAAAATTTTGCCGATACTGTACCTTATCTTGCATTTACGCACACATCGCTGTATAAAATTCTGCCGTGTAAGGGGAACATCTTTCTTCTTCTGGATCGTAACGTTATTCGCATAAACTAACACATTGACTGTCGAACTAACAGCCATAAACATCCCCCGAAATCAAATTAATCTATTTAACATGTTGACTGCCACACTTTCGTGTGGCTTTGGCCCATAAAAGTCACGCAAAGTTAAACCAATTATTTAATAATACAAAAATAGAAAAGCGTTGGATATGATTAGAAACCATTCTAAGATCGCTTCATCGGTACTTCTTAATCTCTGTTTATTAGAAACCATTCTGAGATCAATAAGTTCATTGTGCTGGTAACTTACTGATAACCCAACAAAAAGACACAGTTTGTAATATTCTCAGATCGAATTAGACGACGGAGTCTGGGTCTGTTTTGACCAAGGTTATCAAAATCAATCAAATTTCTCAGTATCTGGCGAATTAATGAAATGAATTTTAAAAAAATTGAAAAATAAAACAGTGAATGGTTATAATTAGACAGCAGATTTTATGCATTTATGACAGAAATTAGTAGATAACATTTGAAACAGTTAAAACATTAGAAGAATTTAAAAATACTGTTATAGTATTTTCAAACTCTTAAACACGTTAAGAAAGAAAATAAATTTCTATTTCACTCCAGTTTGTTACAATTTAGGTAAAAAATTTTTATTTTGCGTAAAGATCCGCTGTCTAGTCATGATTATTATCAATTATATACAGTTAGTGTAAAAAATATTCGTACACCCTTTAAAAACTTTTTTAAATGTGAACCAAACGGCTTGAATTATTTTGAGACATTATTTTTAGACATTTTGAGAAATTAAGTAACATCTAAAAACATCTCCATCCGTTTGGTTCAATTTTCAAAAACTTATTCGTTTTAAAGGGCAGTGTACGAATACTTTTTACGCTGACTGTAGTGATAAGAATGTCCGTAGTAGGACGATATAGTAATAGTTTGATTGTATTATCTTATTATAGATTGTAGTATTGTATACATAGATCATTGTAAAAATTAATTGTCAATTTCGGTATAAAAAGTTCAAAGTTACAGGCACTCAGAATGTTGACGAAAAAGAAGCTGAAGAAGAACAAAGAAATCTAAACGTGTACTCCGTCGTGTTTAGAAGGTCTGTGCTCCGAGGGTTAATTATACCGTTCACAGAACCGGTTTCGGAAATTTACTAATTTATTCAAACGAACCGGCCCTGAAAGCTGAAGGACCCTAATCGTATTGTAGCATTAGGTACGAGAGAGTGTACAGGTATACAGAAATGATCTTGGGCCATTTGTATTTGTATTCCCTTCAAGCGACGGAAAGCAGTGGAGTTGGCTGTACTCGCGCACGCGGCGGAATCAATGATGAGGTTCTGAGCAGACTCTTGGGCTTGGGAAACAGAACGCTCGTTTGGAGAATTCACGTTCCCAATGGAACCGGTGCGCGTGGAGACCTTGATCGATAACGGATCCCTCGGATCCCCTTGTAAGGTGAAGAAGGGAACTATAATCATTGCTAGATCACATAGCTTTTCAAAACAAAATAATAAAAGTATTTTCAATCGTATTTTACACTAGGTTTACGGGACTCGTCAAACAGAGTTGTGCAGAATTACAATTGAATTACTCTAGGAATTATAATTACAAAGTAATTGAAGTACATTGTAATTCAGTCAAATTGTAATTAAGTTATATTGTAATTCAGTCATATTGTAATTAAGTTATATTGTAATTCAGTGATATTGTAATTTATAATTCAGATCTCCATTCAATTAAATTGCGATGTAATTCGTAATTGCAATTGGAGTACAATTATAAAATACCTTGTATTTAAATTACATTAATAACGAATTACGAGGACGAGGAATAGAAAATACATTGCAAAGACAGCAAACAAGTATCTGAAAGAAAAACATAAAAATATATCGCACTTCTTCAAAGTTCTGGGCAATAATTTGGAGAATTAATAGAAAGTTTGAATTATGTAATACAGTTACGACGTAGTTGAATTACTATATAATTGATGTAAGAATGTAATTCAATTGCGTAATTCAATTACAATGTATTTGAATTAGCACAACTCTGCCGTCAAAATGACGAGTTCTAGCATTCTTAATTTGCGATTATTAAGTTTGTAAAGGTGCTTTCCTGAGGAATCATGTACCTTTATTTCTTTGGGTATTATATTAATGGAAGAATGGCCAAAATATTTGGGCCATTCTTGTTATGTTTATAAAATAATGTGAAATGGTTATTTCTAAAGTTCCGTACACTTAGTGTTAACATGGCAAATTCTGTGAGTTTTCTACAATGATTCACTTGTTTAAACAACCTTCCAAGCAGAATAACTTCATAGAAGTGGGTCAAAGACTTCTTCTGCGAAGCTACGAGGATTATTTACAATTATAATTTCGGAGAAATTGCATTTTAAAGCGAATAGTAAAAGTTGCTTTTACAACTTCTTCATCAGTATTACAAACAATGAAAACTGAAAATCGTGCATAATTGTAATTCTCGCGTGTTTCGATATCTTAAATTATGTTCATCACGTTGATCGTTAAATCAAGTGTGTCTTTGTTTTCGATCGACGCACAACGATAAACAGAATCGTAAATTCTCGAAAGTATCCTTGATCCATTTATCGATAACAAATTTTGTAATACTACGTGACATTGATTTCTTATTTCAAAACACAGGACAATTTTCAAAACCCTATAAACATTGGTCTTCACATTATGTTTTTTGTCTTACATCGTCTAGATTAAATATAAATTGTTTGGCGCTAATAAATTTTTTAATATTACGTTAGTTTTATTTCTCGTTTAAAGACGCAGGACAATTTTCGAAACACTATAACAACATTGGTATTCACATTATGTTTTTTGTCTTACATCGTCTAGATTAAATATGAATTGTTTGTAATGCTTTTAAAGAACGAGCAATTACTTTATTTGCAATGCTTTTCTAGAATGAGCAATTACTTTATTTGAATGCTTTTCTAGAATGAGCAACTATTTTATTTGCGATGCTTTTCTAGAATGAGCAACTACTTTATTTGCAATGCTTTTCTAGAATGAGCAACTATTTTATTTGCACTGCTTTTCTAGAATGAGCAACTATTTTATTTGCAATGTTTTCTAGAATGAGCAACTATTTTATTCGCAATGGTTTTCTAGAATGAGCAACTACTTTATTTGCAATGCTTTTCTAGAATGAGCAACTACTTTATTTGCAATGCTTTTCTAGAATGAGCGACTATTTTATTTGCAATGCTTTTCTAGAATGAGCAACTATTTTATTTGCAATGTTTTCTAGAATGAGCAACTATTTTATTCGCAATGGTTTTCTAGAACGAGCAACTATTTTATTTGCAAAAATGAAAAGTTGGATCGTATTCGCAAATGTCGATTGTTGCTTATGAACTTGTAATGTGTATTTTAATGCCGAAAGCATTAATAATTTTATTAACAACAAATAGTTTCTTTTTTAGTAGTCGTTATGCGTTTATGTTGTTGGCCGCAAATGATCTTGAACTTTTAGATGCTGGTAATATTTATCACTGGTTATGCAGTTTCGTTTTAGAATATCATCGCCCGAAGCTCTAACTGAAATCACGTTTTTGATCAAGTGTAATATTGAGCGTAAAATGAACATTGCAGATACGTACAATCGACTCTTCCATCGCCTATCACATGAGAGATTCATCAATTCTAAAAATGTCACGGCTGATAAGATAATTCTTACGCGTGTGTGGCTCTTCCTCAAATCTCCAGTCTTTTTTCCATGAGAAGAATTCTCCAGTCTTTTTTCCATGAGAAGAATTCTCCAGTCTTTCTTCCATGAGGAGAATTCTCCAGTTGTCCGTAAGGAAAAATAATTTCACTTTCACTACAACAGTTGAAGTTTCCAATTCCACTAGAACACAATTTATCATAATTTGGATAGTATTTTCTACCCTCGTATTTGCTCATATTTATTTAACGGTTCATTTTAGAGGGTTTTTCGAAACGCATTTTTTATCTGTGCCTATAATGAAAATTTAGAAGGTGCTTTTTTACGAAGTTATGAAATGTAATTGATTGAAAACAGCAAAACTTGTAAGAATCTGCGATTTAAACGAATCGCAAACCCAAAATTTTAAGATTTTTTCTCCTTACAATGTCCATAGCATTTTTATACGTCAACCGAGTTCAATGAAACTTTGTACGTATATATATATATCTTTGACTTATATTTACAAAATACTTGCTTCAAATTTTTATTACAAGCACAGGTAAAAAATTAAATTTCCTTCACAATTGCGACCAACATCAATTTAAACAAAGAATTATTTACACATTAGCTAGTATACTAATCCTTCTAACGTCTCGAAGAAACTCGAGCCGTTTGGTCCACGTTTAACCTCTTAACTGGGGAATTTACTTTTAAAAATCCCCGACTGAGTGCGGAATTAAAATTAAGCAATTACGAGTATACACGTCGAACTTTTACGAAAATCGATGAAGGATTATATTTTTATTTGATAAAAAATTAACAATTCATTCTTGAAAAGGTTATTGTTATTGCACCGCAATAGAGTTCTGGATTGACGTGTATACACGTCGAACGCAGTTAACTGGTTAAATAAGTTTTTAAAATAGGGTGTACGAATACTTTGTACACCCACTGTGCATTTATAACTTAATTGGGAAAAGTCAGAAGAGCAATGTTTTTGAACCAATACGTTTATTGCTTGATCTATATAAAAAGAACGAACAGAAGGGGACAGATGAAAGGGCGAGGTGTGCATCGGCACCGAGAGAAAAATATACGTTCGATTAGTTAATAGAATCTATACCATCGCGACAACAATTACAATAATTAACCGGTACATCATTATACGTACGCTTATACATACACACAATGCACGTGTAGTTTCCGAAACTTACGGTCTCGTACGTAGTCGTGTCAACGCTTTTATGCGCTTCTAAGAAATGTAATTCACCTTAGACAAAGAAAAATTTAACGATTCCTGAAGGAAGAGTCAAATGAAATACAATGCATCATTTTTGTACAAACACCGCACTTAACAGGCTAACAATAGTTTTCGCCGTTTCAGGAGGCTTTCATTTATCTTTGGCGCGTAGACATTTGTCAATTTATATTTCATAACTTCAAAATATTTATCATTTGGTTCTATAATCGGTAATATAGTCTTCTTATAAAATTCATCTTCAATAACGCTCGCGAGTACTTTTATATTTCGCATATCATAGGTGGAACGAAGCTCGTTGACCATTGACGTTCACTTTCTCCGTTTACAATAATAATTTCTTCTAGTTCAAACAACATTTTTACAATTCCTCATCGCGATAGAATCGAAATAATTTCGTAATCAATTATTAACCGATGTACGGTTAAAATAACAGACTACTGTTTATCTTCAAAGAACAATGAATAGGTAACAGAAATTTCTTCCTTCGTTTAACGATTTTATTCTGATTCTTAAATTCTTTTAACTGTTTAATCATTTATTATCTTAATATCATAGTGATAACTAGAATGCGGATTTTTATGCTAAATAAAAATTGTTTCCATCAATTATAGGTAAGAGGAGCCAATTATAAATTCCTTTCATCTTTTAATAATTTCAACAAGGTGAAATCGATAAATTAATAAAAAATTAATAAAATCCGCAGTCTAGCGGTAACAATTAATATTAACGTTAAATTTAAAATGCAGTGGATGATCGAGTTGTTGGAACTGTTCGCATAACTTGACGATTATGTATTAAAACAATCGACTTTTGAAAGAAAACCTAGCTACTTTGAATTTTTATAATTTTCGTATTGATCTTTGACAATTACAAACGGGTATTTAGCAGCATCGAAGACAACAGTGTTCGTCATTCTTGCATTACTGTTCGAGGAAAAAATGTGGAAGGTAAACAGCGGTCTCTTATGCTTGTCCGCCGCTGAACACTGGAATAATTCAGCTGGTCGCAGTTTGAACTCAAGAATTACAACTTGAAATGCGATTTCGCATGCAAACATAGTTACGTTTCTTTTACGCATCGAATGAAATGGTCATTCCACCGCCATTATTGCGCAACGCTGCATTAACGAGTCGCAATCGAAACGGAAATTGAGATTTCCATGACCGGGGTATGGGGTTGTTCAGGGCCGTGTCACGACGAGAAAAAAGTTCGGAAAGTAAACGTGATTCCCTAAAAGTTAAACGGCACCGATTCAAACTACCGCCACACTTAGCAAGCTTCTCTTCTTTTGTTACATCATTCTCATTTCACCCTACAAGCGGAGGAACAACGTTCGACTTTAGTATTTTTTTTTCGAAGCGATAGATTTACTCTTCTAAGCGTGAAGCTAACCTTCGACTGTCCGTTTTAAGCTCCCTGCGTAGACGATAAACCAGTTTTCATACAATTCGAAACGTCATCTTGAATTGTTTACCTCTGTGCACAACAATTACTGCATCGTCTTTATCCAAACAGTCCCTTTCCATTGATCCCATTCTGGACGAAAAATGATTGGCACAATCGGTACCAGAGTCGTCAGATTAAGACAAAACCTACCAATCGATTAAAATCTTTTACCTTACAAAAATTACAAAACTGTATTTCTTGGATCGCGTACAATTTTTATTATAGTATCAAATAAAGAAATTTATTGAAATGTTTTCCATGGAGGTAGCAGTATAATTTTAATAGTTAGTAAAATAAAAAAGCATGAAACCGGTTATTTGAACGGAAGTGGTAGATTTAATGTTAAGAGTTGTGTCCCCACACTACCTTCCTCTTCTACGACGGATGTTCAGTCACATGCCACGTAACTGATCCGGTGGTACTGGCAGAGAGAGGGTAACTTCTTCCTCTCAAGCCTAATCTGGCGACTCTGCTTCTTTTTATCCCCACTTTACTTTGCCCTATATCTTCGACAAAAGCATCACATTTCTAGCCTGGAAGACTTCGTTAATTTTGATCTGAACAAGTACTGAACTTTTGATCTTCGACCCACTTCTTTCCCGTCTCTTATTTGGCAATTCAACCGCTGTTTAACCCTTGATCTTTTGTTGAAATATTTATTTGAAGTAACATTATCATAGTTCTAATTCTTTGACGTTCGAAGGACATACAGTACAGTCACCCAACATTTTACATTTGAAAAAGTACTTCAGCGAGCCAATTATTGCGACAAGCAAGATTATATTCTATACTAAGGTACGCATTTTGAAGAGTCACTTCCTCGAGGGTCGTTTGAAGATCACCATATTATACATGGTTGAATTTGTCGCTTCATAGGTTACAACGATTTCTTGGCTGCAGTCATTAAATTTTTGTGCAAACTAAAAATTGCTAGCCAGACAGGAGTTAAACAGAACTTGATATTCCGTCTTGACAATTTTAACCCTTTGCACTCGGAGCTATTTTAACTCAAAAATTAAACATTTATTCCGACCTAGAATAAAGGCTATAGACCGAGTTTGGGGGTGAAATTCGCCCCGGGCGGTATTTCAGTCGAACTTATGCCATTTGATAGCCTATCCAAAAAGACCCGGCTCTGCCAAGTTTCAGCCCCCTATCTCATCTGTAAGGGTAGTTATCGAAGAAAAACGAAAAACCAGTTTTTGGCCTATTTTCCCCATTTATTGACAATTTAAAATTCTGAAAAAAATCTGACACATTTCGGATACTAAGCCTAATATTCGGTATCATTTCCAGATTTTTCAGTTGCAAACTATGGTTGTAATCAATGAAAAACACGAAAAATATCGAAAAAATGCAGATTTCATATAAAAGTTGTTGCCGTACCACTTTAGGATTAATTTAGCAATGAGATATTTTGAAAAGTATTATGCTCAATTTTTTTCAGATTTTTTTTGAGAGATGGCACGTTGTCAAAAAAAAAATAAAATCCACTTTTTTCGGCGTTTTTCTTAAGTTGTACATATTTTTTCTGAATCCAAAAAAATATATTATGTAATATTAAACATTCTTAGAGAGAAACATTCATAGAGAGAAACGTTCAGAGAAACATCTTCCAGCCCTTAAAACTTGTGTAATACAAAAAAAGAAAACAATGCTACACAGATCATATCGAAATATTTCAAGAGTATTTTCAACAGCTCCGGTTGGTGCAGCGGCTATGGTCAATGACTGCGGAACCGCTGAAGACTTTTTGGACGAGGTCAATTTTTTTTCTAAGTCAAACAGATGTTTTTTCGCTTCCTAACCATATGATTGTTGTTAAATCATTGTAAAAACATTTTTTAACTATGTTTAAACTATTTTTAAATAATTTTTGGGAAAAATATATTTTTGGAGCTTTCGACTTTTAATCATTTACTTCCTCGCGTAAAGTCACCAAAATTCGATGGGTCGTCGAGGCCATACATGGAATATTGGGAAAAAAGTATCAACTTTTGCATAACCAACTCGACAATAAACTTCTCCCTACAGTCCAATCATATTTTAGAATTGCATGTTTCCTAAATAACAAGTTTGGCAAAAGGCTAAATTCTGATGTCTCACTTTTTGATGATGTCACCAGTAGAATATTGAGCGAAGATAAATCAATAAATACTTTAGCACAAGAAGTAGAAGCAGAACATTGGGACCGTCGAAAAATTCCATTTAATACCGTATCTTCGAACGATATTGTTGATTTTCCAGATATGTCAGAAAAAGATTTAAAGATCCTTTTTACAGGATCGTATCAATTATCCCAAGCTGTTTCGTATTTAGCCGAAATAATGGATGAAAATGAAAACACCATTAACGTCCGTTATTTAAAAGAAAATCATAATATTGTTAAATTCGAAGTAAAATCACGACACATAAACCGAAAAACTTATAGATGCTACATAGATTATATACCACATTCGACTGGTTATTCGGGTATAAAACGGTATTGTTGCGAATGTGCCAATGGAAATCGCACTATTCGATGTTGCTCCCATGTTGCTGCAATTATGTATTACTTATCTTATGCTCGATACGAGACAGACATAGTACGGCCAGCAGATATACTCACCAAGATTTTCGATACTCAACACATAACACCGACAATTGACGAAGATAACGACGAAGACTGAAAACGCCTCACATGATACCATCGCACGTCAGTCCACCAACAATTAAAAAGATAAGTATTCCTAATCATACTTCATGTATATATTTTCCGTCACGAATCGTATTGGCCGAATTGGCTGTTACCGGAGGAAGTGGCTTAAAATGACCGAATAAACTTTGCACTTTCACGATTTTCGGAATTTATGGGTATAAGAAGTGTTTGATAATCGTTTATTCCCTGTGTATAGCATTTCGGAAGAGTAACTTGACCCTGGGGGTAGATAAAACCCTCGTTAATAGTCCTCCTAAACGTTTTTTAAGCCGGTGGTTCATGAACTACGTAGACCCTAATAAAACACTGGATTTTTATAACTGTTTAAAGCAACCAGGAAAGACAAAGGACCTGACAGTAAAGACGATGCACAATTAAATGTAAACAATTTTTAACAGCAGTAATACAGCCCCTAAATGATTAAAGGTCGAATGTACTCCAAAAATATTTTTCCGAAAAATTATTTAAAAATAGTTTAAACATAGTTACAAAATGTTTTTACAATGATTTAATAACAATCATATGGTTAGGAAGCGAAAAAACATCTGATTGACTTAGAAAAAAAAATTGACCTCGTCCAAAAAGTCTTCAGCGGTTCCGCAGTCATTGACCATAGCCGCTGCACCAACCGGCGCTGTTGAAAATAATCTGTATAGCATTGTTTTCTTTTTTTGTATTACGCAAGTTTTAAGGGCTGGAAGATGTTTCTCTGAACATAAGAATGTTTAATATTACATAATATATTTTTTGGATTCAGAAACAATAAGTGTAACTTAGGAAAAACGCCGAAAAGAGTAGTTTTTATTTTGTTTGACAACGTGCCATCTCTCAAAAAAATCTGAAAAAAATTGAGCATAATACTTTTCACAATATCTCATTGCTAAATTAATCCTAAAGTGGTACAGCATCAACTTTTATATGAAATCTGCATTTTTTCGATATTTTTCGTGTTTTTCATTGATTACAACCATAGTTCGCAACTGAAAAATCTGAAAATGATACCGAATATTAGGCTTAGTATCCGAAATGTGTCAGATTTTTTTCAGAATTTTAAATTGTCAATAAATGGGGAAAATAGGCCAAAAACTGGTTTTTCGTTTTTCTTCGATAACTACCCTTACAGATGAGATAGGGGGCTGAAACTTGGCAGAGCCGGGTCTTTTTGGATAGGCTATCGAATGGCACAAGTTCGACTGAAATACCGCCCGGGGCGAATTTCACCCCCAAACCCGGCTATAGCCTTTTACAGGAGAATCATTTGAGAATTACCTAAAATTGTAAAATTATTTGTTGTTATTTAAATACTGGGTTGATTGTCATGTACATTAGTTATGAAGTACACCACAATTTATATATGTATTATTATAATTGTTTTTAGAAATACAGTGCTGTTCACTTGATTAGCCTCGGGTGAAAATATATATAGGTTTATATCAAAGAAAGAAATTGTGGGCAAAATTCTTGCTTATTAGTTAAACACGTTTATACTATGAATTTGTAAGTCATATATGTTTACATCGATATGTACACTTGCATGAAACTTTGTGTTTGTAAAAATAAGATACTTCCACAAGAATAGCCTCACATTGTTTAGTCACGGTTAGTTGTCGCTTTGCGAAAGATCAGGCAAGACATATGCGCAACAAGTCTACATTTCACATTTATGTTAAGTATTATATCCATTTTTTTTTGTATCATTATTATCATCGTGGTAATATGGATCGCGGAAATTCATTGACTGTTGAGGAAATTGGAAAAATTAAAGTTTTAAAACAGTAAGGGTATTCGAGCCGAGAAATTGGAAAAAGAATTAATAGGAGTGCTAAAGTAATTAATAATTTCTGTAATAGCCCTGGAAATTATGGAGAAAATTATAAAGGGAGAACAAAACGAGCTACAACGGAGAGGAAAAGAAGATCAATTTTCGTACAATTTCGATTGCAGCAGTTTCCCTTAAGAAGGTCAAACAGGAAGTTGGAACAAAAGCGTCAGTGTCAACTATTAGACGTGTCATACAAAGTGTTCCATACATAAACCCAAGAAAATACAAAGAAAACCTGCGTTAACGAGAAGGCATATTGAAGCCCGACTCCAATTTGCTAGAACGCATATGAGTTGGACTCAACAATGACACAATATAATTTCCTCACATGAGAAAAAGTCCAATCTGGATGGACCAGACGGATTTTCCCACCACTATCATAATTTACGGAAAGAGAATCGAATTCTTTCTCGACGTCATTCATTTGTTATTTGGAGTATTCGAGGCTATTCAAGTGAACAAGCACTGTATATTTTGTGTCACTTTCCTTATGAATGAACGATCTACGAGTTGTTTCATGTAAAAATGGCGCGAGTCGAAACAGTCAATTATTGAGTAACGATTTATGTATCGACTTACATTGCTTTTCCATGGAACAGCTCATTCGAACCATTTTATACAAATCTTTTACCGTCAATTCCAAATTCTAAAACTTCTTCGCACAGCAATTGAACTTCAAACAATAAGATTAGAAAGGTCGCTGTCTGTATAGTCCAACGCGTGCCGTACACCTAATCGATTGAATGAAAACCAATATTCCTCATCGCACAGGATGCGTCAGTAGTGCGTCGTCGCAATGACAACTGGGCGCGCGAAATCGAGGGAAAGGCACAAAAAATTATGCGATTTCAGATTCTCAATTATATATCATTCTACTATTCTTTCTTTTTTTTTTGTCATTAACAAAAAACACAGTATACTGGCATTACAACATATACATATATATATATATATATCTAGCGTAGCATCACCAAAGCAATAATAAAAACGTAATAAAAAAAAGATAGTTCGACGATCAAGCACGTACTATACAGAAGTAAAGTCACACAAAAATCACGTGATGGCACGCATCTCCGACCGAGGGAGTCAATTAACCCATTGTCTTGCGTTCTAACCCTTTGGGGTCCAGATTTACATTCGATTCCTCCGGATCCGCGATCGAAAACAAAATATATATCTATATTTACGTATATATATATATGTTTATATATATATACTTTTTTTCTGTATCTCTTACACATTAATACTTTAATTTTTATTATAACATTTTTACTTTTACGTATTTATATATATATATATATATATTTATATTAAATCGACAACGGGACCGCGAAGGGTTAAAAATCAATTCGATTTTATGGTTTCGTCGTACGGTAGAAATCGACATTATCGATCGTTTGATGAAACATGGGGTGAACGTGTCCGCGGGGTGGAAACGATGCGAGAGAGAAAATGAAAAGAAACAGGCTAATCGACGCCAGTTAACACGTATGTATATATATCAACTTTCTTTCTCGTTTCACGAACGCTAAAAATGCTTAACAACGAGTATAACGATTTCTGTCTCCCGAGATATACACGTGTACATGTATATGTGTCGCGAGAAAGCTCTTAAGTTTATTGCTTCTTCTAGCCTAGAATTGAACCGCAAGTACGACCTCGGCAATTAGCTCATTTTACCCTCTCGGACAGATCGATTGTTCCGTGTCGATGAGGAATCGATTGTGAGTCGGTGTTCATGCCTTTCACAATTCGGTCTTTCAATGTACAGTAGGATGCACGTAAGAAAGAGGTTGATGGTGGGAGTAGGGTAAACTGTACTATTGCTGGCACTGCAGTAGTTATTGGCACTTATGATTTAAACGGCAAATATTAAGAATTCCTGGTACAGAAAATCATTTTTTATTGCTTCTTGTTTATACTTCAAAGCAACGTTGTAAGTTTTCATAACAGAGTTGCACATATGACTATAATTATAATTGTAACTATAATTAGCAAATGTGCCAATGTCTGTACTATTTGTCTTACAATTGTTATTTACCGAATAGATTTTATAATAAGATTTAGTCTCGTCGAAGAAAGATTTATGACTCGTAAAACTGTTTGATTTTGCTGAGAAATCTCTATTAGCTTATAATAATAGAATGTTAAGCTCGTTTAAACATTTCAAGAAACGATGAAAAGATTTTTACAACGATTTTGGCTTGGGGTGCCAATTATTGTACAGTTTACCATAGGCGTTTGTAATCACTAGACTGCGGATCTTTATGCATTTATAGCAAAATTGAGTAGATGAAATTCAAAATTGTTGGAAAATTTTCAAAATTGAGAATGCCAATATATGATTTCTTCCATATTAAAATCATTAAGGGAAGAAATAACATTCAATTTGATTTCTATTTCTTGCAATTTTTATATTGTATAAAGTTAGCAAATGTGCCAATGACTGTACTATTTGTCTTACAATTGTTATTCACCGAATAGATTTTATAGAAAGATACCATAAGCGTTTGTAGTTACTAGACTGCGGATCTTTATGCATTTATAGCAAAATCGAGTAGATGAAATTCAAAATTGTTGGAAAATATTAAAAATTAAAAATGCCAATATATGATTTCTTCTCTATTAAAATTATTAAGGGAAGAAATAACATTCAATTTGGTTCCTATTTCTTGCAATCGATGCAGACAATTTTTATACTACATAAAGATCCGCAGTTTAGTAATTACTTTGTAATTAGAATTCGTGAAGTAATTCAATTGCAATTCAACACAACTCTGTCCCAAGATCTGTCCCCTTGATTGATATCAAGTACTGAAAGACATTTGAAAATCGACGAGGTTCGCCTGTCGATAAATTGAAATAAAATTTAACCGAAAGTATGACGCCCGACAAAAGTTTGTTCATGTTCATTGGAAATTCTTGTTTCTCAATAATGTATCACTGAACTATAAAAGTTTTGAACAACTGAACAATTTCACTTTCCTGGTAAAAAATCAGGTTAAAGAATGGAAGAGAGAAATTCAAGATGGCAGTTTACTCGTCTCGTCAGTTCAGGAAGTTTCGATACGGGAATTTCGTGAGTTAATGAAAAGTTGAATGAACAGTATACTTATTATCGGGTCAGATATTGTAGTTTTGTGCGGAAAAGAAGAATCGAATCGCATGTTTGTGAGAATAGAGAATTACGGAGAAGCACATCTCACTGATTTCGACGATCTTCAGATATGTCGTCAAGGTCAGTGTTCTGAGTAACTTTGCTTATGTTAAGTTGTTAACATAATAATATTAAAATACATCTCTCGTATTAGAAATTGTGAGATATATACTGTAAGATATTGTATGATCGGCATTGGTCTAGAACGAATTTGGACCTGATTATGCGTTTTGTGGTTGCGGAAAACTTTTGTTCACGTCGAAGACAATAATTAAATTGCGCAGGATCATGCGAAGCAGACGAAGAAAACGAACATTTTATCCAGTATAAGCAAAGTTACTCAAAACTTGGAAAGACCTATTTCAAGGTCATTGAAATCGATCAAATGTGTCTGCAAATAATTATTTTGAAGAGTTACAACAATTTTGGACGCTTAAAAATCAATGGTTCCTCTTTTAAAGTTTCCATTCATGACTTTCCTGCTCCGAAGGCTCAGTTCGAGCTATCGAAAAGGAAGTAATCGATTTTGTAAGCGTCAATAATGCTGTACCCTGTCAACCCCTTGAAATGCGAATTAAATGAACTCCAATGTAACCAATATATAATTTAATTTATTATAAATTCAAAACAGATGTTTTCCTGGGACGATAATGACTTTGTTCGCTAGCAATATTTGCTGTTAACATTAACCCTTCGACGACGGAGTCTCAAAGAGTATCAAAGTTGTCATTCAATTACTCGGTTTCTGGCGAATTAAATAAATGAACAGAGAGGTTAACGTGTCTAGCAGAAGCATCGTTGAAAATATGTTTTAAAAACTACATAAATGAAACAGTGAATAGTCCTAAAGGTTATCACTTATATAGTTATAAGAATAGTTTGTCGTCCGAGGGTTAAACAATATTTAACTTCGATGCGTGAAACGTCGCAGGAAACGCGACGCGTTCGAAACGTCTTTCTATGTGAAACAGATTAGAAGTTAATTTCGCGGGAATGATGAAAGCACACTCGATTCGTCATCAACAAGTGGAATCGCATGAACCACAGTCCAAGATATCGACGGGCAAATAACCGAAGCCGAAGCCGCAGCACCACGGAAGGAACCAGCTCTGCACGCTTCCGTTCAGCCGAGTGGTCGCACTCCATCGATTACCGCGCGTATCGAAAATACGATTCGTCGCCGACGTTACATAATAAAATACGATGTACAATAAGTCGAACAGACGCTCTTTCGCTGTGTATATAACGATGGATAAGAAAATAACAGAAAGCGTTCGACAGTTTGCGTTTTAAGCCGTCAGTTGCTCCGGTGTTCGTCGTCGTCGCCGTCGCCAATTCCCCATGTGCCGTTGGCGATATCATCGTCGTCCTTGAAGACGAACAGCGTTAATATGTACAAGAACAGGACTCGAAGCACCCTACGCGACGACAACACGACGACAATACTGATTATTGTTGTTTTGGCAGCCGGATACACGCTTCCAGCGAATAACAATTCCTCCACGACCCGATCTCTCTCAATTACCTCGTGTGTGTCTGTATATATCTGTTTGTTTTCGCGTGTTTCTTATGTTTGTGTACAAGTATATCTGTGTGTGTATGTGTGTTCAGAGATGTAAACGTTGATCGTTCAGCACCGAGACGTAGGACCAAATTACTCGACGAAGATCTTGCTGTATCTTTCTGTCAGAGGCAGTGGTTTCTTGACCTATCAGCGATCACTTCGAGAAACAAATCCGCAGCGACGACGTACTCCAGCGTTATCAGACTTCCGTTTCGAGGCACTTCGACGAAGCGACCAGATGGTTTCCATCGGTTTCGGAGATTCGTCACGGAAGCAACGGTCTTGCGAACGGCGGCTTGCTCTTTCGGGGATTCTTTCGTTCGTGTCCTGAGTTCTTAGCACGCGAGAATGCTGCGGAAGCTGCGCACGATGATCAGTCGAGGAACACGCGCGAGTGTGATCGTGCCATCATTGCGTCGGACAGCCGGCCTGTCTTCGCTCTGTCCAATTCTTCGCTGGATGACAATCGAATGCTGATCGAGAGTTACGTGGACGTCGACGGCGACGAGGTGATCGGGTCCGGCTGATAGTACCTCATCCCATTTATCTGTAACGAACAAACATCCTTCGATTAGGATGTGATTCAGTGCCAGAGGCGATGATCCAATTTCTTGCACTCGAAGTCATATACACTACTGTGCAAAAGAAAAACACCCAGTATAATTATAAGATGTAATGACAAACAATATCTTTCTGTAGAAATTGTATTGTACAATGAATGACTTATTGCAATTAAAGTATTAGATAATCCGCAGTAACACGTATTCTCAGAACTGTTCAATTAAACTGTGGAAACCACTTTCAAAACTTACTGGATTCTTATTTGATTTTTTACGCTTTTCTATTAAATATGGCCGGGTGCTTCTTTCTTTTGCACATCAGTGTATGTATTTCAATTCCCTGAAACAATAAGTACACAAATAAGACTGTATGTATGCATGTTATTTTAATTGATGGCTGGCATAATGTTGGGTGTGAGATTTCCTTACGGTCTAGTAGCTTTTATTGTTCTCCCGTCAAGTCTTGCCCTTCTGTAGAATTTGCACTTTATATCATCCAACGTTGTTCCAGCCAACAATTTCATTTTAAGTAGAACAGGATTTCATGGGAGAATAATAATCAAATTGTTGGCTTGAACAACGTTGCATGATATGAAGTGAAAATTTTATAGGAGTTCAGGATTTGACGGAACAACAATAATTAAATTCAAGAATTGATGATTTGATGGGAGAACAATAATTAAAACAAGAATAGATGATTTGATGGGAGAACAATAATTAAATTCAATAATCAAATTGTTGGATGGAACAACGTTGGAGGACATAAAGTGAAAATTTTACAGGACTGCAGGATTTGATGGGAGAACAATAATTAATTTCAATAATCAAATTGTTGGCTGGAGCAACGATGGATGATATAAAGTGAAAATTTTAAGGAGATCAGGATTTGTTGGAAGAACAAGAATTAAATGCAAGAATTGATGGTTTGATGGGAGAACAATAATAAAATTCAAGAATGTTATGGTTTGACGGAACAACAATAATTAAATTCTGGAATTGATGGTTTAATGGGAGAACAATAATTAAATTCAAGAATTGATGGTTTTTTGGAAGAACAATAATTAAATTCAGGAATTGATGGTTTGATGGGAGAACAATAATTAAATTCAAAAATTGATGGTTTGATGGGAGAACAATAATTAAATTCAAAAATTGTTGGTTTGATGGGAGAACAATAATTAAATTCAAGAATTGGTGGTTTGATGGGAGAAGAATAATAAAATTCAAGAATTGATGGTTTGATGGGAGAAGAATAATAAAATTCAAGAATTGATGGTTTGATGGGAGAACAATAATTAAATTCAAGAATTGATAGTTTGAATGGAGAACAATAATTAAATTCAAGAATTGATGGTTTGATGGAAGAACAATAATTAAATTCAGGAATTGATGGTTTGGTGGGAGAACAATAATTAAATTCTAGAATTGGTGGTTTGATGGGAGAACAATAATTAAATTCAGGAATTGATGGTTTGATGGGAGAACAATAATTAAATTCAAAAATTGATGGTTTGATGGGAGAACAATAATTAAATTCAAAAATTGTTGGTTTGATGGGAGAACAATAATTAAATTCAAGAATTGGTGGTTTGATGGGAGAAGAATAATAAAATTCAAGAATTGATGGTTTGATGGGAGAAGAATAATAAAATTCAAGAATTGATGGTTTGATGGGAGAACAATAATTAAATTCAAGAATTGATAGTTTGAATGGAGAACAATAATTAAATTCAAGAATTGATGGTTTGATGGAAGAACAATAATTAAATTCAGGAATTGATGGTTTGATGGAAGAACAATAATTAAATTCAGGAATTGATAGTTTGGTGGGATAACAATAATTATATTCAAGAATCGGTGGTTTGATGGGAGAAGAATAATTAAATTCAAGAATTGATGGTTTGATGGGAGAACATAAATTAAATAAAGTTGCAAATTTTACTGGAGTGCAGGATTGGATGGAAGAACAATAAAAGTTTCTATTGGAGAAACATCTAACAATTTCAACTGATTGCTAGACAATTAGAATTTAATTTTTCTTCGCTTCTGACCTTGGGTCGACATGCACTCAAGTTCCGAGCTAATGTATCAGATAATGACAATAATGTTAGTGTGAATAAGCGAGATTGAGATTGTTTGATCATCGTTACTTGTTAATCTAATCCTGTTGATGACTAAACCAGGAGTTGCAACGATTTGTGTAAAAATGCGTGTTAAAGAAGCATGCAAGAACAATGAAAGAAAGCAAGTTTCTTAGAAGATTTATAATAAAAATGTGTTTCGTACGAAACAGTTAAAAGATTGGAAGAGTGTTTAAAAATATCGATACATTATTTACAAGTCAATGAAGCTACCAACGAGAAACATAAATTTCTATTTGGTTCCTGTGGCTTGGAATTGATGCAAATAATTCCCATTTTGCATAAAGACTCGCAGTTTAATGATAACGCACGAACCAAACGTAAGAGAGGTGCCCTAGTATTATTCAGTACTCATTAAGCTCAAGTGAAACTGCTTTTGGAATCCTCACCGTCATGTCATATTCTGTGATGTATGCTGGGATTTCCAGCTGGTCTGGCGACATCACCTCGTACAAATATTCCACGCCGGGTAAACTGTGGACTTTCTGCTTGATTGCCGGCGCCATGAATGTTGTGAACCACCACGTCATCATCTGGAACAGGTACCGGAGGCATAAATTATAGGGAAAATTAATCGATCACTGCGACGCACGCACTATAATAATACGTTCGCTACTAGTATCATGTCTGACGTTACAAGGAAAAACGTCACGTGTATGCACCAAATTATCTGCAGCATGCTATGTACTAGCCACTATAAGATCATTCCTTTTTATCATCTAATTTTATTATACGCATAGTATAAATCATCTATACATATAGATACTCCTTAAATTAAAGAAACAATCTGAAAATATCGATTATAAGAACCTGATCGAATTTTCTGAATATTTTTTAACCCACCATCAAGCATCGTAGGGTTAATTAATAGGTCCTAGTTACCTTTATTCTTTTTTTGTTAAGATAACAAGGACCTATTAATTAACTACTAACTTGACTTACTAAAATTAGCGTTTCTTTTATTTAAGGAGTATCTATACCGATGATTTATATTACTTTACTTAATCGATATACTTTAAATAGAAAGAATAAACTTCTAGCACAAGTTAATAGCTACGTTAGTCACGTCGGTATACTAAATGACAATTTTAACGGCCAATTTTACTAAATGTAAAATTAAGTAATGTTTAACATGATTATACTATGTAGATCTGATTTACAATAGATGTGTAAAGAATCAAATACGCTTTAATGTTTGATTTAAAATCTCGAGATTGTTATCACTTTCATCCCCTACCTTCTGTACCATTGTGTGCACAAAAAAGTGTCTTAATCATATCTTTTGTTGCAAATTTTTAGGATTGATTTTAGCGGTTCCGCTGCAGACACCAATATTTTTTATTTTTTTAAATTTCTCTACATTCGACGTTGTTTTAGGCTTCAAAATTGAACCTTACCGAGGGTACCTCTAATTTCATCGATTACGAAATAAAAAATAGTGGCAGCTGTTGCGTAAACAGGGAATAAAAATGATCGTGCATCGCAGAAGTGTTTGACTTTTATCAAGAGAAATTTTAGACGATTTGCGACGGAGAGTACGGTATAAAAATTATGTCTCTGTATAATTTACGACGCGATAAAAAGTAAGTAGCTGTGGGATTACGACGAGTTTCTGAAACGGTAATGGCGAGCACTAACCTTGGTCCAGAAAGTCGGATGGACGATGTAGAAGTGTTTGAGGTTCTTCTTATACCTGTAAGAAGATGAATAATTGATCCACAATTTACTTTAATACAAATTTCATGTAAATGTACGAAAATAATGAAATTCCCGATTGACGAAGCCATACAATATTCAGCATTCAAATTTATTTCCGTATAAATTGAATTTCGTTTTGGGACACTAGTTATATAAAAAATAATTCTCCTCAATTATTTATTCTATCTGTGACTCCGTCGATCAGTCGATAACACGAAATCACAACTACTCTTGCATCAGTTCTACGCATCGGTATACGTATGCCCCGAAGGTCTCGGAAGCGAATTACATATAAAGTAGATAAACAACCGCATAGATTGTTCTTTGTTATCGTGACGTATGGTATCTATCCACGTCAAAATAAATCACGGTATCACTGATGCCCATTCAAAAGAAAAAAATAGATCGATGCTCGAGTATATCTGTATAAAAATGAATAATATTCTATAGTGAAATGATAGTCCAGAAAGAGACAATGACTAATGAACTATACTGACTTTAACTATTCCTTGCAGCTAATACTGGGATTATCAGACGCATCATAATGAACAGTTTCGGAATACTAGTTTCATAATTTAATACAAAGAAATATTTAATTTCCAATTTTATATTGCATCAATGCTAATATATTTCATACTACAGAAGCAAATATATTAACGTTTGGTATATTCGCAGACAGTATTATAATATTATAGAAACTGTTATCACAGTAGAACCTTTAAATGCTTGAAAAGATGAGGATTTCTTAAAATCACTTACTTGTAAGGAAGCACGTTGTAAACCTCCCGCAACCAGTGTAAGCTGGGATAGTTGTTGCTAGTCGTTAACGTATGGAAATAGGCAATAACGTAATCGCCTTTGACAATCGGGTCCAGCAATTGTATGAGGTACAGCAGTGCCTGAAACAGATATCGAAATATTTTTCACTATTATTATATTCACAACATTCACTCCATTCCGCGAATGGACACCAAATTTCTAATTACACTGACAACATAGTCTGTCTTCATTTACGAAGAAATTGGCTGGGTGAAATATAAAACGGTAAACGATTAGAAAAATTCAAGAATATTGTAATATCGTCTTCGATGCAAGAAAGTCATTAAGGGATGAAATCAAATTTTATTTTACTCCTTCTCACAATCAATGCAGAACATTTTTATTTTGCATAAAGATCCGCAGTCTAGTCACATTTATAATCTACTGATGAACGATGATCGTTATTCTCCCAAATGCACAACGACCATTTATCTAACTAAATCAATATACAGACTTTTCCAAAAATGTTGTACAAGTATCGTTGCAAAGAGAAACTCTGTACCATTCGCGTTTGAATAAGGCCAATCCTACATCACTGGCCTTTCAAATCCCATTTCGTTAGTCTGGTCAGGGTCCGGTTCTATTGGGTGGTGAAAAATAATTACGGGAAAAAGTTCAGGTTACTACCACCTACACAGACTAGTACGACGTCTATGACGCGGTATTAAAATACGCCCTCGGCAAACTTTCTGACGTCACGCGGCGCGAACGAAGGCAGACGAAAATGGGGTGTGTAGGCGGTCGTAGGGGATTGGGAGGGGGGTTGCGAATTTTCTGTTACTCGCACACACACACACACACACACACACACACACACCTCCCATCGAATCGATATCGTCGCGGTCGAGTGAAAAGAACTTTCCTTTCCCCTTCGCTTCAACTTTGGCTGGTCTAGAGCCGCCCGTTTCAGCGCCGCACCCTCCAATCCTCCAACCTATCAACCTTCCAATCCTCCAACCCTCAAATCCACGAATCCTACCCCTCACCCTGCTGGCGCGGGGCCTCCGACCTGATTCCGCCGCAATTCTTCGACCTCCGACCTCCGGGGGTGAGGACCCCAGAACTAATTTCAGTTGTTACAGAGCGATCGATTATAAAACGGAGTAACGAGTGCGCCACGCTGACATTAAATACTTGTCTGCGAGGGCTGTGCGCTCACTGTGACGTCGACGTGTGCCTCGTAGAACAACGAAACCAGGCCTGACTCGGCTAACAGCTGACGCATCAACGCGATCAGGCCTGGACTGGACACAACAATCTGCTACATCGAAAACCTACGGCACACGCGGCACGAAAAACGTACTTGCACACTCAGCTTTTTCGTGACGATCTCAATTAAAATAGAGCGTGTCCGTTGCAATTTACAGGATAACGTGGTTGACTGATTTTTAACCTGTCCGATTTATATGAACTAT
>CM052194.1:13104187-13151512 GCA_028455805.1 Lasioglossum figueresi | reverse complement strand
TGAAAAAATTCTGGATCAATTGAAATAGAAATTGATTGCGGATCTTTGTGCAAAAATAAAAATTGTCTGCATCGATTACAAGCCAAAGGAACCAAATAAAAAGTTCGTTCTTCTTGTATTATCTTAGTAAGCTGAAACTAATACACCGATGTCCTTAAATCTTTTTAATGTGTCCACTGCTTTGAACAAAAGCATTAGAGAAGTTTTTAAAAAGGTATTTTTATAGTGAGTAGTAATCACTAGACCGAGTAAACTAGACCGCATAAAAAATAAAAATTCTGGATAAATTTAAATATAAATAGATTGCGGATCTTTATGCAAAATAAAAATTGTCTGCATCGATTACATGCCGAAGGAATGAAATAAAAAATTCGTTCTTCTTTTCATTATCTTATTAAGCTGAAACTAATATACCGATGTCCTTAAATCTATTTAATATGTCCACTGCTTTAAATTGTACGTTTCTATTTTTGTCATAAATGCATAAAATCCGCAGTCTAGAAATAACTGCACGCTAAACGTGAAGAGTACATTGCAAATTCAAGTTAAATATTTTATACATCTCCAAGCCAATTTTATACTTCAAGCACAAGTTCACCTTGTACGAATTAATATTGTCTCACATTAATTGGCCTGTCTAATTTTTGTCGGCCACCTTCCTGCTAACGAGTCCGTTTTCTATCGTAAAACCGTCTACCGTGTTCTATCATAAAACGTGTTCTATCATGCTAAAGTTAGGACACACACATCTTCATTCACCACAAGTGATGTCATATCCCCCATATAGAGCCTGGATATTGCGGCATCAGATTTCCATGTGTTTCGAAGTTTAGAAAACTCTTTGGATGGTAAAACATCCAATGATGATGATACCCTAAAATTGCACTTGGATCAGTTTCGTGCAATTGAATTATGTTTCTTGAATTATGAAGCTGCCAAAAAGATTGCAAAAGATCATCAAACAAAATGGAAAAATTTTAATTAATTAAAGTTCATTGCTTGAATAAAAAAATTGCCTTCTGCACAATCGTCAAAAACATATGTCTTCTGACAGACATTTATCGTCAACTTTGCGAAGTGTATGGCGAATATGTCACAAGTGATTCAATGGTAAGGCGATGGGCACGAAAGTCTCCTGGAGATCGTGAAAACATGCATGACGATAAGCGAATGGCCGACCATGTTCAACGAAAAAGTTCGTGGCAACAACCTGTCCGCAATTTTGTCACGTTCAAGTCATTTTCCAGAAATTTCACGGTCATTTCTGCATGATATCAAAGAGGCCGTGAGCGCTTGGTTCAGGCGGCATCTTTCTATGAAGCGGGAACACAAGAAATGGTGTCCCGTTATGACAAATGCCTTCTACCGACCATCAAAAGTGACTAATGTGTATGATATTATAAAAATAACAAGATTAAATTTATTCATATTCTGTGCGATTTTTACTATAATATACACTACCGCTCAAAAGTATGTGGACACTTGCGAAATGTGTAATAGCAACGCCTAAAAGTTACTTCAGCATCTAAAATAGTGACTAAAATCAACTTAAAAGTTTTAAGTTGAAAACTACCTATGCGGATACTTACCAATACATATTAGTCTAAGATTAAATACAAGATTCGTCGACGTATCCACCCCGATTAGATATTACCGCCTCCACTAATCGCGACAATCTTTCTATTAGTATTTTATTCTATTAGCATTTTATTCTATTAGTATTTTATTATTAGTATTTGTATCGAAAAATTCTCTGTATTCGCTCTGCATCTTAGAAATGAAACAAAGTGATACATGAAATCCTTTCATGCATCGAGACCGTTCCACTAGATTTCGTATTTGTGGATAGAACTTATATTATTTCATTTTCATTATATAATTAGGCCATAAAAATAAATTCTATTGATACTCTATTAATACAAGTGACAAAATTGTTCTAAATATTTTTCCTACTAACTTAAGCTACGTTTTGTAGAGAAAAAGAAAGTGCTCACATACTTTTGAGCGGTAGTGTATACTGTAGTAAAAAAATGTATTCAATCAATTCCCATGAAAACACTTTTACAATCTCAATAATTGTCAAATAAAAAATCTAAAATGGGTCATTTGATCACTCGTGGTAGGTTTAATGTTAATAATGGTGGAAAGTAGTCGATAGTACGTAAAATGCAATGAACATTATATATTTTGGAAATAAATTACCGCCTTTCTTTGATAGCCAATCGGAACTTGCTTTCTGGATACGCTTCGTACCAATTACGAATTCGCAACACATTAATCTCTGAAATCATACTGCGTTGCTGAATGCACAATTAGATTCGTGGAAGCAGTAAACAAGAACAGAAAAATACGCTCATTATTTTTCTCAACGCATTGGCTACCAGCGTTACACAAACGATGATCGTGATAATTATAATTTGCGTACAGGACATGATATTAGTTTTATCAGTACTGATTTTTATGCTAAATTATACTTGACCAAGTCAATTGTAAGAAAGCTAAATGAAAATATATTTTCTATTTTAATGCAAGCTTAGAAGCTGAATAAAAATTTCTTTCTTTTTTACATCATTTCATTAGGCTGAAACTAATAAACATCAATACGTTGATGTTTTAAAATGTTTTTAATATGTCCACTGCTTTAAATTGTCCGTAACCACAATTTTTGTTATAAATGCATAACATCCGCAGTCTGTGTATAACCAAACGTTTTCAATAATGTTCAACATTAATTCCGAAGCAACGTAAGAGAAAATGACTGCAAATCTGAATATAAACGTTTATTTTCGTTCGTCGGTGATCTGGCCGGAAATGAATGAGAGACGCAATAAAATGACGTAAAATATAAACGCACGTGTGAAACTGCGAATGCAAATATGGAGCTCGTAACGCGTGCAACACTGTATTTCCGTTTTACATGCAAGTAAGGCACAATCGCTGCGAGAACGAATTACCAGCTTATCAAATATGTATAACACATCGAAATCTATTGCAATTGAAAATTTGGAACTATGTTATCTCTCGCGTGCTAGAACAAATTTTCCATGAACTTCTTCGCGTGCATGCAACCGAAACCGTGAACGTTCGCAGCAATTTTCGATAACAGTTTTATAAGAGCGTTTACTTGTTCCGCGAGGCGACTGTAAATCAGTCACGATGATAATGGCGCAAGGCTGCTACTTCCAGTTTTTCTTGTGTACAGAGACAATGATCGACTTCTCGAAAAAACACTTGAAATCTGTATGATTTTCCAAACGTCATAGACCGCAGATTTTATGCATTTATGACTAGACTGCGGATCTTTATGCAAAATAAAAATATTCTGCATCGATTGCAGGCAGCAGCAATAAACTAGAAATTGATTTCATCCCTTAATGATTTCGTTACATTAAAAACAACATTACGATATTCTGAAACTTTTTTAATTCTTTACTGTTTTATATTTTACCCAACCAATTTCTTCATAAATGCATAACGATCCGCAGTCTATTTATGACAAATACAACAACAAATTGTACACAACATATTGTTCACAACAATTTGTTCACAACAAATTGTGAAGACATTAAAAGAATTTCAGAATGTAACTTCATCGTGCTCCACTTATTAAAATTATGTAAAGAAGCTTAAAAAATCTTAGTCATTGATTTTTATTCAGCATTTGGAGAACTGAGAATAATGTTTATTCAAACTTATAAATTCGAGTAAATGCTACAAATCGAACAGTATAATAGAATAGCTGAAGGCTGGTACAACACCTACTGTAATTCATGCGTATAAATGTTTACATTTCGCTTGCGAATTTCGCAAATACACCGAGTGCAAATGCAACATTCGCCGCGAAATTTGTTATTATTTCCAGTGTGCACGTAGCACCGGTAGCTGTTTTTAGAAAACTAAACTCGCTCGTGGCTTGTTTATTTTTCGATCTGCGTTGTCAATAAGTTGTGTTTATCCATAACTTCCCAGCGATGAATTATCGTTTCTTTTTCCAGAAATATTTCGGACTTAGCTGTTACACGTAATCTTCCAAACACCGTTATCCTCATTATGGCCGCCTCGATGCGTCATTGTTTATACATACAAGGAAAAAGAAAAATTTCCATAAAGAATCACATCGTGTCCGCTTGTACATATTATTACACGGCTGTATATACAATTGTATACATATGCAGTATTGTATCAGGTCGTTAAATATGAAACTTGACAAATTTGTTTGATATTTGTGTTTTATTTGTCAAGTTTCATATTTAACGACCTGATATATGAGAATGGATTTTAAGAGAACGTGTCACGTTTAATAACAAATTTATTTCATATTATTTAACAATAATCATTTTTTAGGGTCGTTCGTCCACACATGATTAAAGTATGATTAAAATATGATTAAAATATGATTAACTGTAACTATTGAAATTTTTTGTGAGACATTTTCACACCGTCTCCAAAAATTGTGCTATTGGGCAGAAAAATAAGTCTTGCAAAAGATGAAATTAATCGGATAAGAGAAAAACGTTGCACATTCGCATTAAAGTTGCGATAGATATGAAATTTTATATGAATAGGAATATATGAAGGAAAGACTTTTGATTACGACTAAACGTTCTTCCTGTGCAAAAATATTTATGATAACAGTGACCAATGTGCTCATATTTATGTAAATATATTACATGTACGTATTTTATTGAAGAAATTAGACAGGCCAATTAATGTGAAATAATCTTAATTCGTACACAGTAAACTTGTGTTCGAATGCATGTACGGAATTATGATATTTTTGGAGGTATAAAATATTTATCTTGAATTTTCAGTGTACTCTTCACATTTAGGGTGCAATTATTTCTATTTCAAAAATTTGAAATAGAAAACGTGCCACATCTTGCCGACGTCCGAATGATCTAAAATTTTGTATATATCATTTTTCATGAAATGAAACAATTTTAGAGAGCGACGTGCTCAAAATTTCATAGTTGAAAAATAAAACTGTGATCCTTTCTTAATACTAGATTTACAGAGCTCTGGAAATAACTATTTCATATTATTTTATAAACATACCAAGTCTGTGTCTATCCAAATTTTCCAATAAATAAATTTGGTAAATAATTCCTCAGGGAAGGATCTTTAAAATCTCAATAATCGCAAATTAAAAGTATTAGAACCCGTCATTTTAACAGGTCCCGTAAACCTAGTGTTAACGGAACTTACTTTCTGGATACGCCTCGTAAAACTCGGATGATTTGAATTCGTTTAAAAGCATCGTCGGAGAAGGTCGACCGATAAAGCGATTCATTCGATTTCCAATCGAAGTCAAGTTCAGCGTCGTCAGCGCGAAATCTATTTAACTCGAGCTCGTATTGTTCGCGGAAAGAATGGCTCTTGATTGAGCCAAGCTCAAGGCGTAGTCGTGGGAGAGAGAACAAAAAAAAAATACTAGAACAGCGCAGGTTTCTTGTAACGGGACGGTGACTCATCCTGATTTCGTTGCTCCGATTAAGAAGTATGCAAATATTATAGCGTGATTCAACATTTCGTGTGCGTGATGTAATAATGCTAATTGCGTGCTCGCGATGATAATCAATTCGGCATACACGATCATTTTTTTTCATAGCTTCAGGTCCAGCTCAATGGATGCACAGAACCTTCAAAAAGTATTTAGTAATTTTCGAATTTCCAAAACTTGCGTCAGTTTTAGTATAAACGTACATAATGGACCTAAAAAGTATTGTATCACTAAATTTTCGAATAATTGTGGACATATAAACGGCAATAATTTCGTTAAATCAAAGTAGTACAACAATACTTTCACGTTTTCCTAGAAAAATGTTGTTTTTCAAATCCTTGGTAGATTGAACAACGAACAAATTTAATGTTTTCCCAGACGTTTGTATTTGTCAGTCTTGGCGTTGCTTTTTGAACAGGTTTTAAGAATCTTCATCTCCACGGTACTTTTCTTCGAAACAAAGAAAAGCTTGCCATCATTGTCGTAATAACGAGTTTGGATCTTATCAAAAAAGTAACTTAGCCTTGAAGGTTTCATGATGGAATTAAATTAGGTTCACATGACGTAGCGTTAACAAGCTCGTTATCTTTATTGTGACCATGAAATTTCATTATCTCTGTTAATTAACGATCGTTGATCGCGAAGTGTCCCTCGGTGCATTGTTCATAGACTCGATGCCAGATGTCAAGATGAAGAACTTCGACCGCGGATTCTTCTGTAACGTCGTGTCGCGTAAATAATAGATACGCGTGTGGCACGACGTATATTTTCGGCTACGGTGGCTCCTACGACGCGGCCGTAATTTTTATCTCGTTTCAAGGCTGCAGACGTAAAATTAGCATGCCGAGAAAACACACGATAGGTGTAGGAACGTTTGGAATTCGTTGCACTTTGCATCGGCGTGCGTCAAAATTCCACACACGGTGGCGTCGATCGCGATCGATGACTCGCGTTGCAGATTTATCCATGTCGGTTCGACTGACAAAGAAATTTGAGACTTTGAACATGTGTAACTCATTCGATGCTAATTGCAATTTTTTTCTGCTGGAAAACGGTGCTAAGGTTGACTTCGAAAAAACTTATAAGTGGTACAGTGTTTAAGTATACAGGGTGTACCAAAAATGTTGAAGTTCCTTAAAAGGGATGATTCATGAGGTTACTCGAAGTAACTTTTTCCTTTGCGAAAATCTTCTGCGAGGATTTGTCAAGGAGTTATTAACGAAAAACACGGACCGATCAGAGCGCGGATTTTGTGGACAGATTCTGTTACGCGCTTCGATTGGTCCGTGTAAATTCTAACATTTTTTTGTACAATAATTTTGTCATTGCTTACGTTTGAAACGTCGGTTGTTATACTGGATAACTAAGATTTCGGTTTAATCTCTAACACCGGAACAAATTGGGGATATAGTTCGAACACCGTGGAATATGTTTTGATAAAAAAAAATTAACACATCAAGTGACAGCACTTAAAAAAAGAGGTTATTAGGTAAACTAATATCTCTTTGACGTCTCTTGTCAAAGTACAACCGTCAATGAAATTATCTTGCACATCATATGTGAAGAATAGATGTGAAATAGATTTAAATTTTAAAACAGGATTGAGAAACAGGAAAACGATGAATTACACGAACAGTTCGAGTGATAGACGTTCAACCAAATTGGTCGAGTACTGTTCGTCTTTTCGCAAGGCATCGAACTCTTGACATCGAAGCAACGAATAAAGAAATGGTCTGCTGCACCATCAAAAGGGTCGAACACGCCCTTCCGCCACTTCTCCGGGCCGATAAATGTGTGACCTGAAATTGTGAGCGAGGTCGAAGGAGAATGATCGAGTGCGTCCTTGAATCTCAGACAGCGACCCACTTTTCGTTTAAGAAGTTCGACACGACACTCCATTCACGTCGTTCTCCCCATATCTCAATTATTCATCGCTCTATATATACACTGCCGCTCAAAAATATGTGGACACTTTCTTGCAAGAATAATCAATTTTAATAGTACCAAAATTGTACAATTTAATTATTAACCCTTTGCACTCGGTTGTCCCCTCCGAGGCACCACTAAAAATTGCTGTACCATTATTCAAAATATTGTTTACATGATTGAATGTATCGGTATCGAATCAATTACTAAACATTGATGTATTGTATGAGATATTATAACAATTTCATATCCATAAAATTTAAAAAATCATAGGGAATGGAAATAATCTAGATCGGAAGAAATGTTTAATTTTCCAGTTAAAATAGCTCCGAGTGCAAAGAGTTAAAGTCTCTTGAACAAATAAAAGTTTCTTCGGCAGGGCTAATACTGTTGGAATCTACGATGATCCATTAGGGTGGTTTGCTGTCTTCTCAAGACAATAATAATAATTACTGGTGAGATATCTAATGAATTTATTATTAACTGTATAAATTAGACGGCATAAAAAATTAAACGTGTCGTACACATAATTTTGAGCGGGAGTGCATATATCATAGACATAAAATTAATTTTTTTATTTATCCACAAAAGCATTAGAGAAATTTTTAAAATGATATTTTAAGTGGGTGCCCGCTTAACGACATAAGGGTTGAAGAAAGAAAATTTCAAAATACAAAACTCACATAATTATTATTAAAATATATAATTCCTGGAACTGTGTAACCAAGACCGCATAAAAAATTGAACGTGTCGTGCACATAATTATGAGCGGCAGTGTATATATATCATAGCAATAAAAATAAATCTTTTATTTATCGACAAAAGCATTAGAGAAGTTTTTAAAATGATATTTAAAATGGGTGCCCGCTTAACGACATAAGGGTTGAAGAAAGAAAATTTCGAAATACGTAAGTCATATAATTATTATTAAAATATATCATTCCTGGTACTGTGTAAACTAGACCGCATAAAAAATTGAACGTGTCGTGCACATAATTATGAGCGGCAGTGTATATATATCATAGACATAAAAATAAATCTTTTATTTATCGACAAAAGCATTAGAGAAGTTTTTAAAAAGATATTTAAAGTGGGTACCCGGTTAACAACATAAGGGTTAAAGAAAGAAAATTTCGAAATACAAAACTCATATAATTATTATTAAAATATATAATATCTGGTACTGTGTAAACTAGACCGCATAAAAAATTGAACGTATCGTTCACATAATTTTGAGCGGAAGTGCATATATTATAGACATAAAATTAATTTTTTTATTTATCCACAAAAGCATTAGAGAAATTTTTAAAAAGATATTTAAAGTGGGTGCCCGCTTAACAACATAAGGCTTGAAAAAAGAAAATTTCGAAATACAAAACTCACATAATTATTATTAAAATATATAATTCCTGGTACTGTGTAAACTAGACCGCATAAAAAATTGAACGTGTCGTCCACATAATTTTGAGCGGGAGTGCATATATCATAGATATAAAATTAATTTTTTTATTTATCAACAAAAGCATTAGAGAAATTTTTAAAAAGATATTTAAAGTGGGTGCCCGCTTAACAACATAAGGGTTGAAGAAAGAAAATTTCGAAATAGAAAACTCACATAATTATTATTAAAATATATAATTCCTGGTACTGTGTAAACTTGACCGCATAAAAAATAGAAAGTGTCGTGTACATAATTATGAGCGGCAGTGTATATATATCGTAGACATAAAAATAAATCTTTTATTTATCGACAAAAGCATTAGAGAAGTTTTTAAAAAGATATTTAAAGTGGGTGCCCGCTTAACGACATAAGGCTTGAAAAAAGAAAATTTCGAAATACGTAAGTCACATAATTATTATTAAAATATATAATCTCGAGTGCTGTGTAAACTAGCCCGCATAAAAAATTATACTTGTTGTCCACATTCTTTTGAGCGAGGGTGTATATCTTCTAAACAAAATTGTAATATCGCGAACTAACCTAATAGTGAACGAGCTATTATCGAAATAATTTTCAGTACGTCCTTACCATCTGGAGGCTAGTAGAGAACCTTTGTCTTTCGGCTTGAATATAATGAGCAGGCGTGTATTGGAAATTCTTTCGGTATGAAGTACGAAGGTCAATACACTTCTACGCAGAATTTGACACTCCATCGATTCGCGATGCAAAAGGTAGGCCATTCCATTTAAGGAACTCAGGGGTCACCTCGAAATCCCTATACCATTTGAAATTATTACAAATAATGGAAACATTCAAGGTGGACAAGGTTATTGTCCTACCGTGTATATTCGGGACCGAAATGGTCGGACATAAATAAACATTTTACAATATCATCACTAGACAGCGTATCTTTATGCAAAATAAAAATTTTCTACCTGATGTGCAACCAACTGGAGTGACATAGAAATTTATTTTTACTCTTAATTTGTTCAATAAGCTGAAAAAATAGTATAACAGTATTTTTAAATTCGTCTAATGTGTTTAAGGTGAAAGGATACCCACGTGACAAAAGTAACAAGAAACTAGACTCCAACAGGATTTTGGGACGCAACATGGGTTTCGTCCCGCGACTTTTTGTTCTCATAGTAGCATTCTCTGTTATGTATTCTTAAATTTCAAAATATTCTTAATTTGTTAAAAAATGTTTTCACGGACGCAATTCTAATAACCCTTGAAAATGATCTAAATGACGATCGAAACGTCGGAATTACTTTAGTAATTTGCAAAATGGCTTTGTAAATTAAGTAACAAATGATCGAACCCTTGCGCCGAAAGCATTAACAATTTTATAGTTCCCTTCAGTCGTGTTTCCTTCCCCCTTAAGGTTTTAAATTGCACCTGCTCATTTTGGTTAGAAACGCATAAAATTCGCTGTTGGGTCGACGGAACTTTAAATCTAATAAAAAAAAGAAAAATGGCAGAAATATCAAAAGTATCAGCTTCCCCGGTCTCCCTTAGCGCATTTGAACCGTGGCCATCTCTGGCAACGTGATAGAGAGGAGAAACTCAGCGTTATTTGGTAAAAATATCAAGCAATAGAATCCTGGATCGATACCAATAAACCGTTTAATCGATCACTCGCGAACATAGACGAGATCGATAAAGGGATTGAAGGGGGATGATCGGGGCGAGGTCGAGCTAGCTTTTCTACTTGTACAAGGGGGTTGGCTATTTCCGGCGTCGCGGCGTCGGCGCCGAGGTTTCTTTAAAGGACACAGAAGGGCGTCGCGAAAGGACGAAAACAATCTTTTCCGAGCTCTACGACAACGTTGAAAGTTACAACCTTTTTTCTACTTGATCGAGGGGGGTTGCTATTTCCGGCGTCGAGGTTCCTTTAAAGAATACGGCACAGAAGGGCGTCGCGAAGGGATGAACACAATCCTTTCCTGGGCGAGCCGGCGAGCTCTACAACAACGTTGCGAGTTGCAACCCGCGCGCCCTCGGCTCGGGAGTTGTTCCGTGGTCGGTCTATTTCTGGACGTGTAAATATCGATTCGCCAGCGGCGACACCGGCACCGAGCGAAGAGGACAGGAGCAGAGAAACGACCAAGATGATGTCGATACATGTTGCAATAATCGGATCGCGGGTCCGAGACGTTTCCGATCGAGTCCAGATCGCTTATCGCAGGGTAGCTGTACCGATTACTACCGTGTACTGATTACACTGTCCAACAAATTTCAACTTTTTTTATGTTTCTCTATAACCGTTGGGTGTCCCTTATAGAGTTTTCTGCGTTGATTCCGAATCTGCCTTTAATTTTTTTCCCACACGCACAGTTTTTGAGAAACATGACTTTGAAAGAAAACCATATTTTTCAACTTTAAACAAATACTGTGAAAAAAACGTCGTTTAAACATGTTTAAACATTCATAATGTATTAATATTGGATATCACTGTTTTCGGGAAAGTCCACAGACTCTTTTGCTGCAAAGAACAATTCAATATCTTTTATAATAACATCACAATATTTGTTTGTCAGATCGCTTATCGTAGGGTAGCTGTACCGATTACTACCGTGTACTGATTACACTGTCCAACAAATTTCAACTTTTTTTAAGTTTCTCTATAACTGTTCTGTGTCCCTTATAGGGTAGAGTTTTCTGCGTTGATTCCGAATCTGCCTTTTTAATTTTTTCCCCACACGCACAGTTTTTGAGAAACATGACTTTGAAAGAAAACCATATTTTTCACCTTTAAACAAATACTGTGAAAAAAACGTCGTTTAAACATGTTTAAACATTCATAATGTATTAATATTGGATATCACTGTATTCGGGAAAGTCTACAGACTCTTTTGCTGCAAAGAACAATTCAATATCTTTTATAATAACATCACAATATTTGTTTAAAGTTGAAAAATATGTTTTTTTTTTCAAAATCATGTTTCTCAAAAACTGTGGTTGTAGAGAAAAAAATTAAGGACAGAATCAGCGAAAAAAACTCTATAAAGGACACCCAATAGTTATAGTGAAACAAATATGATGTTGGACAGTGTTATCATGCTTAGATCGTACTTTATTTTAATATTATTCCTAATTTATCATGCAACAATAATATGTGTAAGCATTTTATGAAAGAATGATGATATTCTGAATCAAAATCTAATACGACATAAGGAAATATTAAAATATAAAATCGAAAACATTTAGTACATATCTCCAGAACTGTTCGTTATTCGGATGATTGTCTGGAAAGGCCTGTATCACGTTTTTTAAATTTTACAGGAGCGAAATATTTCGAAGACAAACGTGAATTAGAATAATAAAAACCAGCTGAAAATTACATAGACTCTTTTTCCATTGGAAAAAGACTGAAAACTGAAAGGTATTTTTACAGTTAGTTTTATTAAATGTTAAAGGAAAATAAGTTTCCAATTGCTAATTTTTCTGGAAACTTTTTCTGCTTCCAGGGGGATGTAATTGTTTGTATATATATATTATAATTTCGTTTATAAGCGTACGCATGAAGGTTATCTTTACTTTTTTTAATGAATCACATAATTTTTTATATACTATTCGATGCATCTTAGTATTCTGAATACAAGCGTATCAACATTAACTCATATCTGTCGAAAAGCAATTGCTTTGGGAGATATTCTAATTTTAATATTGCGCGATATTATTAGTAACCAGAGGATTTTATGCATTTATGGAAAATAGGTGTAATTTCAAACAACAAAAATATCAGAAAAATTCAAGGATACTGTTATATTCTTTTCGACCTATTAAATATATCAAGAAAAGAAATAAATTTCTATTTCACTCCAAATTGTTGTAATTCACATAAAAAAAGTTTTATTATGTACACAACGACCTAATACAAATCGATATACAGATTGCAACTAATTAACTGTTCCATCATTCGACCTTTCACGTGTCCCCGTTTGGTTCACATCTAATCGAGGTTCTACCCTAACTAATTGTAATCTGAAGTGCTGCAAAATGATGTCTGAACTTTCGCGGTTCACGTTCCACCCCGTGTAAACGTCGAGAGGCAGCGTTAGTGATGCAAGATGATCATTTAAAGGGCCAGCTACCCAATACGCTACTGTATGGTCAAATGATCAAGTGGCGATCGCTGTACGCGACACAGGACTACCGAATAAACACACGGCGCAGCGCGGTGCGGCGGGCAAACATTCGATCGATCGAATGAATAATTCGACGCGCGACCATCCACCTGGTATTAAATGTCGCTTTGTTACGCTGGCAATAAGTTGCACGTTATTTCCTCGATTCATCTCGCGCGAGCGTACGATTTCTCCAGCTCGAATTAAATAAGAAACCTTCCAGCAAAATACGCATCATTGTAAACGTCTATTGCATGACCCTGATGATAGACGTATCAACAAATACTCGTACAACCGGACATTTTTCTCCGTTACTCCCTACAATTTTCTAATCGATTATAATTTTACCTTACCTCAACACGTCGATCATGGGTGGAGTGATACAATTCTTTCTTCACCCTCGAAGTTTCATTTATGTCGCAATACGCTCGTGCATACCGAATTTCATCAGTTTTCCTCGCGGATTTATTAAATAAATTTTCATAATAATATCTCGATAATATCTGGTTAACCATTAGATCCAGGACATACGAAGGTCAATGCAGTTTTACGTAGAATTCGATACTCTATCAATTCGCGATACAAATAGTAGACATTTCCAGTTTTAAAAAATCAAAGTGACCATAAAGTTCACCTTGAATATTTCAAAATAACGTATACGACAGTTGCACGGTATAGTGGAGAAGATATTGTGATTTAATCACTTTTTATGTGTGCGAAGAAGATTTCAAGGTCATCTTGACTTCTTTAAATGTACTTCTTTGAATATACTTCGTTGAATGCACTTCGTTGAATGTACTACTTTGAATATACTTCTTTGAATATACTTCTTTGAATGTACTTCTTTGAATGTACTTCTTTGAATGTACTTTGAATGTACTTCTTTGAATGCACTTCTTTGAATGCACTTCTTTGAATGCGCTTCTTTGAATGTGTCGGTCGAAATGAGTTGAATAAGAACTAATAATAAAGACCGATGGAGAATCTCTTTCCATTAAATCATTCTGACAAAGGCAAATGATACTTCATATACAGGGTGGTGTAAAGGTCGCCTTCTAATTTTAGAATTTAGAACTACGCGAATCTACCGATCCATGGTTAATATCAACGTCTTATACTTCGAATTGAAGTAGAAACAACGGAGAATACTTGTCCCGTTGGAGTACATGTTCAACAGCAGTAACTTGAAAATGTTTATCAAACCGACTTGTGTCCCACTATGTAAATATTAATTGTTCATCGTGTTCTCCTGCTTCGAACGTTGTAGATTTTTATCACTGTGTATATGCACCTCGTAGGAAAAATCTAAGACGCTCGATCAGAAACTCCGACAGAATTAGGGAAGCCAGTATACGACATGAAATTGTTATGCTCGCGAAATAAACTATTTTTTCATTTATAACTGAAGAAGATATACGGAAATAAATACGAGATTCTTGCTTCACACTGTGTCTGAATAGTTCTATCAGTTTAATGACTTCCAATTTACGTAACCGCAAAAAAAAAATGTATGACACGCCTTTTGCAGCAATTCCACATCCTTTTTACGGACAGGAATCATCCGAATCACCTGCGAGAAGTGTTAGATTTTTTATTCAAATCGAAACAATGCACACAGTCTTGGTTTTGCTGGATATCTAGTGAATCGTTGCAGATTACTTAACGTAGATAGGAATATTATGTAAGTAGTTTTTTTTGTATCTGACATTGTAGAAGTTTTGCCATGAGAATTTTGCAGAGTATTCAAAGAATTTAGAATCTGGTGAAAGATTCTTGATGGAGTAGGTTTTTCTGGACTGTAGTTGTCTGTGGTGCATAGATAATGGTAGCTTCTATTAAGAGAGTAGACTCCTTTTTCCAGGATTGCAAGGGTGCGGGATTCGCAATATCATTTCTCGATAATTCAAAAATGGGGATTTTCAGTAACCGCTTTTAAGTAAGCGTTTTTTCAAAAACGCTACATAAAAGATCGAGCTAGGGCGCTGTCGCCCTTAAAAGACCTATTTTCACATTTACGAAGCGTAATCTGCATTATCCGGCAACAAGTAGCTGTCGCAGCTTTATGCTTCCGAATAATCTAAATTACATATTTAGAATAATTTTCTCGGCGCTACGGTTTCGATCAAATTCTACGAAACACCACCTTTATTTCCTCCTATAGAAAAACACAATTCTGTAGCAACGTGGTCTCATATGACGTAACAAGATTCAAATCCGAATCGAGATACGTTTGGAGTGTTACAAATTAGCTATATAGTGTAGAATTTGATCGAAACCGTAGCGCCGAGAAAATTATTCTAAATATTTAAACATTTGGACGATCGAGATATAGAGTTTATGTAAATTACGTCTTGTGAACGTAAACATAGGAGTTCTGAGGAAGACAGCGTCCTCAAAAGTCCTATTTTTCCGTTTACGAGGCGTAATTTGCATTATTCGGAAGCATACAACTGCACATATAGCTATTTTCATAGCTACATGCTGTCGAATAATGCAAATTACGCATCGTAAACGGAAAAAATAGGACTTTTGAGGGCGATAGCACCCTAGATTGATCTTGTATCTAGGATTTTTGACTACTGAAAACCCCCATTTTTGTATTATCGAGAAATGAGAACGCGAAACCCGCACCCTTGCATACAACAGCGCATGTAACTATTTTCATAGCTACATATTGCCGAATAATGCAAATTACACCTCGTAATCGAAAAAATAGGACTTTTGAGGACGGTAGCACCCTAGATCGATCTTTTATCTATGATTTTTGACTACTGAAAACCCCCATTTTTGTATTATCGAGAAATGAGAACGCGAATCCCGCACCCTTGCAAGCCTGGAAACGAGTATACTTCTTTAAACCGCTTATAGCAAAAATTTAACGAGTTACGCACAATTTTTAAATCAAATTTTTTCCGACTTATTGGGCCAAATACCCCATTGCGCGCCGTTATCATGGAAAAAGGATGCGCTCTACGGAATAATGGTCGGTGGGGGAAGCAAGCGTTTGAGGGGTCTTAACCGTGCCCAGCACTGCATTAGGATATCAGCAGCTCGATGAAATTTGGCAGACTGGTACACAAGGATATAGCAACGTGACCCACAAAGCCATTAGCTATCGAATTTTGTCCGATTATTTTTCTCATCCATCTCTTTCAGAAGCTAATAAAAAGCTAGCGGAAGCTGAAAAAGGTTTAGAAAGTCAACGTATTTGATTTTCTGCAGCCGAAAGAGTTGAGGATCTTCTGATTCGGTAAAACATTAACGTTTCTGTCCGAATTACTCTAATCTGCAGAATCAACTGATTGGCGAATACGATTCGTCGATAGCTCCTGCACCGATTACATCCGGAGAACATAGGCGAGACGATTAAACGGCGAGACACGGTGAATTTCGTTCGAGTAAACCGAGTCAATTTCCTCTCCCTTCGGAGCTATGCTAAATGGATCGATCAGCTTGTAAAAGAACTGCTAAACACGCGAGTCCATAATAAAAGAGTCGGGCACGCTCGGTTGAGCCGCGAACGGAATACAAGCATCGATGTCGACGTTGCTTGGCATGCTCGAACTCGATACTGTCTTCTATCGCGTCTTCTTTCCGTCTATTTACCAGATGTTGACAATGCACCGTGTTATTTTGCTTCGACCAAAACAAGGGGGAGAATCTCGCAACCAAGTGTGAATATCGACGCCTTCACCAACCGCCGTTGTATATTTGCGGAACGCGTAGGGAATCAAGGTCTTCTCTTTCCGCCATGTTGCATAAAATATATTAAGAATGTGTTTAATAATATAGTGTAACTAGAACGCGGATATTCGCGCAGCGGAAAAATTGTTTACATTCATTTTATTTTTATATGTTGTGATTAGTTAAATTTTGCTGTTCCTTTGTTAACAATTTCTCAAATTAAGATATGCATTTCTGTATTATTTATGGCAGCGTTCGGTTATGATAAAAAGGAGTAGATTAAATTCAATTATTAAGAATTTTTTTTTCCTTCGTTAACAATTTCTCAAATTGAGATATGTACTATCTTTATCATTTATGGTTCATTCATGGTAGCGTTGGGTTATGTGATAAAAAGAAGTAGATTGAATTACATTATTAAGGATTTAAAATCATTAAGAAAAGAAATAACCATTGTTAACAATTTCTCAAATTAAGATATGTGCTATCTTCATCATTTATGGTTCATTTATGGTAGCATTGGGTTATGTGATAAAAAAGGAGTAGATCGAATTCAGTTATTAAGAATTTAGAATCATTAAGAATTTAAAATCGTTGAGAATTTAAAATCATTAAGAATTTAAAATCATTAAGGAAAGATATAAGTCTCTGAGCAGCCTCTGTATTTTGTATCGGGTGCAGACAATTTTCATTTTACGTAAAAATCCGCTACTAACTTTAGCTACTTTGTTAGTTCTTTGGATGCTATAGTGATCTTCAGTTACAATGCGGCGGGCGGATAAGTGGTGTCACGAATAGTTTGATAGATAAGCGCAAGACCATTAACGCAACGAAATAATTAGCTTCATCGATAGATTTACAACGGAAGCTCAATTTTGTAGCACTATAAATTCTGGTCTTACCTTGTCCAGATTGATCTTTGTGGCGGGGAACCATTTTCCAACGAAAACGACAACTGGTCGGCCCTGACGGTCGACGCCACTTTGATAGAGGCAACCGATCCCGGAAACTTCCGACAGATCCTCCGTCTTCGCTCTTCTGAGGAGCCTCTCGTACCTGAAACACGTGAATCTCGTGTTAATCAATTTATCTATCAACCGAAACCTTCAACGTATATTCAACCCTCGTCTCTAATGACTAGACTGCGGATTTATTATGCATTCGTGAAGAGATCAACTGTTTTCAATGGAAAACGACTATTAAGGTATGAAATGCATATTTATTTGACTACTCTTCCCACAATCGATGCAGACAATTTTTATTTCGCATAAAGATCCGCAGTCTATTAATGACTAGATGTCAATGAAAGATAAATAGAATTTGATTTCGTTTTATATAGTTTTTCCCATCTGTCGTCAAACATTCATAATTAGGTGTCTCGTTCAAAGTTCTTTTGTTCTTTCGTTCATTTATTTCTCACGCTACTACAGGTGATCACGAACTTTGTCGTTTAAGTTGAGACAACAGTTTGACTGACCTCATAGTTAGCAGTGACCTCCGTGGGGTCACTGACAAGTTATACATTGCATAATAGTGACACGATTCACTTATTGTTTTGCACCGAGTTAGACTAATGTTGAAGATATTGAACACAATCTAAAAGGTCATCCGGGTTTTTTAAAAATTGAATCTGATACATATATTTTTATATTCTCGAGTAGCATAAATATTAAAAATTTATATGTTCATAGCCACGCGAAATATTAAGAAATGCATTTATATTCTTTCTTTCCTCGAAGATTGTATAAGAATTAATACATACATATAATTAATATTTAGACAGCGGATCTTTATGCAAAATACAATTTTTTAATGTGAACTCCAACGAACTGGAGTGAAATAGAAACGTGTTTCCTTTCTTAATATGTTTAATAGGTTGAAAATAATATAACAGCACCTTTAAATTTTTTTTAACGATTTCGCTGTTTTAAATTACACCTATTAATTTTTCGCACGAATGCATAAAAATCCGCTGTCTATTAATAATATCCAATGATATGTTTCCCAACGACTCGCTAGCAACATGTGTTTTTGATTTACATGCAAAATTACTTGTTTATTATATTTGATATAAACTTATATATTTCTTCACCCGAGGCTAATCAAGTGTACAGCATTGTATATTGTTAGTTGTACAGTATTTTCTCATTATGTTTATAATTGTAAAGCTAAATAAACCTATAGAGTTTCTACAATCTGTCCGGCGAATATGATGCGATACTCTTAAGTAGAATGGGATCGTCGGAAGTCAGACAAAGAAGAATTACGTCTGTCGTCCTTTATTAAAGACGGTAGAATTATTAAGAATAATATTTCCGTACTTTCTCTTGTTTCAACCTCACACAGGAACGTAAATAACGAAGTTGAATGGAATCGTTCCAGCCAGACCAGCGAACGTCTATTTTTTGCGGCTCTTATCGGATGATGTAAGAGAATTAAGCGCACCGCGTTTCAAGAGAAGCTCCCGTTCACGAATTCTTTGGCTTCGTTAGTTTTGCTTCAGGAAATTTCGGCAAACTTCAATGTTTCCTGGCGTTTGATTCTCAAACAGACGAAGGTCATGATTCTGAGCTCGTATCAAATGATAGAGGACGCCGGCAACAGCATATTTTAAAGAAAACATCCTATTAGTCTGGCTTATTGGATTTTTTTTTTCAAACACCGGAAACAGTATGTGTCGTAGAAACCGAGGTTACGACGTAAATCTTTAATTCAATGATAGAGAACGAATGTCCCCGGTAGACTTTAACTACTTCGCTTGTTCAAGTAGAATGGGATCGTTTGATACAGACAAGGAACCTACAAATTATAATTGTGAGCACAGCATGAATTATTTAGTCGAGCAAGGCAGTACAATCAACATTTACCCTTGTGAGGTGTGATATCACCTTAAAAAATAAATACATAAAAAAAATTTACATTTAAGAATTAAAACTTGAACGTGTGTGAAAACACGTATTCTTTTTATTAACAGCAAATTTTCGGAAGAATGATTCACTAATCGTTCATGCGTAAGGAAAGTGACACAACTCAAAATATATATTTCTAAAACAAATATAATAATATGAATATATAGTATCTAAGTAACAACAAGGTATTTTAAATTTTTATGTTGCTGTTATACGATAAAAGAAATTTGGTAATTTTAGGTAATTTTCAAATGGCTCTGCTGTAAAATTTCCTTTTCTTGATTTATGTCACTTTTCTTCTGAATGAACGTAATATTGGAATAATATTGCGCTTGAGTTTTGAAGTAATTGAAAGACATTGGAGAATGAAGCATAGTCAAGCATATTCCGCTTTGGAATAGACATCCAGTGAGGTTAGATCAATCAATTAATAACGCTGCAAGTAGAACAGCATCTGCAGAGTCAGACGGGAAGCCATAAAGATTTAAAACATTCGGTGAATGATACAGCAAAATTATTTATAACGCTTTCACGAATGGATTTCGCGGAACGAGTTTAATCAATTCTTACAATCGAGAGAATTTCAAGTGGAATGTGATTGTGAGAGCCAGACACATATTGTAATAAAAATTGCGCAACATCTAAACGGATTAACACAGAGATACATATAATACATTTTTTAAAAAACATGACACAGTTATTTCAACAATATTAACAATTAAAGATAAGAGCCACTCTTACAAGTCAAAAGACAATGTCGGTAAAATAATTGTCAGTGATTTCAACATGTCGTTAAATAAATATCGTCGGTGAAATTGTGTCGCTTAAAACATTGATCGGCGAAACGATTGTAGTAATGGAAAGGAAACTCACTGTTTTTACACAACATTACGCAAACGTGTCCTAAGAAATCTACAAATCATTATAAATAATGGTGACATACGTAAATTAATTTATCATGACGAATAGTATTTTTAATTTTGTATTTGCATGAGAAATACGAATATTACGTTAGTTATGCTTCACGTTCGAGATACCCAGTGTACACTGACAATGAGTCACTTCACTATACCACCTTTTATCTGAAAAGTAGGTATGTATTAATTACAAAGTTCTCGACTTTCACTGGTAATTAGAAGAACATTTTGTAACGAACTCGTCGACCGCCAAGTATGTAATCATGGGAATAAAACAGTAATTTATTCGATAATTCAAAGTGTCTGGAATGTTATCTAAGCAATTTATATAACAAAACAAAAACTGGGAAGTTAAGATTTATGGTATTATTACTGCAACAATTTCCATAACAAAACAAGATTTGAGAAGTTATGATTTATGATATTATTATACTTCAGCAATATATATGATAAAACGAAAACTGAGAAATTATGATTAATGATATCAATTACTTTCAAAGTTCTCGCATTTTCCTACACTCGATCCAGCAACGAAAAAATTAATTTTCATTCCTGGGCAAATAATCCCGTCACCCAGATGCGAATGACGTGGCAATGAATGTGTTAAATATGACGTAACAGTGCATGAACATAGAAAATCCGTATTAGTACACTTATGTGCTTGATACGCAATTGTGTTAACGAACACTAAAATAATTGGTCTATATTTTGTTGCGGTATCACGGACAGAACTTCTTATCTCAAACATGACGTCGCACAGTGTGATATTTCAATCATTTAGAGGCATTCAATTCTTAATGATGTTGTTTCTTCTTTTTATCATGTATTTTATTAAAACTACTCAGAATATGATGATTTCTAATTACCTTGACATGACTTTTATTGTATTGACCGAAAATACGTATTTTAACTGTTGCAAATTATTTCATTTCTGCCTACATAAAATCACAACTTAAATATTCAGTGAAGAATGAAATTCATATTCGCTAAACAATGAAAAGTGTTCTTAAATTTTGTATGGTAACTGTTTGTTGCTAGTCACAAATTATACAGGGTCTCTAAAGTATATATTAGATTTTTAAACCAAAAATATTGAAAACTTACATTAAGGAGTGAAATAATCGCCAAAATAAGCAATATGTAAAATAATAGTCAAACAAATAATACTAAACAAAAGATAAAAACTATCAAATGTAATAACAATCAAACGCAACAACAGTTAAACAATGACAAATAAAAACAATAGCAATTAGTAACAATAGAAGTGCAGGTTTATGAATATCAACAGACACGGTTTTGCTCGGATAAATTGTGTTAAACGACTGCATGAGGTGACTGCGTAAGGCTGTCGAAAACAAATTAAAACTCCTATAGACGCAGACAAACAAAAAATTTGTTTTCATATCTGACTAGACAAGACTTCAATGCGTACATTCAGTGTAGTTTAAAGTCCATATTCGCCCATATAATAAAGTTTTACTCTATAGAATATTCATAAAAACTGAAAAGTTCTTTGTATGATTTTGTATGATTATCTTCCATGATAAATTATATGTATAATATTTAAAAACAAAAAATATTGAAAACACACTACAAAGGATTGAATAATCAGTAAAATAAATATAATAAAGATTGAAGTTCAAATACACAGGCTTTTATTCAGGTAAAGTATCACTGACGATTGATGTAGTTTCATTATTCGTATAGACAGAAGAGTTCACTTGAGATTCATTTTTCTTATCTGAATGCGATGAAAAGTTAAAAACAATAGTGATTCTGGATTACGGAGGTATTGTTTTCAAAGTAAGAGTAAATAAGCATATTTTAAAAAATTTTCAATTCGGAATTACATTCCCCTAAATGACCGAAATGTCGATTCAGACGACACTCAAAGACAGACAGACACCACAGTACACTCACACACCGCTAGACCACGTATACGTACACGAAGATTGCAAGGGTCCGGGATTCCACTCCTGATTTCTCAACAATGCAAAGACGGGGTTTCTTAGTAGTCAAAATCGCTAGATGAAAGATCAACCTAAGGAGCTATTTGCCTCAAAAGTCTTACTTTTACGTTTACGACGCGTAATTCTCATTATTCGGCAGCATTTCGCGGAGCCGCGAGAAGCAATGGACAGGCGACGGTGCTGCCGCCTATCGTGGCTGTCGATCCTCGCGTACGTATACGTGGTCTAACGGTGTGTGAATGTACTGTGATGATTGTGTGCAGTCACACGCGAGTGTCGAATGTTTATGCGATTTTCAATTTTTATAGACGAATTTTAAGAAACTGGAATAAAATACAATCTAATTTCCAATGGCCTTTGCAGATCTCAAAAAAATAAAAATTGTACTAAAGTCTGTCGAATTTTATATTCCATTCTTTTTAGAAAATTTGTAGGAGCCATAAATGCATAAAGATCCGCAGTCTACTAATGACTAAACTGTAAATAAATAAATAAACTAGTTGACTGTGTGGATATTGTACATTTAGGAATAATATTGCACTATTTTCGGTTTATTCAAATTTATTGTTAAAGAGTTTCGGAATTTATTGGTGCGTTAAACGTAAACAATTGTACACGTATCAAGTGTTCTGGCATTAAAATGGAAGAAAACCAAAAAGTCCTACGTTTACGTTTACAACGCGCAATTCTCGTTATTCGGCAGACTATCGACAGCCACGATAGGCGGCAGCACCGTCGCTGTCCATTGCTTCTCGCGTCTCCGCGACATGCTGCCGAATAAGGAGAATTACGCGTCGTAAACGTGAAAGTAGGACTTTTGAGGCAAATAACCCCTTAGATTGATCTTTCATCTAGCGATTTCGACTACTAAGAAACCCCGTCTTTGCATTATTAAGAAATCAGGAGTGGAATCCCGGACCCTTGCGATCCTCGCGTACGTATACGTGGTCTAGCGGTGTGTGAGTGTACTGTGGTGATTGCGTGCAGTCACGCGCGAGTGTCGTTTGTCGAGGAGACGCAGTTATAAGGGGCCCCTAGACGATCAATAATATTGTCAATGTAGGTTGACAATAATATTGAAGCTAACAATATGACAATGCATTGAACCCTTGCTAAACGGTCAATATGACGTTTCAATGCTCCTCGTCAATATTATCGATAGGCGTATTGACAATATTATTGATCGTCTAGGGGCCCCTTTAGAGTTATCGTTGCAAACACTATTGACAACGCCGTCTCAGCAAAACGGTTCTCCTGCGGAATATGCACGACAAACACGTCGAGTATTGCAGAAATACTTCCCTAATCGATGGTTCGGTCGTGAAACAGAAATTCCATGGTCAGTTGGGTCCCCGAAATTGACGTAATTTGATTACTTTCTTCGGAGACATTACAGAAGATAAATTTTATCGAGAGCCAGCTACGTCACGCGAAGACGCGAAATATTAAACTATCGTAACGTGTAATAATATAACACCGGAAACACTTGAGCATGTGTTGCTCGTTCTCATCGACCGCATTCTCATGCTTATGTTTTTAAATGCAATCGACAGCAGTTGGACCATTACATGTACAGCGTGTATGAAAAGTAATGGTCATCCGACCTAGGGGTGAATCTACACCTCTGGAAATTGTTGTTAAAATTTGTTTTTACATCAACGCCTTCTACTCATCGAAAACAAAAATGTTTGAGAGAAACCATATGTCGTAAACAAATATTTATTAAGATATAAGCTGTTAAACTTTTGCAAAATTTGATTGTGGAGTTATACGTATAGACAAAAGCTTATTAACCCATTGCACTCCTTTGTCGAATCACACTCGACATTAGAGAAGGAAACATGTAAATAAAACGGGTTTTTATATGTATTTGGTTGTTCCTTTATTTATTTTTAGTTAAAAACAAATTTAAATTAGTAAACAGAATTGTTTAAAATAAGTAGCAGTCAAGGAACTGACATTTGAAGTAAATTTCCAATAAAACACTTGAAATAGTAGGGAATTGTTGGCAACAAAATTGAAAAATAATTCGGAGTGCAAAGGGTTAATTACCGTCCACCTGACCGTGTCGACGAGACAAAACATAATCGTGCGAGTGCCTCTAGACAAACGAAATTTAAAGGGACATTCGTCGCCAGGCCCGTACCAGGTCATTTTGTTTCCCTGTCCATTCAAATCATACATTTGAAGTCGTAAAATAAAATGAAAGAAAATCTTATACACCTGTAAATCGCTTTACGGCCTAGACACGTTCTGGAAAAGTTGGCCGTAATGCGAAAAGCCGTATAACGAATCTGTTTCAATTTTTTATAAAATAATATAGTTTTTAGTTCATAGAGCATTTTATTCTTTTTATTTCCTATAAAAATGCTTACATAAAGATAAAAGTACAAAACGAGTAATAATAAAGAGAAATTCCAAAAATAAACATATAATTTAAAGAACAAAAGAAATCATGTGCAGATATATATATGTACAGAATTTTTTTGCCGTATAACGAAACATTGTGGGCCGTAAATCGAAAAAATGCTATAATTAAAAAAGGCCGTTATAGCGAAATGCCGTATAAAGAGCTGCCGTATAGCGAGGTATGGGTGTGTATTAGGGTGGACCTTATTTTTCGACCAACGAATTTTTTTCACGACACCCCCCAGAATGGTTCTCTATGGTGAGAAAAAAATTTGTGCAAAGTTTGAGATCGATCGGAAAAAAGGATCACGTGGCGCATTTCAATTGAAAATTTTGATATTGAAAATTGATGCAGGATTACAATGAAATTTTAGCTCGCAATGAAGAAGAAAAGCAGATGGTACTGCAAATGATAAAAGATTACCGCCAGCAATATCCTGACGCAACGAAAACTACAATAGCGAAAAACGTGTAAATATAAAATAGAGTTCTTTGGTGTAAGAAAAATCGAAATACGAGGGTCTGCAGCACAGTCGGACCACACAGCTACCTCCTTCTCAGGAAAAACCCGGAGGGGTAGCGTCATAAAATACGCTGGCAGCGCGGGTCCTTACAGCCACTTCGGGCCTGAGGACCCACTCTTCCCATAATCGCGAATGGTGAAACATCGCTCTTTCAGTGACTGTTGTCAAGTTTGGATTCTCTCTCTAGCTTTTGTATTGTTTGTCTGTTAATTTAATAAAACGCATTCTTGGCGGGCGGCTTCACCGTCGATCGGCATATGATTTGGTGACCCACTCTGTCTTTCCCATCCTAAAAGCGGATAGTCTTACATCAGAATATAAGAAATAGTTCCTTATTACTATTCTGTAGAATATATTCGTTCCCATATATAGTCCAATACAAAATTAAATATCACTGTTATTTGTGGTTATACGAAAAAATGTCAGAGGAGAAAGTTGCACTGTTCAATATGGTAAATATAATGGCAAAAAAAAGATTTTTTTTTTAAATCAAATTTTCGAAATTTCAAAGTGATCGTCATTTTTTTAAAAATTAAGGTCATATAATTTTTCCATATTCTTATTTAGAAAAAAATTACAAATCCAACGATATATAATACTTCATAGTTACGACGAATTTCAAAATTTTCAAAATTTTCAATTGAAATGCGCCACGTGATCCTTTTTTCCGATCGATCTCAAACTTTGCACAAATTTTTTTCTCACTACAGAGAACCATTCTAGGGGGCGTCGTGCTTTGTATCTCGATAAAAAATTTTCGCCAAGTATAGCTTAGGTCCACCCTAGTGTGTATACCTGAAAAGGACGTTATAGTTGGCAAAAAACGTACGCCGACCGGCTCCGAAGAGGTCTACGATTTTACAACTAACATGTGCGCAAGCCTCACGGAAGCGATGCGCGGGTATATGTATATTTATAAATCATGCCATTCACGACCGAAGACAACAACAAAAATTTCTTTGACAGTTCCCCACTCCTCAACCGAAAGTCTTTCCGAGGTGACAATCGCAGTAAGTACTATTTTGATCGCGGTCGGAGTAACATCTTCTCGTCCGTTGTCACGATTTCGGAAAGTGTGGTGTGCAGTGATTATTTATTAGTGTTCAGTGACTATAGTGTTCAGTGATTATTTATTAAGACGTATTCGCGTAACTGTCAATTACGATTTCGGTCACGATTTCGGTCACGATTTCGGAAAGTGTGGTGTGCAGTGATTATTTATTAGTGTTCAGTGACTATAGTGTTCAGTGATTATTTATTAACACGTATTCGCGTAACTGTCAATTGTTCTGTGGTTCCAACGGAGAAACAGAAGATCCAGAAAAACTTGTAACTATACTTTTACATTAATATTTTATATAATGTTTATTATATACTAGCTGTACCCGGCCACGCGTTGCTGTGGCTCGGTCTGGTTAAATGGAAAAGAAAGAAAAGAGAAAGCGCACGTTTCTAATACGTTTATTTTCACAATGCTTGAGGTTATACAATATTTTTGCATTTCGAAAAACGCGCGTATTCGAATGCAACGTTGTGCCAAAATTTCAAAGCAATCGGTGAAGAACTTTCGGAGATTTAACATTTCGAACAAACGAACATTTACATTTTTATTTATATAGATATTATGATTGGAATTGCCTAGCAATGAATGTGCTTTTAAATTTCGTTTGTTGCGCGTCACGCACACAAAGTAGTAGTGTAGAAGGTGTTGATGCGAATACAAACTTTAATAACAATTTTCTTTGGCACAAACAATGTTGCGGCAAGTTTCTTTTACAAATGTCCACCGATCCAGAGATGTAAATTCACCCCGAATGATTACTTTTTATACACCCTGTACATAACATTTGAATAGTTTTTTCCATTCGGTATTTCGCATTTCGCGGAACCACAACGTTGAATGTCATTTTATCGTAGTAGAACATGTCAAGATAACCTTCACTTGTCGATAGAAAAGAAACGATTGTCATAAAGCTCATTATTACGTCGTACACTAGGCTTTCCACACAATAAAAAGGTTTCGAGAATATTTAAGTGGAGCAGTGAAACAATTAATTCCGCGTGTCTTTGTACGCTGTATCAATTTGTAAAAAGTAGCACTGGTTCATTTAAGTTTTATAGTTAAGTTTTATAAGTTTTATAGTTTTCATTGCAAAATGGTAACGAAATACCATAGAGCGTATTGGTACGCTGTGCTCGATGCCAAACAATTTTCGTTCGAAACACTTTTTAGCGCATCAAACTTTAAACGGCGCAGTTGAACGGCTAATCCCATATATCCGCGTGTATTTCCATTCGAAACAATACAGTTGAAAATAAACGAATTCGATGCATCCACGGGAAAAATGCTAATTAAATGGAAAAACATATCCTGCCTTGAATATCGATGCAATCACGTACCGCGACTGTGATTCCGCGCAAACACGCGAAATTTCGGTGAAAATGGTCGCCACGATATTTTCCGATCGTGTTCTATCTCCCTCTCTATATATATATATTTTCTCTGAGCATCGTTCGCACGCATAGGGAAATATTCGTCGAGGCGCGTTCAGACCCCGATGAATATTCAGCTTCTCTAAAAATCAATGGGGGAAACGATTCACGTGCACACGCCATGAAAATTCCGCTCGGTCCGGATTTCGGGCCACTATTATTAATCCGCTCCGGGCACGGTTCGGCACGATTGATCGTTGAAAAGGAGATTTTTCTCTGCTCCGTTGAAAACAAGTTCCGACGGTATCGACTTCCCGTCGCATTTTTAACTTTTCTGCCCGCGCGCACGAACTTCCCTCAAGGCCGGCAACGCTAACCGCACACGCGAGCTTATTTATTTTCCCATCGAACTATCGCTGACGGTGCACAGTGTCGTCAACGTACAATGACTCACATAACTGATGACTAGACCGATATTATGCATTTCGTGACAAAAATAAATAGGTGCGACTTCAAAGTCAGTTCGCAAATTAGAAGAATATAAGGACATTGATGTGTCGTTGGTTTCAACTTATGAAAATTATTCGAGAAAGCACAAATTTGTTATAATTGATGCAAAATCAAAGTTGTCAATCGGTAGAAATTTATAACCACACTCGCAAGGAGATGTCACAAACTTTTTGTGCTGATTCTAGAGAGAAAATAAGCAGTCACGTGTCCCAGCTTTTTTTGACAATACTCATTTTTTACGAAGATATTTAATATATACATTTTTTTATACTGCATATGTATTGACATACGTAGTTTATTAAAGCATTCGTATCCCAATTCAATTCGTAACCAAAGGTTCTTGGGTTCAAAATCTTACACGAGATAATGTTTCGTTCATTCTTTCCATTTCTTTTCTGATTTTTATATATTCATTTCTAAACCTATTTGTTTTCTGATTTATTTACTTATTATACGGGGTACAACCGGGCAGGGAATGATTCTACATGTAGCAATAATTATTTTGTTTAACACATCGTTTTCGAGAAAGTCGACTTTAAACATCAATCGGGTTCGCGTGCTTTAGTTAGTATATGCAGGAAGTAGAATTGGTTGGTCATGATCAGACGATTCCTATCAATAGCACATGTATTTGCTGCATTTTCAAAACCGATTTTTTCGAACATACGGCGGAATTTTATGCATTTATGGTTTATACAAATTTTCTACAAAGGCTGGAGTATCAAGCTCGGCAGAATTTAGTACGATCTTTATTTATTTTGCATCTTTATGCATATATGAAAAAATTGGCTGAGCGGAATATAAAACAGTAAAAAATTTTAAAAATTGAAGAGCGTTGTAATGTTGCTTTTAATGCAACAAAGTCCTTAAAGGTTGAAATGAATTTTTATGTTATTCCTGCTTCCCACAATCAATGCAAAACATTAATTTTGCATAAAAATCGGCAGTCTAGTTATTACCAATGAAAACAAAATTTTATTTGATACCACTTTCTTAGAATTTGTGTACAAAAAATGAAAATTGCATATACATTCGCAGTCTATTTATAAAAATTAAAAATAGAGAATCACAGTTATTAAAAATCGTGAAGAAGAGTTTGAATTTGAATATCATTTTTTAATTATAATATCGATAATATTTAAACGAATTGAAAAGCGTGAATTATCCACGAGAACCGTGGAACGTGTTTTAATAAATGAGTTCTTGTGCAAATTGTTGCGAAGCATGCAATTGCGAAAATGTCCATTAGTTTATTTTATCTTTGCCATTAGGAGCTTTCAAGTAAATTACTTTCTAGCATTGCATGTTACACATTCCAATCGAAACATGCATTACAAAACACCTGGGCGTGCACATACTATTTTTATCTGGTCGGTAAAGAAAGTATAGTATACGTGTTGACATGTGCATTTATGCGTAATAAATAGACTAGCTACACGTACTAAGTTACACATATGTTCTAGTAGGACAACCAGTACCGGTAAAACATGTGTTACAAATATACAGCGGACCTTTATGAAAAATAAAAATGTTCTGAATTCCAACAAACTGGAGCAAAATAGAAAATTATTTGCTTTCTTAATATGTTCAATAGATTGAGAATAATATGACAGTATTTTTAAATTCTTCTAATCTTTATCTGTTTTAAATGACACCTTCTCATTTTTGTCATAAATGTATAATCTCTCCATTTACAATAATACATGAATAAATTCTATGTTTATTTTCCGTTCATTTTTTATCCAAAAGTGTTGAACACAATTTTCTATAACAAGTTATTTTTAATTTAAAAAATGTTTTTAATGAACTCGAAATGAAAGTAAAACTAAAATTAATCTGTCATTTTCGGTATCTTTTTCTACATACTCTACTCGTTTAGTTTAATTAGTTCCTGCCTAGGCGCCTCCCACTCATTGTCATTTAAGACCAACGTAAAATGTCCGCTATATGTTATGTGGTCTGTCCTAGCTTCTTGGTATGTAGGAGATAAGGACACAATCATAAGGAGGTCGACAAAGAGCAATTATAGCGAGAGAATCCGGTATAATTTTCTACCATATTAATCCTACTGGAAACTTTCAAATAATTCACTTTAAACGTATTCACATTAACCCCTAGCCATATGATTTTCTTTGTATTTTTGAAAATTAAAAGTCCTTTGTCCTTAATAGACTGCGGATGTTTATGCAAGTTGCAATTTTTGCAGTCGAATTTTAAGAAACTCGAATCAAATAAAATCGTATTTTCCGTGGTAGTAGCCTTTTTAGATCTGAAATAAATTAAAATCGTACTAAATTCTGTTGTATTTTTACTGCGGATGTATATGCAATTTTTGTAGCCGAATTTTAAGAAACTCGAATCAAATAAAATCGTATTTTCCGTGGTAGTAGCCTTTTCAGATCTGAAATAAATTAAAATTGTACTAAATTCTGTTGTATTTTTACTGCGAATGTTTATGCAAGTTTTGTAGCCGAATTTTAAGACACTCGAATCAAATAAAATCGTATTTTCCGTGCTAGTAGCCTTTTTAGATCTGAAATAAATTAAAGTTGTACTAAATTCTGTTGTATTTTTACTGCGGATGTTTATGCAAGTTTTTTAGGCGAATTTTAAGAAACTCGAATCAAATGAAACCTCATTTTCCGTGGTACAGTAGCCTTTTTAGATCTGAAATAAATGAAAATCGTACTAAAATCATACTTATTCTTACAGAATAATTTTGTAACAAACGAAATTTAAAGGGACATTCATCGCTAGGTTCGTACGTCTCGTGGCACGCACACGATCATGTTCTGTCTCATCGACACGGACGTGTGGACTATAGTAGTAGTCTTTTGTCTATACGTATAGATACACACAATCAAATTTTGAAAAAAATTTAACAGCTAATATCTCAATAACTATTTGATTGCGACAAACGGCTCCTTTCGAACTTTTTCTCTTCTCGATGAGTAGAAGGCGATGATGGAAAAACAAACTTTAACAACAATTTGCAGAGGTGTAGATTCACCCTTAGGACGAATGACCATTACTTTTTATACACCCTGTACATGAAGCACACGGGATGACGGAAGTTTCCGACAGTTTCAGTACACAAATCCATTTCATATTCGTATCTTTAGTCGTCCTATAAATGTCTTAAACTTTTCAACGATACTCTGTGCAGTTGCGATGCGAACACGTTAATAAGTCGTGGAGTTTACTCGAAATATCCGCTTCTTGAAGCGAATCTTACTATTCTCTACAGGGAATTAATCCTAGGTAACGTATTTCGGTTCAGTTTCTTGCAATAGAAAATCGAAATAATTCATCCACAAAATGAAATACGGTGCAAACATGACGAGTAAAGTACAAACAAAATGATCGTGATAAGATTTGAGATATAGGGGGAATGTGAAGGGAAAACAAATGGTTGAAATACCTTAAGAGACAATGAACTTCGAGTGAAGAAGTACAATAATAAATAGACTGCGGATATTTATGCAAAATAAAAAATGTTTGCATTGATTGCAGGACACAGGATCCAAATAAAAATAGTATTCTTCTTTTAATTATCCTATTAAGCTGAAAATACATTGATGTCATTAAATATTTTTAAAATGTCTACTATTTCAAATTATAATACACCCATTTTTGTCACAAATGCGTAAATTCCGCAGTCGAATAATAATAAATGAAATATCTACAGTGTCAGTGTAAAACATAGAAAATATATTATACGACGAACATATTGTCGAGGTGTATAAATTGAGAATTTTATGATGAATGAATTTATGATAAAAATATTTGTTTCGTTCGCTTTTTAGAAAATTGTAATAGATACAGTGTTTACTGTCGTACGGCATACTCCCGTTTAGTAAGCAAGTCTGTTTGCAGTGGCTCATTTTAAACGCTTTAATAAATTAACCCCCTCGTTGAGCCCGCCCATTGTGCGTGGCAGAACGAGCCGCTCTCGTCGTTTCAATGCAAATGGTTGAATCGTCGTTAGAATGGCAAATATTATTCCTACGGTTCTCGTGTTAGGATATAATTCGGTGGAACGAACTGTGCAAGAGATAAAAAAATCGTAACGGGGAAGCGAAAAGATTTCTGGATTTTTTTACTATTTTAAATTTTATCTATACATTTTTATTTTAAATGCATAAAATCTACAGTTTAATCACTGTATCGTTAAACAGCACATTGATACAACTGCAACAAAATAAAATACGTAGATTTTTCTCATTGATAATTTTGATATGTTAAATATAGTACACCGAGATTCTTGAATCCTGGATTTTTTTACTATTTTAAATTGTATCTATTCGTTTTTGTTTTAAATGTATAAAATTCCCAGTCTAATTATCACTGTATCGTTAATTGATACAACTGCAACAAAAAAAATACGTAGATTTTTCCTCATTGATCATTTTAATATGTTTGAAATAGTATATCAAGATTCATGAATTGTTTTACTATTTTAAATTGCATCTAATCATTTTTATTTTAAATGCATAAAATCCCCAATCTAATTATCCCTGTATCGTTAAGCAACAAATTGATACAGTGTATAAAACTATCGGGAAATCAACAACTGCGACAAAAAAAATACGTAGATTTTTCCTCATTGATAATTTTAATATGTTAAAAATAGTACATCTTTTACTATTCGTTTTTGTTTTAAATGTATAAAATCCTCAGTCTAATTATCACTATATCGTACCGCATCAAATTGATACAACCGGGGCACAAAAAATACGTAGATTTTTCCTCATTGATAATTTTAATGTTTGAAATAGTATATCAAGATTCATGAATTGTTTTACTATTTTAAATTGCATCTGATCAAGTTTATTTTAAATGCATAAAATCCCCAGTCTAATTATCCCTGTATCGTTAAGCAACAAATTGATACAGTGTATAAAACTACCGGGAAATCAACAACTGCGGCAAAAAAATATGTAGATTTTTCCTCATTGATAATTTTAATTCGTTTGGAATAGTATATCAAGAGTCATGAATTGTTTTACAATTTTAATTGCATCTGATCATTTTAATTTTAAATGCATAAAATCCCCAGTCTAATTATTCCTGTATCGTTAAGCAACAAATTGATACAGTAAAAAAAAACACGTAGCATCTAATTAAGTACAGCAGTCAACAAACGAATAATTTGCTAGAAAAGATAATCACGAAGCGATAATGTTTACTGTAGTGTAAATATTGCTCTCTCGAAGATATTCAAGCAGAAACAATGATCGCGCGCAAGCGTAGTATTTTATTAATACTATATGCAGACCTTTTTAAATGAACTAGATATTCTATTTCCGAGACATTCGATATCGGGATCAAGTTATTTCAACAGCACGCAGTGAAATTATAAAAATGAAAGCTGTTCGTTAACACGTTCGCAGCCAGCGTCGCACGTGTGTGTGGTGATCACGGTTTCGTCTTTTTTTTTTTGCGTGGAGACGGTCGAATGAATTTTATGTATGTAATTAACGAAAGTCATAACGTAGAGCGCAATATCCAGTGACCCTTATCTGCGGAGACCGTGTTAACGACAATGCGGCGCACACAGCCAACCACAAAATTCAATACACATGTTCCAAATTTCACGTGATTGGTACAAAATGCACGAATTTCAGTCAGTTTACCAAAATATGCTCGTTAGCTATTGCAAATTCCATGAATTTTAATAAACAAAACTGATAGGAACATTAATGTTCAATTCTTCTTACGATGTAAATGGGTTAATCGTTCAAATCAGTTGAAAATAACATTATGCTATTTTTAAAATCTGTATATTCCTACTATTTCGCATTTGATGTCTAATAACTCGATGTTTAATTATTTTCCAAACCTGAAGAAAGTAAAGTATTCGGTTTTTTAAAATATTCTTCGGCCTACAGCGCGATAAAAAATTTCAGAATCTTATAATGTGAATGTTAATCGTTCCAATTAATTGAAACTGATATAATGATATTTTTAAAATCTGTATATTTCTACTGCTTCGCATTTGATCTATGTCTAATTATTTTCTAAATCGGAAGAAAATATAGTGTCCGATTTTTTCAATATTCTTCGGCCTTCAGTGCGATAAAAGAATTTAAGAATCTCATGATGTGAATGTTAATTGTTCCAATTAGTTAAAACTAATATAATGGTATTTTTAAAATTTGCATATTTCTACTGTTTCGCATTGGATCCATTTCTGAGTGTCTGACATTCATGAAACTCAATGTCAAATATTTTCTAAAACTGGCGAAAATATAGTGTCCGATTTTTTCAATATTCTTCGGCCTTCAGCGCGATAAAAGAATTTAAGAATCTTATGATGTGAATGTTAATCGTTCCAATTAGTTGAAACTGATATAATGGTTTTTTCAAAAACTGTGTATTTCTTCTGTTTTGCATTTGATCCATTTCTTAGTGTCAGAAATTCATGAAACTCGATGTCTAATTATTTCCAAAACTGAAGAAAATATAGTGTCCGATTTTTTCAATATTCTTCGGCCTTCAGCTTGACAAAAGAATTTAATAATCTTATGATGTGAATGTTAATCCTTCCAATTAGTAAAACTAATATAATGGTATTTTTAAAATTTGCATATTTCTACTGTTTCGCATTTGATCCATTTCTTGGTGTCAGACATTCATGAATCTCGATGTCAAATATTTTCTAAACCTGAAGAAAATATAATGTTCGATTTCTTCGTCCTTCAGCACAATAAAAAGTGTTATAAAAATTGACGGTCATTAAAATTTGTTGTTCGTGCGATAACGTGATGGAAGATTCTCTAAAAAAATTCGATTGGTCAGCTGGAGCTCGGGATATCGTGACAGCCGTTTCGGAAGAAGTGGTTTCTAACAAACGCCCCGTAACTACGTTTATTTTACGAGTTCAAACAAATTCCTGTCGCGCACGTATTCCGCAACGCTGATACCTGCAGAATGTGCAAAAGAGTAAAACTCTTTGTAAAACGAAAGACTGGAAAACCCTGTTAAAGCGCATCGATCAGAAGCGGAGTAGTCCTAAGTACCGTCGCCTTGGACGGCGACCAAATCGTCGGCCCGTCGAAGGGCGAAAAACAGAACTGGGCGTTGTACCAAAAACAATAATCCCGCGTATGGGTCGAAAGGCGGGGGTATGCTGGGAGCGAACCTCCGCCTTGGTCCACCCTCTTCGAGGAATTGCCGAGGCGTCTGTGGAATCGTGAAAGAAATTCGCGTACATCGAGCACACGGAGCTGCAATCTCGGTTACACACGACTGACTCTGCAGCGAAAATCACGGCGTCGGTATATTTACGTAATGTGGCAAAATCAACGAGGTGAGATCTTCGAATCTCCACGGGAACCGGACAGAAGTAGCCTAAGTAGCGAAGGATGATGATACACACCGGTCCTCGTCCTCGATCACATCCACCATGTCGATCATGACCATTCTGAAGTCGCGCGCGCGTGTATGTGTGTGAGCCTCCTGCGCTGTCGATGGTCCACTTAGCTCACAGCTTCGATCAGAGTGTCTCTACTTGGATCTGCCTGGAGTAGACAAGCGGGAGATCTCTAGGAGTGACATCGGACTCGGAACGCGAACAAATGAAGGGTTTGTCCGAGGTACGGCCCCCGGCAGCGATGCGGGGGTTGCGGAACACCAGGATCACTGATTCGCGGAATTTCGGGAGGTTGCGAGAAGAAGAGACGCGATCGTGATTATGCCAGACACTGATTAATTCGCGATCGCAGGCGAGAGACGCGCGCGGCACCGACCACTGGAAGAGGAACGATCGACGCGACGAACCTTCGCGAGCAGTCGCAAACGCACTGAGCCGCCCGAACGAGGAAGACGGGACTATGAGGCACGGACACGGCGACGCGTCGCGTAGCGTCGAGTAGCGTCGAGTAGCGTCGAGTAGCGTCGGGACGCGTCTTCGTCGACAACCGACCACGACCCGGCTGCGTCACGGCGCCTGCTCGGCTTAGGGCACCTACTACGTGTTCGATGAGTAAAACGCGACCGGCTAGCCTGCGGGGGCACCATTCGACTTGTGCACCGCTTATTATAGTGATACAGCAACGCTCCGTTAACCTTTCGAGGGCCGGCATTTTCCCGTTGGAAATTTCAATTTTCTTCGCGACAAATTTATATCTACACTCTGTCGCAATAAGATAGCGCGTCTTGTGATTTTTAAACCTTTTGCACTCGGAGCTATTTTGACACGAAACTTAAACCTTTGCACTCCATTGTCGAGCGTGACTCGACATCTGAGAAAGAAACACGTACACCCCCGCTCAAAAATATGTCGACACTTTGTTGCAAGTATAATTTATTCTTATAGCAACAAATTGTACAATTTAATTATTACGATCTTCTGAATAAATAAAAGTTTCTTCGGCAGGACTAATACTGTTTCAATCTACGATGATCCATTAGGGTGGTTTGCTGTCTTCTCAAGACAATAATAATAATTATTGGTGAGATATCTAATGACTTTATTATTAACTGTATGAACTAGACCGCATAAAAAATTAAACGTGTCGTCCACATACTTTTGAGAGAGAGTGTATATGTCATAGACATAAAAATAATTTTTTTATTCATCGACAAAAGCGTTAAAGAAGTCTTAAATAGATATTTCAAGTGGGTACCCGGTTATCGACATAAGGGATGAGAAAAGAATATTTCGAAATAAGCTCACATAATTGTTCTTAAAATATACAGTGGCGCGCAATAATATTCGGCCGCTCTAAAGAAGACAATAACTTTTTTAATATTGTACTATACGATTCTAACTTTTTTGGAAAGCTAGAGCAATTAGTTTACTACAGGATGTGAAAAGAAATTTTTTCAAAAATTGCAATTGATCGGAATTGTTGAAAAAAATACTAAAATTTACATTCTTAACTTTTTTATGTGAGCCTATATTGAAAATTTAAAATATGTTTTGTACATTTGTGTCAATTAAACGTATTCTGTAAGTTCGTCAAAATCGGTCGACGTTGCAATGAGCTACAAACGTTCGAAATGATAAAAATTGCAGATTTTCACGATTTTCGGCCTCTAACTGCAATAAATCTAAAGATTCTTACATCTTTCAATGCCTGTCGTTTTTCCCCGAACCAACCAATTTCGATGAAACGTTCACAGTCCATATAATTGACACAGATCGACAAAACGTATTTTTTAAATTTTCAATATAGGTCCACATAAAAAAATTGAAAATGCTATTTTTAGTAGTTTTTTCAAATCCGATCAATTGTAATTCTGGAAAAAATTTTTTTTCACATCCTGTAGTAAACTAATTGCTCTAGCTTCCCAAAAAAGTTCAAATCGTATAGTACAATATTAAAAAAGTTATCTTACTTTTTAGAGCGGCCGAATATTGCGCGCCACTGTATAATCTCCGGTACTGTGTAAACTAGGCCGCATAAAAAATTAAACGTGTCGTCCACATAATTTTGAGCGGGAGTGTATATATCATAGACATAAAAATAATTTTGTTTATTTATCGACAAAAGCATTAAAGAAGATTTAATAAGATATTTAAAGTGGGTACCCGGTTAACGAGATAAGGGTTGAAAAAAGAAAATTTCGTAATACGAAACTCACATAATAATTATTAAAAGTATATAATCTCCGGTACTGTGTAAACTAGACCGCATAAAAAATTAAACGTGTTGTCCACATACTTTTGAGCGAGAGTGTAAATAAAAAGGGGTTTTTATTTACATTTGGTTCTTCCTTTATTTATTTAATGGTCTTACTTTTTGGTTAAAAAGAAATATAAGTTTCACAAATATAAATTGCAACAAAGTTTGAAAGCTCTATTTAATATAATTAGTAAATAAAATTGTTTGAGGTAAGTAGCAAATTTCAAATAAAACACTTAAAATAGTAGGGAGTTGTTGGCAACGAATTTGAAAAATAATTCGAAAAGGATTAAACATTTCTTCCGACCTGGAATAATTCCATTCTATGTGATTTATTTTCATTTGATGGATTTGAAATTGATGTAATGCTACATACAATATATTTAAATGTTTAATTATTGATTAGATACCAATATATTTAATAATGTAAACAATATTTTGAATAATGGTACAGCAATGTTTCGTGGTGACTTTGAGGGTGTGTTTCGTAGTAGATACTGGTGAAATACATTTAAAGGGTTAAGGGTTAAGTTTCGTGGTAAATATTGGTGAAATACATTTTTCGTTCATCGTTGACACGACTGTGTGTATGTACTACGTATTTACGTATTGCATGAAGTATTACATAAATCCATAAAATGAAAAAAAATTATGTACAATGAAATTATTCTAGGTTGGAAGAAATGTTTAATTTTCAAGTTAAAATAGTTCCGATTGCAAAAATTAACTGAACTGCTAAATATTTTTAACATGTCCACTGGTTTAAATTGAACGTGCCTATTTTTGCGATGAATGCATCAAATCCACGGTCTGTTTCTGATAAAATGTTTTTCGACGGACTCCGTCCATTTCACTAATCGAATTACAGTTTTCGATACACGAAGTGCTGCCCTAGAAGAAGAGATAAACGAATTCGTGGAAGTCGTTCAATACAGTTTCTCACGAACCATGGCACGCCTTAAATTCGCGATTTCCACTAAAGGAGTGTCCAGAGTTGGTTATTTCGTCGGAGGGGCGCCTTGAATCCATTTTAATCGAGGCCACGGTCGCGAAACCATGAGCATGATCAAAGACGCAACGTATACGTGGTTTGATGTGTGTGTTCGCGATCGTAAATCATCCTTAAACATCCTGAATGTTATTGTTTCGGTAGAACTGTGGTTATAGAAACGATATTATTTATTATAACGAGACTGCAGATTTTACGCATCGATGTGGAGAATTGTTATTTTGCATAAGGATCCGGTTTAATTTCGATCTAGAAGAGATATCTCTAAAACTCTCGTTTCTTTGTTTTTATATATCTTCGATCGAAAGTTCTTTGTTCTTGTATCTCTTCGATTGACGTCAATTTTTATCGAATCTGTTAACAGCACCAGCGACTAATTTACTATCTATTTTAACAAAGTTAGCGAGGTAATAAAGTATAATTAAATTAATATATTAATTTAGATTATTTTTTAGTATTTACTATTTTTAAATTATGTATTCGAGGTGCTTACTATTGATTTTTGATTCATTTAACATAATTGTTCAGTCCAAGATCGTTTGAAGGTTCTATTATGAACATAATGAAACCATTTCGACGTCACCCCGTGGCAAACAAAGAAAACAGAGTATTTAAAGAATCGTCGCTGTTAGTAAAACTTCGGAATGTATTTTTATTCAGGAGCTAATTTTCTTCATCGAATATTATAACCCTTTTCGTAAGCAATTTGTTCGTATCTCGTTGTATGCTAAAAATAATTCAGACCGACAGAATCAGTTGTTGAAACTCCGTGAAAATATCCCCTTTGAAATGTTAATTCTCAAATTAGAACATTAATGCTCGATTATGAGATCGCCGGGCGTGTAATCATGATTCCATCGGGCGAAACACGAATTATGTTATGCCGAACAATACGGTAATCGTTTCAAGTACCACTCCGGTGGTTAAATGAAAATAGGACACTCGATTTCCTGGAACGCGTAGCTGCTGCGAAATTCGTGTAGGATCCCGGTATGCGAAGATTAATCATCGATCACATGATAAAGCGTATATTAAGCTTTCCGCGAAATACCATTTCCGAGATCCTCCGGAAGCCGGAACTATAATTTTGTCAACACCTTCGGCTTCTTTTGGATCGCAATACGCGTTTCTAGCGAGACTTTCCGTCGACGATTATACTATTATTACAATAATCGTGGGAGATCGAAAAGACGCAACCTATGATGGCTTCGTTGAAAATCATTAAGAAGGTTCTTCAAACGTTTCGAAGATTTTCCATTCGCACTAAAGCTTTTGTACTCGAACAGTGCATCCACTTGTACAGTGGATTAAAATAGTATTTAAAAAGTATTTATAAATATTATTTCTTCAACTTAACTTCATTGCCTAGCTTCCATGTGGAATTTGTGTCGTTCAATAATAAAACAACAACTCAAGATGTATATTAATCCTGTGTGGGTCGGATACAAATAAAAAACGTCACAAGTCAAAAGGGTCGTACGGCTAAAATAAGGAAAATGATATTATACAATATTCTATAATATTCTACTACATTTATAGCTTTCTATCGATCCTATTTGTTGTTAATAAAATTGTTAATGCTTTCGACGCAAGGGTTCGATCATTTGTTACATAATTTACAAAGCAATTTTGCAAATTACTAAAGTAATTCCGCAATCAACAAGTATTACAGTTTCATCTTAGTGAGTAGTTTTATTATCATCATTTTTCCCTTTCTCTGTTATGTATTCTTAAATTTTTAAATATTAATTTGTTACAAAATTTTTTCTTTTTTTTTTTTTTGAAAACGATCTGAATGAAGATCGAAACGTCGGAATTACTTTAGTAATTTGCAAAATTGCTTTGTAAATTAAGAACAAATGATCGAACCCTTGCGCCGAAAGCATTAACAATTTTATTAATGTTCTATTACGTTAGAAACAGTTTTTCGCCGTTTCTGAAAAACGTAGTCTTTTTTACTGGTGCCACTTTTGTTGCAAGGGTGCGATATCGCTCATGCACAAGAAAAACGTCACAAATATAAGAACACAAATTTTACAGGAGGGCGCTGTGGCTGCAAGTAAAAACAAATAAAACCCGATAGAACTATCCATGGGGTTAGTGTTTTGTAAATACGTATTAACATACAAAAGTATTTATTAATATTCTGGCGAGTATTTTAGTGCAATAAAACGAACAATTTCGAACGGTGACGATTTTCTTTTACGTGAGCGATATGAAAAAGCTCGGTGCAGGGCAATATGAAATAGTTGATATTGAATATACTGAACAATTTCGAAACAAGCATCGATATTTGTTTACTGTTTTCATTCTGCATTAGATTAAAATTTTTTTTACTTGAATTTTAATAACTAATAAAGATTAGATTTAAAAGTAAATTTTATTAATTAGTAAAATTGAAATTAGCTTTATTGTATTTTGTAGTTTTTGGTTAAAATCAAAAACAGAATTAATTCGGAAACAGAATTAATTCGCAAACAGAATTAATTCGAAAACAGAATTAATTGGAAAACAGAATTAATTCGAAAACAGTATTTTTGTATAGAACCTAGTCCCAGAAGGTTAGTCCTTTAAAATTAATATTAATATTAATTAAATGTTAATAATAAACGATAATTATACGTCGATATTAAATACATATTAAATGTTAATTAAATGTCAATATTAAATGTTTATTAAATGTCACTATTGTGGAAAAAATATTTACGTCGCACTTTTCACAACAAATTAAACATTGATTCCAGGTGAATTGATCCGCGTTGCAAATTTACAGCGTAAACGCCACATGGTCAGGAGTACATTTCAATCTCTCCAAACGTTTTCTGACAGATCCAATTGTGCAATTCTGGTCGCGTCCTACTGCTCTGAAATAATAATCGATGATAACGATCCACCGACAGCTGCGGCGGAACAGAGACAGATCGGGTCGGATCGACCCAGAAATGTGAACGCGTAACAGAATTTGGCGTTAACCTTTTGAAGCAACACCGGTTGCGTTAAAACGAATCGTTTACTAAACAAATTGACCATTCACCGTGCAACTTTTATGGCCGGATTATCCGACTCGACTGCGGAACACTAAAAATCGAAATTAACTGGTACGCTAATTATTAGACTGTGGATCTTTGTGCAAACAATTAAAATTTTTACATATAAATAATTTTCCTTTTAAATTTGTTAGTTCAAAATATTCTACGACAATTCTAAAACACAGAAATTAAATGAAAATATATGTTCTCTTTTAATCATTTTAATAAGTCGAAAATAGTGTAGCAGTGTTCTCAAGTTTATCTAATGTCTTTGCAATTTTGCATTTCTCCTAATTAATTTGATCATACATGCATAAAATTCGTAGTCTTTTTAGAAAGATCTTTTACCGAATTATACATATATATTTATGGCGAAAGTCAATAAGTGAGACATAAAATAGTGAAACGATTCAATGAATTTAAAAACATATTAATTTACTAGAAAACAACTTATCGAAATATTAAGAAACAAATTTCTATTCTGCTTCTGCTTCTTTCCATCCAGAAAACTTCAATTGCGATTTACATTGTTTAAGAATAAATCATCGCAAAAGAGCGTACATTGTTTGTTAGTTTAAAACAAGATTACAAGATACAGATTGGATAATGCCCAATGAATAATCTTTCGAAATTTCCGTTGAAGTGCTAAATGACGCATGAACATGATCGATCACTGGATCAATGGATCACTAGCAAACCAGTCGAATATTTTTCAAACCCAAGCCAACCGGAAACACTTACAAATACGTTCTGTTCGCGAAAACATACAGAAAATGATTGCGAATGACGCCACACATTTCATCATCGTCAAATATCTGTACTAATGTTTGCATTGTGGCGTGCATCCGACGTGCATCCGACGTGAACGACGCACGAATGGTTAAAAAAAAAACAGTCAGGCTAATCCGCATGAAATTACAACCGGAAATCGCCGTTCCTTCTGCATTCGCCGTTCCTTCTGCATTCACCGTTCCTCCTGCATTCGCATATGGTAAATAACTCCATTATCGATTGCACAAAAATTCGTATTTTCTCTATCTCAAAAGAAAATGAAAATTAATTTTCATAACGAACTTGCAGATATTCTAAACATTTCAAACAGGCAATGAATACCGTCCTTCGTTTCATGAAATAGCAATTAGCGATTAGTGCAAGAATGAAAATGATTTTTGTGTTAAATTTTATTGCTTATTTATAGACAGCGGATTTTATGCATTTATGACAAAAATGTGTAAATTAAAACAGTTAATATATTCGAAGAATTTAAACATATTGTTCTATTATTTTTAATCTATAAAACATATTAAGAAAGAATATAATTTTCTATTTTACTCCAGTTTGTTGCAATTCAGGTAGACAACTTTTGTTTTGCATAAAGGTCTACTTATTTATGTACACGTTCGATTCATTAAAATTGTTTCAAACAACAATTAATGGGAAGTTGAATGAAATATAATTTAGAATTTGTATAGCAATACAACGTATTGTTAAATATATCGATTAACCGACAATGATTAAATTAGGAAGCGAAATACTTTGAATTGAAATGTTTACTTGCAGTTCTTAATATAAACATTCCCAATCGGTATTAGGAACGCGGTTGCAAACGGGAACGTTTACCTTAAGCTGTTTATTAGCATACGTGTAAATAGATGTTAAAGAGCCGAGGTTCGTGAGTCTAACTCTCGTGAGCCTAACTCTCGTGAGCCTAACTCTCGTGAGCCTAACTCTCGTGAGCCTAACTCTCGTGATTCACGTTCGAATCTGATGAAACGACGCGGCGTCAGGAATCTTCGAAAAGACTTATCTTGTTTAGCAGACTGCCACGATCGTTCGCATGATTTACTCCGATGACGCAAAGCAAAAGAGCTCTCCCGTGGGATTAGTATGCTTGGCGTCATTAAACAAAAGCTCGGGGATCAACCAAACACGTAGATTATTTTTTCCGTTTTCTTTTTTCATATTCGGATTTTGTTTCTTTACTTTAATTATGTTTCTTTACTTTAATTTTGTTTCTCTACTTTAATTTTGTTTCTTTACTTTAATTTTGTTTCAGTTTGGGATCAGCCATTCTTGACCCGCATAAATGACGAAAGACTGCAAGCACGCGTTATTATTTGTGTCAAAAATATTTTGTATAAAAATAGACTAAAAAATATATTTACGCATTTATGGCAGAATTGGGTAAGTGATCACAAAATTTAAAAATTTGTATCAATTTCATCAGATTAAAATGATTAAGAAAATAAGTAAATGAAATCCGCAGTCTGGTAATATGTGCGAGGCTCTTTTTAAATTCCAATTTTAAATTTTTATGCTTGCACAGTTTGGTATTATTATTTGAAAACATTCACTGTTATCCTTTTTTCTGTGTATTTTAAATTAGAAAAATGTGATCGTAATTACGGAAATAATAATGATGTAACTGACTGGAACTCCAAGATCCATATTTGTACAGAATTATTTAAAAAGGACAAACTAATTTTTACAAATTATTTAAAAAGGATAAACCAATTTTTACAAATTATTTAAAACGGACAAACCAATTTTTACAAATTATTTAAAAAGGACAAACCAATTTTTACAAATTATTTAAAAAGGTCAAACCAATTTTTACAAATTATTTAAGAAGGACAAACCAATTTTTACAAATTTCCATTTCACGATGCACATGGAAATTGGAGAACCAATATTTCGATTAGCATCATGAAGTACATTAGCGTAATTAACTTTTTATCATACGCTAAATATTGAAATTTAATCCACTGTTAAAACATTACCGTAGAAATCCGAGACTGCTAATTAGAGATCGATAATTTAGTAACAAAATTGTTCAAATATTACGTATTATCAATTAGTTTCAGAATAGAATGAAGTTATAATTTCAAGCTGTACATGACTGAACTTGATAGCTAATGGGGTAATACGAGTATTACGTTAATTATCTTAGAAAATACAGAATAGAATCAAAATGAACGGAAGATAAAGTTACCACTAAATCAACTGAAAGCTATAGACCCCCCTGTGTGGAGAATTCCACAGCTGTATTGATTTAGTATGTGCATCGGACGCACATGGGCGTTCACCGCACGAGGGGTATTGCGTAATCGAACGACTACAAACAAATATAAAACGAGTGCAGGACTGCAGATAAGAAACTTCTCTTTTCATCGGCAGTCGGCTGAAAGGATTTTCTGAAGTAGTATTGGAAGAGAAGAAGAATATGGCGACGTAAATGGGCGTAAAACTGATCCAAGATTTATTTAAGATTTTAGAGTGCGTTTTAACGGCTTCTTTGGTAACTTCGTAAACGTGAAAAAAATAACGCGATTGAGTGTAAAAATGAAGACAGCTAAAGATTATTTTCTCTCGTTCAGAAATATTATGTGTCATCAATTAATTTCAGACGATCGGATTTTGTCGACTTTTACATAAGAGTTCGTATTTCCATTAAACTTAAGTAACCCTACCATAAGGTATAATCTTCTATCTTTAATTTAAGCCTTCAAAAATTTAAAAATTCCTACGAGAAGACATTCCAAAATCAATTCAAAAATATAATCTCAACGTGAAGTAGACCGTTCAGAAATATTATATGTCTTCAATCCATTTCATACGATCGGATTTTGTCGACTTTTAGATAAGAGTTCGTATTTCCATTAAACTTAAGTAACCCTACCATAAGGTATAATCTTCCATCTTTAATTTAAGCCTTCAAAAATTTAAAAAGTCTTACGGGAAGACATTCTAAAATCAATTCGAAGAACCCCCTTAAAATTGAGAAAATTCTTTTTGTTAAATTAAAGTACCTTTTTCATAAATTGCAATAACTTTAAGATATCTTTATGTACATATATTAAATTGAACATCCTTCAGAGTAAAAAAAATGTATCCGTTTTATTATTAAATATTTCTCACTTAACAAATTATCTAACAAACATCTTAATAATGCAGAATTGTATGATACAATTCAAAACAAGGGGTAACGCATAGTCCCACGTTACACGATTAACATTGATAATGTGTATCTCTTCTTCTTCCATGTTTTCTGCAAACATTAAGTCTTCGCATTGAAGATCTTGAGTTACATCTTTTCTAACCACCTGAGGTACTTCTGGTTTCGTAATACTTTTTTAATATCTCTCTAATTAACTGCAGTTGAAATGCTGACACTGATACAGACCTTTTCGTGTTCTCATTGTAAAGAATATGGGCATTATGTACACAGATATCCAATAAATGGTAAAACATTTTCTTATGTCATTTTTGGAAGTTTATGAAATGTGAAAAAGACTGGTATATACAGTATTACGCGTGGAAAATTATAATAACAAGACCTTGGCTGATAACAGACAACATAAACAAGTTGTTATGGTAGCGACGTTCGCACACGTCCATGCTCGACAGTATCATTGGCAAAAGGAATTCTTATAATCGTTACACAAGCAGCGATAATAAATTTATCGGTGTATTGTGTTCAATGAATTAAGGCATGCGGATATTCACGGTTTAAAAATTATTCTGTACCTCGAGTTCTATTACCTATCTTTACTAAAAAATTAGATGGCGAGGTGGTCAAGGGAGTGCTTGTCGACATTGTTGGCAAAAGTTATTGTTAGAAATATTAGACAGCCAGAAATAATAAATGTATCAAAAATTACTATCACGGCGATCGATATCGATAGAAATTAAATAGGGTGGGGAGAGTAGCGCAGTGCGCAGCGATTGGCGAGCTCGCTCATTTAGTCAGTCAGTCAGTCAGTCAGTCAGTTGGGCCGGGGAGTTCGATGGGAGCGATCGGACTCCGGGACCAGGAGGACCATGGACTGACTAGCAGTAATCTAGAGCTACCCTGGCCACTTTGAACCACCTGACGGTTATCCTTCAATACTGGTCTACAATCTTAAGGGTGCGCCGGAGCGAACATACGCCACCATCGGTGTAAAGGTGAACTAAGAAACAAAGATAGAGAAGCAGATATGTTTCTCGCAGGACAGGTTAAGACAAAGAATACAAAACGACTTGTTTTTTCGATGAGCCTACTACACTTGCATTTAGCAAAGAAGCAATATTGTTTTATGCTCTTTGTGTTGAAATATTCTCTGAATTATTGCACGTTCCTGTACAGAGCCCTTTTTTGCAATTTGTCTCTTGAAACTTTTTAAACAATAATAGCGTACGTTTTTATAGAACAATTTTTTTTCTGTACACTTTTTCCAAAAAAGGGCTCTGTACGGGAACGTACAATAATTCAGAGAATATTTCAACACAAAGAGCATCAAAATATATTGTTTCCTCGCTA
>CM052194.1:13047218-13099354 GCA_028455805.1 Lasioglossum figueresi | reverse complement strand
CATACTAAGAGACATTACAGTTACAATTACAGACATACTAACAGACATTACAGTTACAATTACAGACATACTAACAGACATTACAGTTACAATTACAGACATACTAATAGACATTACACTTACAATTACAGACATACTAACTATAATTTATCAGTGTAAGGTAGAAACTAACTGAACAAAACTATATATAATTTCTATCTTTCAGAATACTATAGTTTTATGTTTTACAAATGCGAATTGAACTCAATGGAATTGATACATCTTTATTTAATTTAGTCATCGTGTATTAAAATGAAAATAACTACTTGTAATTAACATGGTGTATTAATTGTAATGACTAGACGACAGAAGCTTATATATCCGTTAATAAGAAGTTAAAAATCAAAGACGCAAAGAAGAAAAAAAGGCAGACCACTTGTTGCTGTGTTTAATTTTAGCTTATTGACTGAACTATAAATCGTGTTGCTATTTAAAAAATTCTATTAACATATACTATATCACACATAAATTGTTTTCATCTTCTCGAAAATGATATTGCGATTTATGATTCAGCTTGACAAATTGCACTGTATATTATTACCGTGTAAAGCGTGTTGGGGATTGTCAATGATTCTGATTTGTCGGTCGGGAAGCAGTGGTTCTCCGTCCATCCCGCCAATGTCATTCGGCAGCTGCCAACAAGCGTTGTCTTGCTCTGCTAAATTTCTTGGGAAATAGAGTGGAAGAAGAACTTCGTAGATTCCAAGATCGCACGGCTCTAACATGAAAACTACGCATGTGATGGACTCGCCGTACTGCTCCAAAAATCTTCTTACTGTTCCTACGAACAAAACAGAAATGTACATTAACGCTATCAAGTTGAGCAATTTTAACTAATTATAACATTAATTATGACTAGACTGCAGATCTTTATGCAAAATAAAAATTATCTGCGTCGACTACAGGAAATAGAATCCAAATTGAATGCTATTTCTTCCCTTAATAATTTGAACAGATGAGAAATCATATATCGACATTTTTAATTTTCAAAATTTTCCTGTACTATAAATGCATAAAGATCCCAGTCTAATTATAACTATATACATGTATACATAGACTGCGGATTTTCAAACAAATATCTACGCGAAGAAAAGTGACGAATATTTTTATTGAATTTTTACCACGAAGAATAATTTGGCCAACGAAAGTAACTTTCCTTGTATTTTCTGTTCCCAAAATTCAATATAAAAATAAATAATTTCGGATTTTATGCATTATGCCATGTGCCAATTTTCAAAGAACAAACAAATATCTACGCGAGGAAAAGTGACGAATATTTTTATAGAATTTTTACCACATAGAATGATTTGATCGACGAAAGTAACTTTTCTCGTATTTTCATGTTCCCAAAATTCAGTATAAAAATAAATAATTTCGGATTTTATGCATTATGCCATGTGCCAATTTTCAAAGCATAAACAAATATATACGCGAGGAAAATTGACGAATATTTTCATTGAATTTTTACCACATAGAATGATTTGGTGAACGAAAGTAACTTTTCTCGTATTTTCATGTTCCCAAAATTCAGTATAAAAATTAAAAATTTCGGATTTTATGCATTATGCCATGTGCCAATTTCCAAAAAATAAACAAATATAGACGCGAGGAAAATTGACGAATATTTTCATTGAATTTTTACCACGGAGAATAATTTGGTCAACGAAAGTAACTTTCCTCGTCTTTTCATGTTCCCAAAATTCAGTATAAAAATAAACAATTTCGGATTTTATGCATTATGCCATATGCCAATTTTCAAAGAACAAACAAATATCTACGCGAGGAAAAGTAGCGAATATTTTTATTGAATTTTTACCACATAGAATGATTTCGTCAACGAAAGTAACTTTTCTCGTATTTTCATGTTCCCAAAATTCAGTATAAAAATAAATAATTTCGGATTTTATGCATTATGCCATATGCCAATTTCCAAAGAACAAACAAACATTTAGGCGAAGAAAATTGACGAATATTTTCATTGAATTTTTACTACATAGAATGATTTGGTGAACGAAAGTAACTTCTCTCGTATTTTCACGTTCCCAAAATTGAGTGTAAAAACAAATAATTACATAAAGATCCGCAGTCTAAATATAAATTTTAACATAAAATATAGTATAACGTAACGTAATATATCATAATACACTTACTTAGAGCGATGTGCGCACCAGCGTCAGGAGGATAATTTCTCCGCACCGAATTAATTACTGGCAACGCGATCGTGCGTAGCCCAAGCTCTCTTGCTTTTTGCAAAACATTTCTACAACAGGAGAATATCATATGAAATTTTTGCGAGAGAAAACGTACAGTAGAATTTCAACATTGATTTTCTCAATCCTCTGAATGAACATTGATCATTTTGAAAAATTTATGGTACATGTCTAAAAACTTTTTAAAGGAACCTTCAATAACAACAGCAATTTTCATTCTGAACTAACAAGTCACCCTCGATAAAGTCATCTAATAGTTTCATTTAAGATTATAATATATTGAGTTGGCAAGAAAGTAATTTCGTTATTTTAAGGTGAAATAGAGTCCAATTTTTTTTTCAAGCAATGAACTTTTCTGAATAAGATATTTTCTCTTTTGTTCGATGATCTTTTGCCAAAAAGAATAAATAAGAAAATATTTTATCGATTCAAATTCATCGCTTGAATAAAGAAATTCGATTTTATTTCACCTTAAAATACCGAAATTAATTTCTTGCCAACTCAATAGTAAATATTGGGTAAATAAGCGAGAGAAAACGTACAATAGAATTTCAACATTGATTTTCTCAATCCTCTGAATGAACATTGATAATTTTGAAAAACAAACAAATTTTATTGTGAAACAAGTCACCCTCAATAACGTCATCTAATAGTTTCATTTAAGATTGTATTGGGTTGGCAAGAAAGTAATTTCGTTATTTTAAGGTGAAATAGAGTTCAATTTTTTTTTCAAGCAATGAACTTTTACGAATAAGATATTTTCCCTTTTGTTTATTGATTAAAATTCATCGTTTGAATAAAGAAATCCGATTTCATTTCACCTTAGAATACCGATATTACTTTCTTGCCAACCCAATAACAAAAAAATTGCTATGCTATCCTTTGGTACAGCACGATTATTGAAAATTCTATTAATAGGCTGTCGGTGGGTGAAGTGTTAAGTATAACAGTTTGAATATCGATAATCTATAAAAACTCGGATTCGATTACTTTTTGGATTAATTCTATCTTTTGATTATATCTTTTGATAATATCTTTTAAAAAGAACTAACCTGTAACAACAGTGTAGCGTATTCTGAGCTGCTGTCTGGTACTTGACGTTGTAGACTGGTCCGACAGTATGGATGATAAAACGGACCGGTAAGCCATGACCCTGTGTCACTCTAGTTTCGCCAGTTTTGCACTCTAAAAATCACGTTTGTTAAACAATCTGTTCAATGGTTTAGTCTATCGATTATACTTGAAATAGTCCGAATACCGTAAACACTTCGATAATATCCAATTCAATTCGTTACGGTTGACTCGATGAAACCAGTTAAATATGATGTTACATAGAAATAATGCCGTTCGTGCTCGTACCTTTTATTTCGTTAAATATTTCCATCTTAAGCGGCGATCCAGCCCCTGCAAATATTCTTTGGCACATAGGACTGTTGTCATCCATAGTTTCGTTGGTCGAATTCACCACCGCATCCACTTGCAGACCAGAAATGTCTCCAGTCCTGCATAAATATGAATGTGATGAGACACTGGAGGGTTTCAAAATATACACAGTTTGTTCTCATGGTTTACGACTTTTAGATGTTAGAATAGACTTATTACTATACTGTGGATTTTATTCATTTATGAGAAAAATGAATAATTAGAAGAACTTAAAGTTTTTGTTACATCATTTTCCACTTTTTGAGACGATTAAAAGAGAAGATACATTTTTATTTAACGTCAGTCTCTTACAATCGACTTAACAATTTCAATTTGCATAAATATATACATATATATCTCTCTCTGCAATCTATTTATTAAAAAAAGAGATGAAGTAAAGATTCGATTCCATTTATCTTGTTGGTTCTCAACCTTGCAAACGTAAATCATTTAAAATATTGTGATAAAAAATATAAATACTAACCACGCTGATTAACAAACATTAAAATTAGTATACTATTTTAGACGATTTGATTGTGAATTTTCGACGATTTGATTGCGAATTTTCGACAAATTCTTTTCAGTTGCTCACCATGAACCGTCCTCTAAATGATATCTCATTATCCGAAGACATTTTAGAAGATACATTACACACTTTATATGAGAAACATTTTACGTGTTCCGTATACAACGTTAATAGAGACATTAATAATACTGTTCATAAACCGTGATTCTGGGTGCTCGCAGCAAACAGACTGTGTGGTGTTTTCGATCGATTTGAGCTTACCATAGCGCAATTTTGTTGTTAAGCGCTGGCTGGCAAGGGAAAGGACTGATGGTGTGATGCGACGGTTCTCCAATCGAATTGGAGTAGTCTGTGAATCTGTGCTGAACAGGGAATTCGGCCCATCTTTTTAATGCGCCCGTCTCCACCGCGTCCTGGGCGACACCCAAGGGTTCCATGAGCCTCATTCAGCTGAAACAAAAGTTTTCTGTCACTCAAAGTCTTTCTATTACATTTTTCGTTCTTTTTTTATATTATAAACTAGCCGTACCCGGCCACGCGTTGATGTGGCTCAGTCTGGATAAATGGAAAAGAAAGAAAAGAGAAAGCGCGCGTTTCTGATATGTTTAATTTCACAATGCTTGTGGGTATACAATATTTTTTATAGATTAGGTATATAAAAACACGCGCGTATTCGAATGCAACATTCTGTAAAAATTTCAAAGCAATCGATGAAGAACTTTCGGAGATTTAAGATTTTGTAGAAACGAACATTTGCATTTTTATTTATATAGATAGGTAGATATACTCGAAACTCGTTCGCCACAAGCGGCAGACGTAGTCCGCGTCTGCGACAGCAAGGGATTCTCTTCATTTACGGAAAATCGATTTCAGAAAGATACGAAGTCACATTCGGGAGCGGTTCGAGTGTTACACGGCTCGAGGAAGTCGTAAACAACATTCTTGTACGCGGTTGGAGAGATATTGACTTTAACGGGATCGTAAAACCCCGAAAGAGACCAAGGACAAGTTAGCGGCTACGAGTATTACGGCCGGCATAGTTGCTGACGCGAACTATCCCCAATATCGCGGAAACTTAAAAATAAACAATTCCATCGATGAAAATCTGGGGCGCACCCCGGGCGAACGGGAACATCGGCCGACCAAGGACACAGCCCCGATCGAAAGGAGGTTCCAAAAGACAAGGTATCGGTCGGGCCGGAATTCTTCGGGTCGGGTTCTCGAAAGTAAAGGGTCGTCAAATAAGAGCTATACATACACTACCGCTTAAAAATATGTGGACACTTTGTTGCAAATATAATAGTACCAAATTGTACAAATAATTGTTCTTATCTCCTGAAAAAATAAAAGTTTTTTCGGCAGGGCTAATACTGTTTCAATCTACGATGATCCATTAGCGTGGTTTGCTGTCTTCTCAAGATAATAATAATAATTATTGGTGAGATATCTAATGAATTTATTATTAACTGTATACACTAAACCGTGTAAAAAAATTAACGTGTTGTCCGCATAATTTTGAGCGGGAGTGTCGATTGTCATAGACATCAAAATAATTTTTTTATTTATCGACAAAAACATTAGAGAAGTTTTAAAAAGATATTTAAAGTGGGTATCCGATTAACGACATAAGGGTTGAAAAAAGAAAATTTCGAAATACGAACTCACATAATTAATATTAAAATATATAATCTCTAGTACTGTGTACACTAGACAGCATAAAAAATTAAACTGTCGTCCACCTATTTTTGTGCGGCAGTGTATATATCATAGACATAAAATAATTTTTTTATTTATCGACAAAAGCATTAGAGGAGTTTTAGAAAGATATTTAAACTGGGTATCCGATTAACGACATAAGGGTTGAAAAAAGAAAATTTCCAAATACGAAACTCACATAATTATTATTAAAATATATAATCTCTAGTACTGTGTAAACTAGACCGCATAAAAAATTAAACGAGTCGTTCACATAATTTTGAGCGGGAGTGTATACATCATAGACATCAAAATAATTTTTTTATTTATCGACAAAAGCATTAGAGAAGTTTTAAAAAGATATTTAAAGTGGCTATCCGTTTAACGACATAAGGGTTGAAAAAAGAAAATTTCGAAATACGAAACTCACATAATTATTATTAAAATATATAATCTCTAGTACTGTGTAAACTAGACCGCATCAAAAATTAAACGAGTCGTCCACATAATTTTGAGCGGGAGTGTATTAATATTTCAAGTGGATACCCGGTCAACGACATAATGGTTGAAAAAAGAAAATTTCGAAATACGAAACTCACATAATTATTATTAAAATATATAATCTCTAGTACTGTGTAAACTAGACCGCATAAAAAATTAAACGAGTCGTCCACATAATTTTGAGCGGGAGTGTATACATCATAGACATCAAAATAATTGTTTTATTTATCGACAAAAGCATTAGAGAAGTTTTAAAAAGATATTTAAAGTGGGTATCCGATTAACGACATAAGGGTTGAAAAAAGAAAATTTCGAAATACGAAACTCACATAATTATTATTAAAATATATAATCTCTAGTACTGTGTAAACTAGATCGCATAAAAAATTAAACTGTCGTCCACCTATTTTTGTGCGGGGGTGTACATGCTTCGATGGAAATAAAAACTTATCGGTGCAATACAGTGGTAGGATAATTGTACCTATTACTGCGGGTGTACGTTTTACTGCAACATTTTGACCCAATGAGATTGAAATACGTAAACATCAATATTTTGCCCTGAATAAATTTGTACAATTCAATGAGAATTTATTCTCGTTGGGGAGGCAAAGAAAATTGTAAATGATTCTCATATTTTTATATTGTAACGCAATAATATGTACTAAATGTTATCGATTTTATTTTTCAATATTTTCCTACGTTGTATTAGATTTTGAGGGCCACCAATCTGTTTCGTATTCAGAATACATTATTCTTGCATAAAATGCTTACACATATTATTATTTTATGTTAAATTGGGAATGATATTAAAATAAAGTACGATCGAAGCACGATTCGTCAGGGACAAAATTAAGTGAACACTATTTATAATAAAAAAAAATTTTTAATTGGACCTTTCGATTAGAGTTTTTTTGGAATTGTTAGAAAGATTCGTTTACTAGATAAAAAAGTTTTGTTGAAATTATTGTTGGGAATTTTAAAAGACTACACAAAATGCTTACACATATTATTGTAATAAATATATTATAGAATAAAGTACAAATCGTCGTAAAGTAATCGATAGAGTTACCCTATTTCAAACTTCAGCTGCGATTCGTGAAAAACAGAGACCGGTCAATTACGCGGTGCTGCACGGTGGTGTCCTTCAGGGTTGGGAACATCGGGTTGATAACTTCGGGTTGATTTATGGCGTAACGGGAATGAAACGTGAGGAAAGAACTTGCACTAGGTTTCGCCGCGGCTTTTCCTCGAGGTGTTCCTTTCCTCTTACACCGGTATATTGTCACAGAAGAAAGTTAGACGTTTAGTGTCCTTGGGGCTAACGGCAAGGGTAACGACAGAGCTGGATTCTCAGACAAATTCCCCTTTTTTTACCGGAAACATTTGATTTGTTTCTGTTTGTGTTGTAATTTATATACAGGATGATTCACGTGACTGTGACAGTCTATATCTCTTTCTATTAAAATTAGAAAAAAAGCATTTCGTAACCGCACTAGATTTCTTTTTAATGAAAACTTTCCTTCTGTCTAAAAGAAATTAATGAACCTTGCATGACCACATATACCGGGCGATTCAACACAGAAAAATTTAGTCTAACATTTGTCCATTCGAAGGAAATCTGCATTTTCAAACCCGATTCTCTCGAAAACCAAGCGTCAAACGAAAAAACGTTATTCAACGTTCTTCAAGAATGATCTTGGGGTCTCTGATCCACACATCTTTTTGTAACTTCGACTAAAAGAATGTTACATTCACGCGAATCACCCCGTACCTTTGTAACGCGGGTCTACAAATAAAACCTGACTCGTTGCTTCGAAGCGTAAAGCAAATACAGAAGAAGTAACAGCCTGAGCAGCTTCTCGAAACGTGAAAGAAGTCATTCTTTCAAGTTAGAGAATAGATTCGAAATATCGCGGAACGGGAACACGATGAAGGGTTGTTCTTATCGCGAGCGGCCGATAAATTGATCGGCATAAGTTTCCGATGCCGTGGCATGAAACCTCAGGTGGTTGAATAGATTCGCCATTGAAAAGGATCCGGAGGACCTACTAACAGGGGTAGGTCGATGATCCTGTTCTTTATGGGATTGCCAAGATATAAGTTCCTCGGCAGGACAGACGGCGCCAGCCTCTGTCTCCTTGCCATTAGGGAAGCCTATACTCTCACCAACACAAAGACAGTTTCCTTACACGCGAATCCTCACACAGGCGAACGTTGGTGTATCCGTGTGCGTGCAGGACCACAGCAAAGTTGGAAATACAGCATTTTAAAAATATTCTATATCCTGAAATTTGATAATCGTATTATAGTAGGTGTAGAAATTAATTCGGTGCCTTTTTAAAACAAATTTAGTATTTATTTATAACTATCTGCACCCGGCCACGCGTTGCTGTGGCTCAGTCTGGTTAAATGGAAAAGAAAGGAAAGAGAAAGCGCACGTTTCTAATATGTTTAATTTCACAATGCTTGTGAAAATACAATATTTTGTTCGATTATATAGATTAGTAAAATTGTTAACGCTTTCGGCGCAACGGTTCGATCATTTGTTACTTAATTTACAAAGCCATTTTGCAAATTACTAAAGTAATTCCGACGTTTCGATCTACATTCAGATCGCAATTTCCAAATGAAACTTTTCTTTGCTTCAACGATTTAACATCAATTGTTGTCACATGCAACTTGAGCAGTTTGTAGTTATTTCGTGGACAGATGAATGTCAAAGAATTACCGTACATTCATAGATATGGTATATAAGCAGTTACAAGAGGTTTGAAAAGTGTTATTGCGTTTCAAAGTAATTTTACATTTACCACATAGTATCGATTGCTATACTTCGATCTATGATCTTATAGGTTCTTGCCTAATGTTTACTGTTTACCTCGGTGTCTCGATAACCGGCATGCACTCGATAAGTATTACAGTTTCACGTCGTATTTATTAATTTTCATCGCAAAGCTAGTGAGTAGTTTTATTACCAGCATTATTCCCTTTCTCTGTTATGGATTCTTAAATTTCAAAATATTCTTAATTTGTTTTAAAAAACAAATTTTTCACACGCGCAATTCTAGTAACCCTTGAAGATGATCTGAATGGAGATCGAAACGTCGGAATTACTTTAGTAATTTGCAAAATTGCTTTGTAAATTAAATAACAAATGATCGAACCCTTGCGCCGAAAGCATTAACAATTTTATTAACAACAAATACAATCGATAGTAAACTATAATTATATAGATTAGGTATATAAAAACACGCGCGCATTCGAATGCAACGTTGTGTCAATATTTCAAAGCAATCGGCGAAGAACTTTCGGAGATTTAAGATTTTGAATAAACGAACATTTATATTTTTATTTATTTATATAGAAAGATAGATAGATAGATAGATTATATAGATAGATTATATAGATAGATTATATAGATTAGGTATATAAAAACACGCGCGCTTCGAATGCAACGTTGTGTCAAAATTTCAAAGCAATCGGCGAAGAACTTTCGGAGATTTAAGATTTTGAACAAACGAACATTTACATTTTTATTTATATATATACATAGATAGATAGATAGATAGATTATATAGATAGATTATATAGATTAGGTAGATAAAAACACGCGCGTATTCGAATGCAACGTTGTGTCAAAATTTCAAAGCAATCGGCGAAGAACTTTCGGAGATTTAAGATTTTGAACAAACGAACATTTACATTTTAATTATTTATATAAATAGATAGATAGATTATATAGATTAGGTATATAAAAACACGCGCGTATTCGAATGCAACGTTGTGTCAACATTTCAAAGCAATCGGCGGAGAACTTTCGGAGATTTAAGATTTCGAACAAACGAACATTTACATTTTTATTTATATAGATGTAGTCATACATCTGTGTTATTTTTCGAAATAGTCTCCATTATTTACGATGACCTTGGTCCATCTTTCACGCAACTGTTGCATTCCTTGCCGGAAAAAGATGGCGGTTTTTATGTAATGAATGTAATAAATGAAAATTCAAGGTAAATTCAATTCATTCATCAAAATCAAAGCAGAACAAATCAATTCGGCGGCTTCGGAAGTACCAATAGTTTTTGTTTTGACTAGAACTCAAATGTTTCATAACTGTAAGTGTTGGTACTTATACTTTACAAAATGGTGAGCGAGTATTTGCATTCGTATCAGAGTTATAAATAATTGAATATCAAGGCAACGAATTAATTTCTACACCTAATAAAAACTAACGAAATTATAGCTTGTTTAGTGCAACGTGAAAGGTGTTTTTCTGGGTGACATGTATCTTACTGTACCAATCGAATTCATATTTTGCATATACGTCTTCAAAACATGTTCGACCATCGTCGACATCGCCGTCATGTCAAAATAAAATGTTTTCTAATTTTTACAGACTTAAAAAAACAAAGGAAATTAAAAGAATCTTTTTAAATTCTCTATATTTCTTTTTATTGTTGGTACAGCATAGCTGGTTATATACTAGAAAAGAATTAACAAATAATTTGAAATCGCCACGTTAGGTGAGTCAGCCTATTTGACGGATAGGATCAGCGAACACGTACCATTGTTTTTTGTCAGTCGCCAAAGCCTTTTTGTTCAATCCGCGTAAAATTGACAAGAAACCTTGTTTACTGGTACACCGATTTCACACCGATTTCACACCGATTTTTGCATCATACAAGAAGACACACGATTAAATCGGAGAAGAATTATAATCACCGTGATTAGTCGGGCAACTGTATCTAGAAGTAATTAGTTTTGATTAGATGAAAATCACATACAGTTTTTTCAGAGACGACTCGCTTATTCGCGTAGCTGTGATTATGGGAATTACTTGGTGCCATTTCTGATCAATCAATTGAATGGAATCATGCGAGAATAAAATCTGAAGTTTGTGAATTGATGAAACACATTTATGAATTGGCGAATAAAAATGTTCACATAGAAGAATTTTCAAATAATAGAACAGCAAGTTTGTCACTTGGATCAGATGCAATGTTTAAAATAAAAATATTGTTATTTGCATATATTAGATAGAAAATCGAAAATTGGAAGAGTTTGTTAATCGTTCTACGTAAGAGTCCCTTGCAAACAAATTCGTTCAAGCTAAGATTTATCAGAAAAGTCTGTCATAATTTATTTCATAGAATGAAATTGACGGTGAAATAACGAGAATGGTGGTTTATGTTTGCAACATTATCGACCTTTTTCTTGATTCTGCTGGGAATCCGAGAAAGTTTGCTCTGCTTTAATCAATAGAAATAAATGATACATAAAGTTGTTGAACAGCACCTCGTTCAGAAAAGTAGCTACCTCCAGCTTGTTACGTTTTCCTAACGCTGTAAGAACTTTTCTATTTGTTTGTAGCGAAAGCTTTCATTCTTGAGATCAAACAGGTATTTCAACGCCTTCTTAACGTTTTAGATTCGCGAGATTCCATGCATGGTTGTCTAGGTCAGGTTCCGGAAAACTCCTTTTCCGGTGTCGCTTCACGACTCCCACTAACAACTACTTCATATTGCCCCAACCGTGTTTTTTACATTCCTAATCTCTTTAATCCCCTCCTACACTCGACAGGAATTTGGTGAGGACTACTCAGAAGTAGGGAGAGGAGTCTTCTGAGGTTGTGACGTTTTAGAAAATTAATTTCTCTAAAATTAGCGTCGACATAATGTAACATATTCTGACTTATTGTAATATAATGTCGCTAATAACCTAGCAGTTGATGCAACATAAAACTATAAGTAAGAAGGAAGCGACTATCTTTTCGGTCTACTTTAATGTAAAATTTAATAATCTATATAAACGTTACATGGTTTAAAGAAATAAATGAATAATAGATAAATAGATAATACCCATGGAGAAATTTATATGTTTATAGCCACGCGAAATATTAAGAAATGCATTTATATTCTTTCTTTCCTCGAAGATTGTATTATAATTAATACATACAGTGCGCTGTTCACTTGAATGGCCTCGAATACTCCAAATAACAAATGAATGACGTCGAGAAAGAATTCGATTCTATTTCCGTAAATCATGATAGTAGTAGGAAAATCCGTCGGATCCATCCAGATTGAATTTTTCCTTATGTGAGAAAATTATATTGTGCCATTGTTGAGTCCAACTCATATGCGTTCTAGTTTTCTTTGCATTTTCTTGGGTTTTATGTATGGAACATTTTGTATGACACGTCTAATAGTTGAAACTGACGCTTTTGTTCCAACTTCCTGTTTGACCTTCTCAAGGGAAATTGCTGCATTCGAAATTTTACGTAAAATTGATCTCCATTCCCTCTTCGTTGTAGCTCGAATTGTTCTTCCTTTATAATTTTTTCCATAATTTCCAGGGTTATTACAGAAATTATGAATTACTTTAGCACTCCTATTAATTCTTTCTTCAATTTCTAGGTTTGAATACCCTTTCTCTTTTAAAACTTTTATTTCACGAATTTCCTCAACAGTCAATGACTTTACGCGACCCATATTAGCACGATAATAATAATGATACAAAAAATAATGGATATAATACTTAACATAGATGTGAAATGTAGACTTGTTGCGGATATGACTTGTCCGATCTATCGCAAAGCGACAACTAATCGTGACTAAACAATTTGATGCTATTCATGTGAAAACATCTTATATTCACAAACACAAAGTTTCTTGCAAGTGTACATATCGATGTAAACATATATCACTTGCGAATTCATATTATAAACGAATTTAACTATTAAGCAAGAATTTTGCCCACAATTCCTTTTTTTGATATAAACTTATATATATTTTCACTCGAGGCTAATCAAGTGAAAAGCACTGTATGTTTAATATTTAGACAGCTGATCTTTATGCAAAATACAATTTTTTAATGTGAATTCCAACCAACCGGAGTGAAATAGAAACTTGTTTCCTTTCTTAATATGTTTAATAGGTTGAAAATAATATAACAGCATCTTTAAATTTTGCTAATGATTTCGCTGTTTTAAATTACACCTATTAATTTTTCGCATTAATGCATAAAAATCCGCTGTCTATTAATATTATCCAATGATATGTTTCCCAATGACTCACTAGCAACATGTGTTTTTGATTTAAAAGCAAAATTACTTACTTATTATATTTGAAATATAAACTTATATATATTTTGACTCGAGGCTAATGAAGTGAACAGCACTGTATATGTATCTGGTTCTAAGAACGGTGGTTTGCATAAATGCCATTAGGAAAATGGCTGCCAGGTCATGCTAGTTAAAGATATTTACATGAATTTTTCAGCAAGTACAACTTAGATATCATATAATAGCATGCACATATTCATTTTTTCAAAGAATTATAATTTTATATATTTAAAAAATTCTTGGAGAATTTCTCTTATCTCTCAGTCGTCCAAAGGTATGTAACCTGATAAATTAGTCTTCTTAGAAATGATGCGTCTGACAACGGAAATTGATCGATTCGATGTTTCAGTGAAGTTTCACGATGTACAGCCGTGGCACAGTACATGCATATAAGACTAAACCTTAGTATTAGACTCTTCACAAACAACGTCCGCATTGAAAATCGATCAGTCCAGATGTGTTCTTAACGTTATGACTGTACCGTGAACTTTGTAAACATTGTAATTCATTTATGCAATCGATTGGTATCCCGTCCCACATTCAAGTTACAAGGCTCGTAACACGAAAAGTACCGAAACACAAAGTCGGTCGCTCCGATCGTGTTGTTTTCCATTTATCGTGGGTAATGCGGTCATTAATAATCGATAACGTCATAGTAGTGCCCTCTAAAATGTAACGTTAAATATTTCTGTTAATAATGTTCAATCAGGAACGTCAGTCCTCCTCTTCTTTAAATTCATCTATCTAAATATATTAACTGTCATAACTAGATCGCGAACCTTTATGCATTTATACAAAAATTAGTTGGGTGAAACGTGAAACAATTAACGATTAAAAAAATTTAAGAATACTGTAATGCTATTTTTAATATAACGAAGTCAATTTTTATTTTATTCCTGCTTCCCACATCAAATTCAGAATATTTTTATTTTGCATTAAGATCCGCAGTCTAGTTACAATTAAACAGCGAATTTTTATACATTTATCAAGAAGTTAACTGGGCGAAATATAAATTGTAAAATGTGAAAATTGTAAAAATCCAAGAATATTGTTTAGTTGTTTTAACGTAAAAAGACTATTACGGGATGAAATTAACTTTTATATAACTTCTCACAGTCGATGTAGAATATTTTTACTTTGTTATACCTCTTTCTTATTGTGTCTTATCCTAATGTCAATGTTAACTATATAGATTTTCAGAAATTACGTGTCTAACAAATTAAAGAAATATATAATATTAATTGAAGAAAGAATGTTTGTCCAAGTCCTATTTATAGAAATACAAAATTGGACAAAACATTCACGACAAAATTCATTTATTGGGCAAAATTCATTTATTGGACAAAATTCATTTATTGGACAAAATTCATTTATTGGACAAAATTCATTTATTGGACAAAATTATTGATTTTAAGAATTGGATTTACCATCCCCAGCCTCTGTGGCTACTATCATCCCCTATGTGCTCATTCGGTTCTTTTTTCAGTAATCTGCGATGAATCTTTTCACTTCACCTAAATTTTATGCAAATATTTCGTGTAAACAATTCTTATTAATTCAGAACGAAATAAAAATTTAAATTGTGATTGTATCCTGTTGAGAAAATTGTGACTTGTTCACTTGAACGACTAGATAATAATACACTTATAGGAGCATAGCACAGGACCTTAAAAAAATCGTTTTATTATTAACAAGTCAGGTCTCGCTATTGACTCCATCTGACTATAGGAATACGTGGGTTGCACATAAGCTGCACACGAGAACAAAAAGAGAGAATAACATATTCGCTGCTAAAGACGCGCATGCATCAAGGCCACGATCTCGTATTTTGTACGCGGAAACTCAAATTAATTATACATGGTACGATGGTCAGGTAATATGTCGCATTTCTTGTTGAGTCTAAGGAAATGGGCTATGTTTCCAAAATAGTTACAAGGAAAGTAATGTTCTCAACAAATCGAACAAGATATGGACCATTGCTTAAACGGGAAGTAAAAGACATTTATCAAAAATCATGCAATTGTATACTCAGAAATCACACACGAACAACTACTAAAAAAAAATGGAACTGCCAAACTGCAGTACTTAGAAATCACCAATTTTGAGCAACCAAGGGTAACTGTCACGAAATGCTTTATACAGGTTGTCTCAAAAATGTAGTGCTTCCTTGAAGGTGATTCCTGAGGTTATTTAAAGTAATTTTTCCCTTTGTGAAAATGGAGAACGTTTTCGGAAAAGTTACTTAAACTGATTTTAGGAATCACCCCTTTCAAGAAAGTACCACATTTCTGGTCCGCCCGATATAAAAAGCGCTTCTAAAATTTAAATAACGACAAAACAAGATGTCTGAAACCTGTCATTTCGAGCCATCTAGTTAAAAAAAAGAATGAACCTGTCAAAAAGTTCCATAAATTTTTCGATCCCTAGTTAAAGAATACTCGAACAAGGAAATTGATTTAATAATTTTCACGTTATTTCAATTTTAATAAATATGACGTTATACAAAAAGAGATTAATGGGTGAAACATTATTTTCGGATCTTTCATGCAACTGTTTCTGCGGAGCGTGCGAGGGTTAAAAAGGCGAGAGAACCTGTCAAAAAGTTTCATAACTTTTTCGATCCGCGATTGGACAGTGTAACATAACGAAACGTAAAAACGCCACGGAGCCAGGCCGATGCAATTACACCCCCGCAGAATCGCGAGTAACCTTTGCCGTAGTCGGAAAAGGGTTAATGTTTCGATCTATTCCAAGCACAAAGGTAAAGGCGGTCAATCTAATCGACTGTAAAGGGGCCTTCACATTAAACGGCAGCGTCCTTGGGGCTGCATTCGAAATCGTGTCCTGTTTCCGTCGCTTTCTGATACGGAGAATCGGTTCTTGAACGTTCTCCCGGCCAAAAGTTTCGAGCCTATCAATCACTGAAACAAAAGTTTACACCAGTCCTCCGGAGGAATTGCATTTCGCGTGACTCGCGACAAACTTTCGCCCGGGGGCTCTTCGCTTCCCTTTTCGTGACGACCAGAACGAACGGACTATCGGACTGCGAGCGTTAGGCTGTCCGGAAAAGTTCTCCGGGAAATTTCACCCTCCCCTACGCCCCTTCTTTCGTTCAGGCGCGCAAAACTCTCGTTTCTACGGTTTCGTTCATCCTTGGCGAAGGATGAACGAATATAAAGTGTCTCTCGCTATGACCTACATGAAACGGTTATCGATCGGGTCAGCTTCTCGATCCCGGAGACCCGAAGCCCGATGTAATGTACACAAGGTACCTACGTGTACTCTTCGCCCGTTAATTACGTTTTACTTATTTACGACTGTTTGCCCGATCGCCGAACAGAACGCGTTCCTGGAAACTTTCAGAGCGTGCTCGATGTTCACCCTCTTACGGCGATCATTACATAATGGACAGAGGACAGTTGAAATATTTAACCCTCTATCGCATTCCGTTCCCATTTGGGGATTTGAATTTCAAATGGTCTACAGTAAATTAAGGAGACAATATCCGCGCGAGACTCTGAGCACGTTGGTTCCAAGTGGCAACATTGCGATTTTGTACCTAAATACCTTGCCGCTCAAAAGTATGTGGACACTTACCGTGTTCATGAAATTTGTGATGTACAGGGCGGTCCGCTTAAATAAGGCCACCTAAATAACTCTTCAGGTTATTGTGATGAAAAAAATATTTGTTACCTACTGTACATTGTGTCAATGGACCAAATAATTGGCAATAATATTTTTTTCCGAAGTTAATTTTTTTCGGAGTTATCAAGGTCATCGATGCTTTTTCGCACATAACTACATATTTTTTTGTATCGCATCGAGTAAATAATCGAAACATGCGTTGAGATATGTATAATAACATGACCTTGAAGCGACCTTGATCTTTTAGGTCAGATACTTGATCTCAAGGTCACTTCAAGGTCATGTTATTATACATATCTGTATGTATGTTTCGATTATTTACTCGATGCAATGCAAAAAAAAATGTAGTTACGTATCAAAAAACATCGATGACCTTGATAACTCCGAAGAAAATTCGGAAAAAAATATTCTCGCCAGATATTTGGTCAATTGACACCATGCAAATTTCGTAACAAATGTTTTTCGCATTACAATAACCTGAAGAGATATTTATGTGGCTTTATTTAAGCCGACCATCCTCTATAATGTATATTTTTATCCTCAAACAATATTTGTTGCTAAAGTCTATTATGAATATTACAATACAAATTAGTTACTCAATTTTCTTAAATAGATAGATGAAAATCTATGGGATCACATAGATAGACAAGTCCGAAAACTGAAAAACGTTTGAGGGACATCTTAGAATCAGAGTGGAACTTTATTGATACTGAAATAATGAAAAAGTTAATAGCCAGGATGCCACGAATAGTAAACGCGGTCGTACAAGCACGCGATGGATATGTAGATGAAAAGAAGATATAATTATTTTTTATCATTATCGGTGTGACATTTAATAAATGATTATTAAAACATGTTCTCTAACACTGTATGAACTGGAATACATGCAAGTTAATCAAATTTACCAAAGCTATTATAACTATTTCAGGTAATTATACGAATTAAGGAAGACCACATACTTGTGAGCGGCAGTGTATGTATAAAGTTCCCATACAGGAACAGTCATAAAATGCAATAAATAATATTTACTAATCAGATTTCGTCATAAAAATTCATGCAATAGAGGGTTAATAGGGTGAAGCAGCCTAATATGAGACCAATTTTTAAAAAAATCATAACTCTTGATTAAGTATAATCCTGTTAAAAATTACTGCATATATTAAAGGTGCAATATGCACTCTTTGGAATCCTATTGAAAAGACAAGTAAAAATGATTCTGAAAACTTTCAGAGTGTGCTCAATGTTCACCCTCTTATGTCAATAATTATATAATGGACAGGGAACAGTTGAAATATTTAATAGGATGAAGCAGCCTAATATGAGACCCACTTTTAAAAAAAAAATCACAACTCTTGATTAAGGATAGTGATTTAAAAATTACTGCATATTTTAAAGGTGCAATACGTACTCTTTTGAATCCTATTGAAAAGACAAAAAATCAATTATTTTGTACAGTTTATTACGGAAGATTCCATAAAAAGGACACAAACAATTAAATTATTTCAAATAAATAATGTACTCAGAATATGAATGTAACTGTAATAATTATTCAATACTGCTGTAGTATGATTCATTGAATAATATTCAGTGTTTATTATAACGCTTGAGAACTTGTTTAATACCGACGAGGAAAATATCCGTTCCTGTTATAGATTTTTTGTTTTCATGTTTTCATGTTTTACAAATTCTTTTTACGCGTGTGTTTTATGTCACATCGCTCTTCTGGTTCTTAGCAACAGCTTGGACTAGTTATTTATGTTTTTTTCTATGGTGATCATTGGATTACGGATTGTTATGCAAAATAAAAACAGTTTTATTAAATTGGAAACAGTACAATAGTATTGTTTAATTCTTCGAACAATGTCACTGTTTTATAAATGCATAAAATCCGCTAATGATCGTATTTCTTGATAAAATTTCATACCGTATGAAACAAATTCCTTGTTTCATAGATGTCTACCGATCAAGCGATTTACGAAGATTTCATCAAGATAAACCGAACGGGAGAGAAGATGTTTGGCTGCAGAAGTTAATACAGTTTTCTGCTTGCGTTTTCTTGCGGCACGATTAATCTTAAGGAGATCAATAGACTGGAGGGTGTGTAAATATTTCGTGGCGCCCAATTGTCCGGAAGCTATCCTCACTCGATTGCCTGATGTGCTGCGCAAACACACAGCAAACGACACAAATTCCAGTCAAAGGGCAAAGCCTCGTGTCATTGTCCGAGGGCCAAGAGCTGCCATTAAAATAGGGTAATAGGTATGCCATAATAGGGCAAATTCAATGAGATTGAGAGGACAGCAAACAATAACATCGACACCAGCGTATAAGCAAGACAATAATAATTTAGTGAAAAACCCCCTTTTCATTATTTTCATATTTATCAAAATTCATTTGAAACATTTATTCTGATTCGAAGGACACCAAACACGACGCCATTCGGAGCATGTTTACTTGTATAATTCACCGTACAGTAGAACTTCGATTATGCGAACTAATCAGTGAAATTGATCTTTGTGTTAGATCAAATCTTCAGTGATCTGTACAATGCATTGTGTTGTATATGGATCGATTTAGATTGAATCGTTTACATAACTGATTGATCTAAATCGTAGATATTGGATTATTTATAGCTCATATCAACCTTAATCGATTTCGATGAAACTTTGTGCGTCTAACTTACTCAGATCTACAAAAGGAATTATTTAAATTTTCATTACAGACACAAACTGGAATGTTAAAAATCGTGATCTACATTTCTCCTTCGAAATTCCCAGCAATAATTTCAACGAAACTTTTTTACCTAGTCAACTAATCCTTCCAACATCTCTAAGAGAAATTCGAGTCGTTTGGCCCAATTTAAAAAGTTTTTTTTATAGTGTTTCATTTAATTTTGTCCCCGACTGTATACTGCACACAGGGTGGACCATACAAATGGGAACACCTAAGTATCTTCATTTTATTACTTCTTAAATGTTAAGGAGCAAATGTAATGGTAATGCACAATTTTTTAATGCAATTTTTTAATGCATATGTTGCATTTTTAGCTTTTTTGTGTGGGCCTATATTGAAAATTTAAGAAATACGTTTTGTAGATCCGTGTCGATTAAACATATTGTGAAAATGTCGTCAAAATCGGTCGACGTTGCAATGAGCTACAAACGTTTAAAGATGGTAAAAATTGCAGATTTTCACGATTTTCGGTTTCTAACTGCAATAAATCTAAGGATTCTTACATCTTTCAATGCCTGTTGTGTTTTCCCGAACCAACCAATTTCGATGAAACTTTCACAGTCCATACAATTGACACAGATCGACAAAAAGTATTTTTTTAAATTTTCAATATAAGCCCACATAAAAAAGTTGAAAATGCAACTGTTAGTATTTTTTCTACAATTCCGATCAATTCCAATTTCTGCAAAAATTTCTTTTCACATCCTGTAGTAAACTAATTGCTCTTGCTTTCCAAAAAAGTTCAAATCGCATGGTCTAATATTTAAAAAGTTATCGTTTTTTTTAGCGGGGCCGAGTATTATTGCGCGCCACTGTATACGTGGTCTAGCAGTGTTTGAGTGTACTGTGTTGACTGTGTGCAGTGACGCACGAGTGTGTTGTTCGGTTGAACCGAAGGGCGTACGAAGAGATTGTATTTTCGGAGCCATTTCCGGTAATCGTTTCTGTTTCGCGCAACTCAAAAAAGGGGGCCAAGCGAGGCGAACCGTTGCCGGTCGGAGCCACACGAGCAAGTCCGATTCTCATTTCCCATATCGGAGCCGGCGCTTTTCAGAGGCGAGGTTCGTTTCATCCGCCAGCCAGCCAGAACGAGCCGACCGCCTTACTATTAAACAACAAACGACCTCACAGACACACGGCTCGCCGGTCAATCGATGTTCCACATTGGAGCAAGGTGAACATTTGTGGGCTCCTCCGTCGTTTTTCCGACAGAGTATTCCCGCACAGGCCCAGAAAAATACACACACACACACACGAATTCCCCACGGACAAAAGGAACGAGAATGATCGCGCTGCTGCATTAGCATATATCCAACGATATTCTTTCCGGGGAACGGGATCCTAACCATGAAAAAGAGCGCTCGCTATTCCTCTGTACAGGGTGTCCTAAAAATGTAGTACTTTCTTGAAAGGACTGATTCCCAGGGTCATTCGAAGGATACACTTTCCTTTGTGAAAATGTTCTCCGTGGTTTTGTTAACGCTAAACTTGCCGACCATCAAAAGTGACTGATGTGTATAGTATTATAAAAATAACAAGATTAAATTTATTTATATCTCGTGCGATTTTTTCTATGATATATACTGGAGTCAAAAAGTATATTCAATAAATTCCCATGCAAACACCTTTACAATTTCAATAATTGTCAAATAAGAAATCGAGAATGGGTGGTAGGTTTAGTGTTAATCCCTTGCCGTACCATTTTCTTTACAGTTACAGCGATTAACACTTCATCTACCGGAAGCCTATTAATAGGATTTTCAATAATTGTGCTGTTCCACAAGGAAGCATAGAAATTTTCTTCTACATTGCAATGTTAAATGAAACTATTAGATGACGTTATTGTGGGTGACTTGTTAACTCACAATAAAAATTGCTGTTGTATTTGAAGGTTCCATTAAAAAGTGTTTAGCCATGCATCATAGATTTTTCAAAATTATGCAATAATCACCGGTCGGCAATGCGTTGAAACGTCTTTATGCACAGAAATGTCGTAAAAGGGAAAAGAAAATTTATATTATTTGTATGGCTCCATTTATTTTAGAACTTAAATATTGATTACAAACGAATCAAATTTTATTTCATCTAAAATGAAACGCGTAACATTCATATTTGTTAGATTTTGTTGAAAAACCTTCATCGCGAGTCTGGCTCGTCAAAATACGACAAGGGGTTAAGGAGTTATTAACGAAGAACATGGACCAATCAGAGCGCAGTCACAGCGGACGGATGTCCATTGTATCCGCGCAATGATTGGTCCATGTTTTTCATTAATAATTTCTTAACCCTCGTCCGTTTCTCGTATCAATTTGACACAGTTTTTCCGAAATAAGGTATGCTGTTCTGTTATTTGTAGATATATGTTTGTTCGATACATCGTGACTTTTATTTTTTTAATAAGAAACCCATAATCGAAAAGCCTAAGATGTGAATGTTAATTCATCAATTTGAATAGAAAAACATCGAAAAATAACTGTTTACCCTGTTGTTTTATCGATTTTTTTATCACTGTCAATCTGACACCGAAGGATAGATTCAGTTCCTGAAATGAGGGACGGATGAGGGTTAATAAAACCGTGGAGAACATTTTCGCAAAGAAAAGAGTTACTTCAAAAGACCCTGGGGTCCTCCCGTTCCAAGGAAGTACAACATTTCTGGGACACCCTGTATAATTCGTCCAACAAGTCGACTCAGTGGAGGTAAACAAATGCTACTCGAGTGCGACAGAGTTGAAGCTACTCGCAAGGAAGTGTATGTGCTCTGATTTAGTTGACACTTCGGACACATATAGAATTTGTTCTTCTGTTTCAGAGTTGTGCTAATTTAAATACATTGTAATTGAATTAAGTAATTGAATTACATTGTATTTTATATACATAGTATTTGAATTACAATGTAATTGCATTACATAATACGAAGATAGAACTACAGGCAGGTACTGTAATCAACATATTCTGACAATGAATTGCAAGTTTCTCGATTCTGTTATGATAGAAATTCAATTTCTCGGTTGTTCACTTTCTGCATTTATTACCACATTTTAATCAAACTTCGCATAATGTTATCGTCAATATTTGTTTTTCCATTCATGTAAAAACCAGAATTTATTAAAAGTATTATTTAAAAGAAAAGTTAGACTTCTGCGTAAGAACTGAAGATAGAACCTCAAGGATCAACTTTGCACCTTGCAACAGTAAATTAATAAAACTTCAGACTATAATGGTATTTCTTGATCAAAATGCTTCATAAAATTTGCATTTTAAAATCGGACATTTCATATGCATTGCATTCTATGCCGGCTGTCGTTGCTGCACGTCAACGCGCAACCATTTTCATTAAAATCGCCGATGTCTCAACTTTCGTGCCACAGAAGCTGAAGCTGAAGCTGAAGCTGAAGCTGAAGCTGAAGCTCTTTGTAACTTCAATTTCCAGAGATTCGTCTAGGGAAGCATTTGCATAATCGTCCGACGGTGGAATTACAATATTCGTCTCGGCTATGGCCGACATTTAAATCACCGAAAATCAGCCAGATGGTTGCAATCCACCGGTGACCTCAACACGGATAGCTGAATGTGTCAAGTGTGGCAGACTAATGCACCTAGGAAGCCTTTTCGATACGCGGCGCTGTGTAACGCGGGGCTTCAAAACAAATCCTTTGTGACCAGCAATTCCCGCCGATGAAGCGAAAACAGCCAGCTTGGGGAAAAAAAATAATGGGGGAAAGAGGATCTCCAGATTCCGCTCCACTCGACCCATTAATTGCGTTACAGAAACTCGGCCGGAATAATAATCGCGCGGAGTCCCTGCCGATCGGAACGGAACGAGCATCGGAAGGAGATTTGGCACGAGCGGGAACGATGATCCTCGCTCGACACCGTTGTTATATAGTCGACCAGGATAATTAATCTTCTCACATTCATAGTACGATATACGTGAAAAATTCTGGACCTAAAAGTAGAAAAGGAGAGTCACGTTTTTCGTTATTGTCGTACGAAACATTTATCAACATATTCGTGACACTTTTCTGATTTAAATGACACCAAACACGGCACAATTTGGGTCATATTTAGTTGTTTAAATCACGGTTCAAGTGGAACCTCGATTATTCAAACTAGTCGGTGCAGTGCTAGATTATCTCTTCACTGATTTGTACAATATGTAGTGTTGTATTAATTATACAAGAAAATGTATTGCTACTGAATCATAGTACGATATACGTGAAAACTTCTGGAAGTAAAAGTAGAAAACGAGAGTCACGTTTTTAATTATTGTCGTACGAAACATTTATCAACATATTCGTGACACTTTTCTGATTTAAATGACACCAAACACGGCACAATTTGGGTCATATATAGTTGTTTAAATCACGGTACAAGTGGAACCTCGATTATCCAAACTAGTCGATGGCAGTGCTAGATTATCTCTTCACTGATTTGTACAATATGTAGCGTTGTATTAATTATACAAGAAAATGTATTGCTACTGAATCATAGTACGATATACGTGAAAAATTCTGGATCGAAAAGTAGAAAATGAGAGTCACGTTTTTAATTATTGTTGTATGAAACATTTATCAACAGATTCGTGACATTTTTCTGATTCAAATGACACCAAACACGGCACAATTTGGGTCATATTTAGTTGTTTAAATCACGGTACAAGTGAAACCTCGATTATTCAAACCAGTCGGTGCAGTGCTAGATTATCTCTTCACTGATTTTTACAATATGTAGTGTTGTATTAATTATACAAGAAAATGTATTGTTACTGAATCATAGTACGATATACGTGAAAACTTCTGGAAGTAAAAGTAGAAAACGAGAGTCACGTTTTTAATTATTGTCGTATGAAACATATATCAACATATTCGTGACACTTTTCTGATTCAAATGACACCAAACACGGCACAATTTGGGTCATATTTAGTTGTTTAAATCACGGTACAAGTGGAACCTCGATTATCCAAACTAGTCGGTGTAGTGCTAGATTATCTCTTCACTGATTTGTACAATATGTAGCGTTGTATTAATTATGCAAGAAAATGTATTGCTACTGAAAATATTAAAGAGAGAAATTCCCAAGAGATTCGTGTTTTCTATAACAGATACAGAAATTCATGTTACGAGCTCTTCATCGGTTCGGATAATCGAGGTTCTACTGAATCATTGATAAAACAAGTAAGCAAGCTCTGAACTTCATCGTGTTTGGACTCGTTTTAATCAGAAAAGTGTGACAGACATGTTGGTAAAAGTTTCATTGAAACGTGTTTCTTAGGAATCGATTCTTATAAATATATTCACAATTTCATAATTTACATTATGTAATCAAATTAAATGTTCCCTGCTATTTAAAATCATAGAATATGGAATAATATTAATTGACACTGCGACTTTGCTAAATTGTTTCAATATTTCATTATGGCTGCATGTAATAATATACTTACAAGTATCGGATAACATTATTAGCAATCCTTTCTTGTTTTCGTTATCCGATCTCGGAGGAACGAGGAGAATTACCTGGCAAAAGACTTAACGAATCTAGCACGGTCGGCGACGAGTGGTTTCCAAACAAAATGGCGGTGGCTGAAGTGCTTTAATAGCTAAAACAACTTCCCTCGCGAGAATAGATAAATGGCGCACACCTCACAGGTGTCGATAAAAGCGCGCGCGGTTTCTCTTTACGGGGCCTCGAACGGCAAAAAAAAACATAATCAGGAAATCGTTTATTGGTTGGTCAGATACGCCACTCCTACCGGAGATGATAACGCGGGCTGTAACTGGCCAGCATCGATCCTCGAGTTGGCATCTTTCGATAACTTTTGGAAAATTTCCATCGAACGCCACAGAGGAGAACCGAACGGAATTCTGTCACGGAGAACATGCGAACCCCTGGAGTAGTTTCTATGAGTAGTTTCTGGAGCGATTGAATTTGATTTCGAAGGATGGACCTGCGGCGGATACTTAAACCGATTGGAGTCCAAAATTCTGCTCGCGGAGATGCACTCTACCCGAGATTAACTCTACCGAATACTGTCAATCTCGATGGCTCGTAAAAGTGTACGTGTGATCGTAACGATTCTGAAACATTATCACATAATCCGAAAGCGTACCTATTCGAATGCACCGTGTTGAATTGTCGTGCATTTACCTCGATCACGTCATTTTATTCCCAACGGGTATCGAAGCGAACAGTTGCCTTTCGTTTCTGAAAAATTCGGCACGAACAAATACTTTTATCTAGCAGAAAGATTCCCAGTCTAATACACTCTTTATTTAAATTTGGATTCCGTGCATTCCATTCGCTTTTTTTATATTGGAAGTGTCAGTTTTGGATGACCGACTTTCATTTCCCCATCTGAATCTATAAATCTTTAAAGTTTTACTAATTCCAACAAATAAATGCAGAACACTTTTATTTTGCATAACACTCCGCAGCGTGTTAAATTGTCGTGCATTTACCTCGATCACGTCATTTTATTCCCAACGGGGATTAAAGTGAACAGTTGCGTTTCGTTTTTGAAAAATTCGGCACGAACAAATACTTTTATCTAGCAAAAAGATTCCCAGTCTAATACACTCTTTATTTAAATTGGGATTCCGTGCATTCCATTCGCTTTTTTTATTGGAAGTGTCAGTTTGGATGGCCGACTTTCATTTCCCCTTCTTAATCTTTAAATCTTTAAAGTTTTACTAATTCCAACAATTAATGCAGAACACTTCTATTTTGCATAACAATCCGCAGCGTGTTAAATTGTCGTGCATTTACCTCGATCACGTCATTTTATTCCCAACGGGGATTAAGGTGAACAGTTGCCTTTCGTTTTTGAAAAATTCGGCACGAACAAATACTTTTATCTAGCAAAAAGATTCCCAGTCTTATTACACTCTTTATTTAAATTTGGATTCCGTGCATTCCATTCGCTTTTTTTATTGGAAGTGTCAGTTTGGATGGCCGACTATCATTTCCCTTTCGGAATCTTTAAATCTCTGCGAACTATTTTATGAAAAAGTTTTACTAATTTCAACGATCAATGCAGAACATTTTTATTTTGCATAAAGATCCGCAGCGTGTTAAATTGTCGTGCATTTACGTCGGTCAAAGGTCAGTTGCTTTTCATTTTTGAAAACTTCAGCTCGAACAAAGACTTTTATTTGGTAGAAAGATTCGCAGTGTAATTATACTCTTTACTCCTGCTCTTCTTCCTGTTAAATTTAGATTCCGTGCATTCCATTCGCTTTTATTATTGGAAGTGTCAGTGTGGATTACCGATTTTCATTTCCTTCTAAATCTTTAAATCTCTCCGAGCTATTTTATGAAAAGGTTTTACTAATTCCGGTGTGAACTCTTTAACATGTATTCATTCATCCTGCGAAGGGTATCATTTCAACAACGGAATAAGTGAACAATTACTTCCACCAACTGGAAGATTTCTTTGCATACGTTCCAGAAATTAACACATACCGTAAACGTATTCGTCGTCCAATTATACAATCGCTAAAACATTTTTCTCTGCTGATGACTCTGGACTCGGCACCCTTTTGATGAATCGTTCGATTTCTTCTATTATATTACTTGCGAGCAATTAATAATGTTTCGTGTGATCTTTGCTGGACACACGAAATCGATTAGTCCATTCAAATATTTAATCGTGAACGTTATGTAACGCAGTAATCGTCTGTGTTCAGCTGATTCAGGACCATAAGTTCCAACCCTTAGCCAACAGTTCTCTGTTTCAAAGAATAGAGTCAGGGAAACAAAGTCGAATTTCTCGGCGAGAAATCAATAGAAGTTTGATTTAATTGGCTTTTCCCTCTTCCGTGTATTTTAGCTTCATTGTAGATCTGGTTATAGTACTGGCTCGCGGACGAAGTGTGCAAACGTACATTGATGATTCATCCACTGAGGGGTTTTAATCGATTTAAATTGGTAAATACGAGCTAGGTTTAAGTTAGTTTTAGACCAATTCTAAAATTGATGCAAAAACGGAAGTAGATTGAACTCTGAATCCGCTGATGGAACTTCGGTTGCATCGACGAGATTCTTGATCCATCTATTTCCCTTGGGTCTCTGCGCGCACGAACCTCCTCGTGGCGAGACCTAGCCAATAGGTATTAGCCTCATTGAAGTATTATAAATCGAGGATAATACGAAGGTAATGGCTGCGACCTTGAATTTGATTTCTCCTTAGATAAATAAAGGCGAGATCTAAAAATTTTACAAAATCATCTTGCTTGTAATGTCACGCAGAGAAAGTGATTTTATACATCATCTAGTCAACTAATTTTTTAACATTCTCCAACAACAAAAAACCGGAGTCGTTCGAACTGATCTGAAGAAAATTATTAAAGGATTTACTGAGATTTAAGTGACTGTACGTCTCACAGAACATTTTATATCTAAAATCACACGGATGTGATTTTATACATCAGCTAGTCAACTAATATTTGCACATTCTCCAACAAATAAAAAACTCGAATAGTTCGAAATGATCTGAAGAAAACTATTAAAAAATTTACTAAGATTTGACTTATTGTACGTCTCGTAGAATTTCTATTTTATTTCTGCTGAGATACATAAAGGCGAGATCGAACAATTTTATAAAAGCATCTTGCGTCTAATATCACGAAGAGAAAGTGATTTTATACATCAGCTAGTCAACTAATTCTCGAACATTCTCCAACAAATAATAAAGTCGTGTAGTTTCAACTGATCTGAAGAAAATTATTAAAAGATTTTCTGCGATTTGACTGATTGTGCGTCTCGTAGAATTTGTATTTTATTTCTACTTAGATAAATAAAGGCGAAATCTAACAATTTTACAAAATCATCTTATGTCTAATATCACGAGTAGAAAGTGATTTTATACATCAGCTAGTCAACTAATTTTCGAAGATTCTCCAACAAATAAAAAAGTCGTGTAGTTTCAACTGATCTGAAGAAAATTATTAAAAGATTTAATGAGATTTGACTGACTGTGCGTCTCGTAGAATTTGTATTTTATTTCTACTTAGATAAATAAAGGCGAAATCGAACAATTTTACAATATCATCTTATGTCTAATATCACGAGTAGAAAGTGATTTTATACATCAGCTAGTCAAGTAATTTTTGAACATTCTCCAACAACATAAAACTGGTGTCGTTCGAACTGATCTGAAGAAAATTATTAAAAGATTTTCTGAGATTTGACTGACTGTGCGTCTCGTAGAATTTGTATTTTATTTCTACTTAGATAAATAAAGGCGAAATCTAACAATTTTACAAAATCATCTTATGTCTAATATCACGAGTAGAAAGTGATTTTATACATCAGCTGGTCAACTAATTTTTGCACATTCTCCAATAAATAAAAAACTCGAGTAGTTTGAACCGATCTGAAGAAAATTATTAAAAGATTTACTGAGATTTGACTTCCTGTACGTCTCGTAGAAAAATCGTAAAAAACTGAATGTTTAAGAGGAAATCGATTGTTTTTTATTTTGTAAAAAGCGATGGCCCTTAATAAGGAATGCGATACGAGCGTTTTATATAACGGGACAGTAGCCCCGTTTTCCGTGCACGAGCCCGTAGCAATAGTTGCTCATAATCAACCAGCAACGTGGGATACTCGAACGATAAGATCTCTGCTACTCGACAAAAGGCTCCCAGGGTGCTCAAGTTTTAATGAAAAGACGTAGTTCCATGTCAAGGGCTCTCGACGTTTCTTTCCCGGGGAGGACAGCCAGTACAGTGTCAACGGTTCCTAATTTTGCTGTCGTGTACATACACACGGGATCGTTGCTCATTGATAACATTGTTATGTCAACTACAGAGCTTTCCCGCGACACGCTCGGCTCCCTTTTAGTGCATAAAACAGTGTGTTGAACAAGTAATTGAACGTTAGCCAAAGTCGGGGAACAGGTAGCTCAGGATAGGGTATAAGAGCCCCTACGGTCTTCAAGAGCATTTCGGGAGCTTCTACACGGAGTTTGTTTATAACTATTCTATTCTCAATGTTTACGTGTTTATATGGGTTCCTCTTCAAAGTCCACTTTCGGAATTTAGAACGCCGAGATGTGTAATATGGTACGGAATTAAACATATCGGTGAGACAATATTAATCTAACGACATAACTTTTTTTTATTTTTAACCCCTCGTCGACATTATTGGTCATTCAGCAACCGGCGAGTATTATTTTTATTGCAAAATTGATAAACACTTCGGTCAATCAACACTTACACGTTAAACTAGAAATTTCTATGTGTTAGTAACAAAAAAAAGATATGTAGATGTGTTAGTAAAAAATCATATTGCCGGCGAAGGGTGAATGATTTTTTAATGAATAAATAACCATTTTTTACTGAAATCGCAACACAGGGAGTGAGATAATTATGTTCTTACTATTTTAAATTGAACCTATTCGTTTCTGTCATAAATGCATAAAATCCTGCTGTCTATATACATTGTGGTCCATTTATCGTGAGACGGTAAATTATTACGGAAACCAGCAGGAATATGGAAAAATATTTTATATAAAATATTCTTCATATGAAGGGGCACATTTAATGGCGCTTTGCGCATTTTTCCATAATGACCCTTTAAGGATCAGACAAAGAACAACTTCAGTTTTTCAAATGGAAATCCTTATTTTTTATTTTATATTCTTATTCTACATCAAAAAATAATAATATTTCGTATAAAACATTTTTTCCTAGAGTGCACGGTTTTAATAAACAAGTTGTGGTGAATATCCCAATATTTGTAATGACAAACAATACCGAGTTTGATCTGAAGTCATAAAAATCTAGTAAGCGGTGGCGTAGGTTGCTCCAATAACTTTTATAAATTATCTGATAAAGTACGTACTTCTTATTGCCGCCTACTAGATGAAGATTCGCGATACATGTTGTATGCCATTATGCAAGCTTTGCAACATTTATCATGGTATCGTTAAAAATGGCAAGTTCAGGGAAAAATTGTTTTATACGAAATATTATTCGTCTGACCCTCAAAGGGTATGAAGAATATTTTATATAAAACATTTTTTCATATTCCTAACATAATTTTCGTCTTGTTTTTAATTCTTCATAGTCTGAACTTTTGTTAGTAGAACTTCGAAAGTAAAGAAAATCCTCATATCAAACCGGCAAATTCATGCTTTTTAATTTAATATGTTACGTGTAACAGAATGAATTATTTTGTGGATGATTTTTTATTCAATTCGAGCGTCCGCGAGGTTAGTCCACAAAAATGCAAACTCGAATGAACGTTCGCAACCCGGTAGGGAAGTGTGGAAATTTCATTTCGGTTTTCGGATAGAAACTGTGACGTTGTAACGATCACGCATACGTGACAGCGGCCTCCCATGAGAAATCGTGACGAACGTGTTATCGAATAAAAGTGGAGCGACATCGCCGCCATCGAATTGTTCGTACCGATTTTAATTCGCAACAAGCGCCGAAGGGAATTTTCATGAAATAAAAGCCGCGTGTGAAGGACGTACTCTATTGGCGTAACAATTATCGAAGAGCGAAATGCTTAAATCACGGAAGGATCGCGTATTGAACTACTGCTTTGCAGAATATCATGTTCAGATTACAGGAAATATTTCAAAATGGAACAAGCAGCTTTTGCTTTTACCATTGGTTATAAGCGGACCGTGGATCTTTATGCAAAACACAAACTTTAGTGTATCTGTTACAGAAAATACGAATTTCTTTCTTTCTTTAATATTTTCATTTTGATATTTTTCTGATTGAAACGAGACCAAACATGGCATAGTTCGTACCTCATTTCCTTGCTTAATTAATACAACACAATTTATTGTACAAATCAGTTCGGGTAATCGAGGTTCCACTGTACCGTGATTTAAAAAATAAATATGACCCAAATTGTGCCATGAGCGTCACGAATACAATACGATGGTAAAAGTTTTATAAAAAAAATCATTAGGAAAAGAATGTTTTCTCATCGGAATGAAAAAAGTTTAATATTTTCCGTGCAGCATAAAAATTATTTGAATCTCTTTGTATCTGAAAAATCCATATAAAAACTTCACGTAATAGATGGCCACAAAAATTGGGAAAATTGCAATATTCCTTTTATATTCAGCAAAACGTGAGAAGGAAAATTTCGTTTGGAGCAGACATAAAACCACTTCGAGGATTAATAATGGTCGGTCCATTTCGATTTTTCGATTAAGTGAGAGAGCAGGAAAAAATAATTGAACAATCGTTCCCGTATAAAATGGATTCATTGTTACGGCGGTAATTAACGTTGCGAGGTAAAAAGGTCAGCGACTGTTAAACAAATTATCTGGATTACGCTTGGGTTGATAGCAACGCGAAGCGATCGTCACTTTTTCCCTTGTTTTTGAGTAACACTCAGTTCCGTACACACACTGGAAAATTTTATATGTACCTATCAAGAGAAGAAAAACATTGCAAAATATTATTATTCTCTTTATAATACTAAAAAGATAAATAAACAATAAATCATTTTAATGTTTGAAGACTTCTTTCTAAAACAGTTTTGCTTTTGTAACATTTTTTTCATGTATAAATCTACTAAAGATTTGAAAATGAGTTGACTTGAAAAGAAGTTGAAAATTGAAATTGTTCTTTCGCAATAACTTCGTTTTCGATCAAGGAAAATATTGTTCCATTACTTTTGAAGACGTTTTCGGTTGTAGCATTTTCAAGAGAAAAAACGTGTATCCAGTTTCTCTCTCGTTACATCACGTAAAAATAATTTTCAATTAAAAACGAATCTGGGTTTATTGTTGTAAGATTCTTTTTCACGAAATTGCAACAATTGAAATCGTTTCCCTTTCTAGTTTTTATTAAATTTGTGAATATCTGAATATTGCGTTCTTGTTATAGTTATTGTGCTCGAAAATTGCTAGTTGAAAATATAGTGATTATGGTGAATTGCATATTGAATTGATTGATTTAGTTCTCAATTATATATATCCACAACCTAAGTGAAAAGGTTAGGTTAATTGAAAACTGTTAGTTGAAAATATAGGGATTATGGTGAATTGCATGTTAAATTAATTGATTTATTGGTCATTCAGCATCAAGCGAGAATTCTTTCCTTCGAATTATTATTTTTATTGATAAACAAAATTGATAAGCAAAATTGATGATTGAACACTTCATTCAATCAACAATTGCACGTTAAATTAGAGACTTCGATGTGTTAGTAAAAAAGATAGATACGCAGATGTGTTAGTAAAAAATCATATTGCCAGCGACGGGTGAATGAATTTTTAATGAATAAATTCAATTTTTTTACCGAAATCGCAACACAGAAGTGAAATAATTATATTTTTACTATTTTAAATTGAACTTATTCGTTTTTGTATAAATGCATAAAATCCGCTGTCTATATATAACATAATTTTCGTCTTGTTTTTAATTCTTGATAGTCTGAACTTTTGTTGGTGAATTGCATATCAAATTGATTGATTTAGTTCTCAATTATCCACAACCTAAATGAAAAGGTTAGGTTAATTGAAAACTGTTAGTTGAAAATATATAGGGATTATAGTGAATTGCATATTAAATTAATTGATTTAGTTGTAAATTCTCTACAATCAAATAATCTGAAGAAAATCGTAAATATACTAACACATTTAAATATCAGCGTTGTTTCGCAATTCGCTGAACAATGCTAAATCCTGGTATGTGTTCCTCCGCAATGGCGCGATGGAATCGGCGCGCGGTCGCTAATATTTCGCAAACATTTGTGAGTCACAGTAACGTAACCGTTGCGCATTTTTCTGCGAACACAGCCTCATACGGTCGGCTACGCGTAATTATCATCCGGTAAATAAATTCATGAAACGACGACAAAAATTACCGCAAATATTTAGAAGTAGATACGTATTTGTTCTTTGGGAAGGACGGCATAGCGTCGTTGTGTAAGCAGAAATATGTCGGTGATTAGCCGAGTTTGAACAAGATAAGATAAAAAACTGGGTAATCTCTTCGATTGATATCCATCGCCATAATTTTAATTCGAACGAAATCCCCTCGTTTAATTACGGATAAAGTAGAGTGATTTCCTCGATGATCAAATTCGTTAATACGTGATTTGAAAAAAATTTATCAAAAATTTCTCGATGAAGATAAAACCATTCGATTCTGATAACCTTGTATCCGACACCAAAAACATCAACGAATTGGCTACGCTAAATTCGGTACAGTGTAAATGTACCTATTACTGCGGGTATATGTTTTACTGCGATATTTTTTCCTAATGAAATTAAAATACGTAAAAATAAATACTTTGCTCTGAATAAATTTGTACAATTTAACGAGAATGTATTCTCGTTTGCGAGGCAAACAAAATTGCCAATCATTCTAATATTTATATTGTGTGGATGAAAAATGTACGAAGTGAATTTGGTTGAACGAAATAATATTTTACATTTAAGATCTACATTACATCTAATGTTTTGTTAAGTACATGTTCCGTTTATAAACATTGCTAATTCCATCCACTGCTTAAACATTTATAATCTTAGAATTTTAAAGAACATTCTTCGTAAAAGGTACAGATAACATCATTTTTCTTATATCTGGATCACCACAGAACTGTTGTTCACAAGATTGTACATTCTTTATATTGTTTTAAAAATTAAAATTAAGTGAACACACTCTAAAAAAAATTTTTAAATTGAACCAAACTAGAGTTTCTCTTAGAGATGTTAGTAAGACAGTACAATAGTTTTATCGAAATTATTGCTGGGAATTTTAAAAGACTTCATAAAAATGCTTGCACATATTGTTTCATGATAAATTCTGAATAATATTAAAATAAAGTACGTTCGAAGCATGATACCGCAGTAATCGGTACAGTTTTCCTAGTCGTAAAATAGAGAATGTTAGAGTTGTTGAAATTATTCTTTTCTCGCATATTCGGATAGAATTCTGTTAACGTCAGAGCGATATTGAAAGATAGCTGTGGATGATTCGAAGCCGATTCTACAATGGGCCAACGATCGCATCACGATCGAAGAGACTTTTATTCTTCTACAATGGCCGCGCTGCCGACGGAATATCTTGGATGAAAAGACTGAAAATAATGCGAGGGATATTAGGCAGCATTGTGCCGTTGTGAGAGATCGGAAGCAAATCGAGCGTACAACTCCGTCGGGAATTAATTCGTCCTTGCAACCCGATCATCGAGAAAATTACGTCTGTTACTCTAGTATGCAAAGCGGGAATTCAATATTCAATGCACCTGCATTAAAATATCGAACGATGATAACCGCCGTTTATGGAAGCGATAATAGCGTTTCGCGTTTCATCGATTGAGGACACCGGGAACGGACAGAAAGAGAATCCGTGTACCGCGTGGCGAGACGACTGCAAAAATGTGCACTGCGCCAAGTATTATTCCACGGTAATCTTATCAAAAGTCTTATCTGAATTCCGCCAGTAATCCTATTATCTCCTACTTTTCTCGCGTCGATACGTTGCTCCGTGACAGTTGCGGCTCGTCGCGAGACAACGAACCACTCCGAAACCGCGTACGCAGTATACGAAAGTATTTGAACGCACTTTAAAACAGTATAACTTCTTTACGATCGCACCAAACGTTCTGACTTTCTTTGAACAATTAGAAGAATTGACTTACACAAATGACATGCTAAAAAGATTTTGAAAAAAATTGTAATTTCTAAGAATTACACGAGAATGTAAAAGAGGCACCATTTTTAACTAGTTTATTAGAGCCCGTAATGAAAATTTAAAATATGCGTTTTGTAGATGTATACCCCTGATCAAAAGTATGTGGACACTTGTTCAATTCTCCTTCTGGAAGAAAAAGAATCTTCGAGGGATTTCATTTAGGGAAGAATAAGAATTTAATGAACAATAAATTATTAGTGCACCGCGCGGATTTTATGCATTTATAACAAAAATTATAATTTACTACATAATTGCATATATTTACTGCATTTCTTTGCACATATCTCTAGGGATTGGATCTGAAATATATATTTGATTTTTGATTTATATTTTTCCGAACAATATACATTTTTTTGAAAACTAAAACAAGGATACTTGTACTATCTGTTTACATCTAGAAAAGGCCTAGTTCCGTATACCCACCAGTTCTAAAAAAAATTCTTAAAAATCACTTTTTCACTGAAGTTACATAAGCCTCTCTTAAAATACGTTTCAAAATATTTTCAATGGTAAGCATACTTTAACTATTTACTATTTCAAATTCTATTTTACCCAGGTCTGCGAACAATAAATGTTGTCTAATAATAATCAAGTGTTAGTACACAAATTTCATCGATAAGTGTCCACATACTTTTGAACGAGGGCGTATGTTGGTTTTACACATGCTGAAAATTTCATCGAAATCGAACTTGAAAAGAACTAAGAATCTGTGGATTTTAAGCAGAAACTGACCAAAAGTCGCGAAAACTATTATAGATTTTCACCATATTTAATCACTTGTAGCTTTTAAGTATGTTAATCGATTTTGATTAAATTTTCAGCATGTTTATAACTAACATAGGTCTACAAAACATATGTTTTAAATTTTCATTAAGAACCTAAATAAAAAAGTTTCAATAAATGATTTTTTCTATTTTTCCATGCAATCTTGTAAATTGTAATTTTTGGAAAATCTATTTTGCAGATCATTTAGTAAACCAATGCTTCTGATCGGTTACAAAACATCAGGTCGTTTCATACAATTATACAAAAGTTATACGGTTTTAAAGTGCGTTCGAATAATTTCGTGGCTCACTGTATGTATACTATACTATACATATCATGCTCTTTTTCGCAGTCGTTCCTACTGTTTGGCCGAACACCGCGTATCTGATATTTCGAGAGAGATTGTTTACCGCAATTACGACGCACAAATATTTTCGCAACGACCCCTACTCGGTACACCGAGATAGGCCTCTTCTCATGCCGATGTGCAATTTTTATACACAGCCGTTCTGATTCAATGATTTCATTTGATATTTTTGTCGTAGCACGGATGTAGATATCGTATCCACGACGCGTACAATGGAAAGCTCTTGTGTTTTGATATTTGACGTGAAATTAAACTGATAAATACGAACGTTGGCGGAAAATAAAATTTAAAAAAAGAATAGACAAATAAAAGAAAAAAATGAAAATGGAAATAAAGTAAAAATTATACGAAATTCAAGAGCTTAGATTGTTGCATACAAAATGTATTCGTAACAGTGAATTTTCTCTAAATATAATTTCTTGATTGAAATAAGCACCGTTGCAATTTTTTGCCATAAAATTAAAATATTTCCGAAGATGCATCGTGTAGTACATAAAAAATAATGCGATTTCATTGGAAAAAATAAAGATGACCATCACGTGTCCTTTACTGCGTGTTCTTTAACCTTTTAACTAAGGATGAGAATTTCTAATTCGACAAATGTCTTTTTCTATCGTAATGTCCATATTGTATCCATAATATTAGATGATTGCAATAAGTTCGTGCCTGATTTTCATAAATGTCCATCATTCATAGATGATGATCTTTTCTAATAGTAGAAAAGAATGGTGATTATACAATTATATTTTTCGAATTGTAGAAAAGAATGGTGACTATATAATTTTATTTTTCTAATTGTAGAAAAGAATGGTGACTATATAATTATATTTTTCTAATTGCAGAAAAGAATGGTGACTATATAATTATATTTTTCTAATTGCAGAAAAGAATGGTGACTATATAATTTTATTTTTCTAATTGTTGAAAAGAATGGTGACTATATAATTGATTAATAAAGCTCTACTCTTTCAAATTTAACCATTGAATTTTATTTTCAAATCAGGCACGAACTTATGCAATCGTCTGATATGATATTCTTCTTGATTATGGCAAAATGTTTGTTATGGTAATTTCCATGACTGTTTTTGAAAGAAGAAAACAGTGAATGTTTAAAGTTTAAAAGCGAGACAGCTAGGGCAGTTCTAATCTTTTTAGAGGAACGTTCGTTAGTAGCACTGAAGGAGCAATTCCTTTGATGTTGTAGAGTCCTTCTGCTACCTATGTTTGTTAATTTGATGCTTTCTATTTAATTAATATTACAGTGCTCTCGACGGTTCAACTTTCGAGTCATCTAGCAAGAGAATCTCCCTGTATTATATTTCGTGCCAATAACGTGGACCAAGTGATTGTAGCCACCATGTAGGTTAGGTCTAGTTCGAAGCAGTATAGCGAAACACAAGAATGAAGAACAAAGAACAATATGCTGCGTAGCAGCACTAATTGCTATTTTAGACGTCATTCTCGGAGCACTAACAGAGATTAAATTATCGTTTCTCTGGCTGACAACTTATATCTCAATCGCGCTCGTCAAATGATTTTTAAAAAATTGTTCCGGTTTCTATCCTATGTACTAATGCTTCTTATTTGTTTATCTCGACTTAAAACTCGTAATCAACTCTAGGCAGCTGAACTGTCGCGCGTGGAAATTGATGACGTCAAATAAAATCAGAAATGCGATTTAAGAACAATTTATAGGGAAACAAGATACCACAAGATCCAAACGAGAAATTAATTATTCAATATTACATCACATATTTAAACAAAACAATAATAACATTAGAGTAAATAAAAAATATCGTTCCCAGTTCATAAAAGCTGTTAAGAGACAAACTAAATTTTTATTTGTTGTAATTGGTGCCGGAAATTCTGATTACGAATGCAAATCCAATATCGCTGGAATGTATCAGAGCATTTTACGAAAAAATTGACGGCTATATGGGAATTCCACATTCGGAAAATATTTTCGTCCGACCCATTTCCCCGGTTTCCAGGAACCGATCGAAATGGGAGAACTGCGACCCGCCTCGACAAATATTTTCGCGAAGTGCGCGATCAATGCGCAACGGGGATCCACCTGTGACATAAGATTCGATATCCGTCCACGGGTTATTCAAACTAACGCTATTGTGGCGTTACGTCATTTCGGCGGCACCTATTCGCAATGGAATTCCGCGAGCTGCGAACGAGCGAAAAATCATGTGCAAAAGGAAGCACAGCTGCGAACACTAATTATAAGCGCTAAACGGACAAATGATCTTCTCTTGGTTTCAGGCTTATTCATTATAGTGATTATTAGGTTAATTTAAAATGGCAAAAATATTTGGAAAAATTTGAACATACTTTTATATTATTTTCAACCTACTAAACATAATAGGGAAGAAAATAAATTTCTATCTCACTCCAGTTTGTTGCAATTCAGGCAATACATTTTTATCTTGCATATAGATCCGCAGTCCAGTGATTGTTACTCTCTTTTTACTTTATCTTTTACTGAAATCAACATTTCATATAATCCTATGTTTGTTGATGATTTCTTCTTAATAGACAGTGGATTCTTATATGGGTGAAATAGACATTTAATCTCTTTCTTAATATGTTTAATCGGTTGAAAATAGTATAACAATATTTTTAAATTCTTCTACATTTATTCTCTTTCTTAATATGTTTAATCGGTCGAAAATAGTATAACAATATTTTTAAATTCTTCTACATTTATTCTCTTTCTTAATATGTTTAATCGATGGAAAATAATATAAAAATATATTTAAAATCTTCTACTGTTTTTGCTGTTTTAAATTACAGCTACTCTTTGTTGTCATAAATGCATAAAATCCGCTATCTACTTAGCTTCGTTTGCGAAAAGCGTCACCAGATCGGGGAATTGAGGAAAATATATGTATAGTGGCGGAAATGCAATAGTCACCATCGAGTGACGTCACGAATCTATAGTATAGTGTCCGAGGTAGCGACGTCACGATTTGTGCTGAGGGTGGGAATCCTATCGAATTATTTATGTCCGGTATTATTAGACTGCGGATCTTTATGCAAAATATAATTTTTATACGTCAATTGCCATCTACAGTAGCTAAGTAAAAATTTATTTTGCTCATTAATAATTTTGATATGGTCTCGAAATAGTATAACGACACTGTTAAATTCTTTTAATTTTTCTATTGTTTCGAATTGCACCTACTCATTTTTGTTATAAATGCATTAAATCCGCAGTCTGGGTTATCATTATAACTACGGTATGTGTGTGTGTGTGTGTACCAAGTTTATGAGATAATCATAATAAAAAAACGCAATCATGCTGTGATTAATGATTCCTGTATTAATTAATCGATGTAATATTTGGTATAGAGACCGTTCGTAGAATTTGGATAATGTTGACTCGGAGTATCTAGTGGTTTCTCGTTTACTGTCTTTTTGACTGCGAGTGTAGGCGAGCGATTACCGCACGGTATTTCCAGCCGGGTAATAACCAGTAATCGCTTGGTAATTCTTGCGCAAACACCAGGTCCGAGAATGATTCCCGTCGCTTAATCAATTTCGGATTTCTCGGGGATCGTAAAACGGCGTCGAGGTGTCGGCGACGGAGAACGCTCGTCAGACAATCTTTGCACCGGATGAGTCACCTTTTGTCTGTTCGAGGAGAAAGCACGATCGCTTTCAAAGAACGAAAGCGTCGATTCCTGGTGGACAAGATGCTAAGACAACCCAAACATTGTTAGAAGGAAAACTTCATATCATAATACATTGGACAGAAAGTTTGTAGCGTTTTCAAATTAAGAATCGAAGATAAAATTAAGCTATTTAATCATACAGTACTGTGCACTTGAATAGCCTCGAATAATCCAACTAACTCCACACTATGCAATTGCACCCCATATCATAATGGAACCAAGTCATTCTCTTTCCGAAAAATATACCGAGCTTACGCATCTAAATATTACGTATTACCAGACTGCAGAACTCCATGAAAGACAACAATTTTCTAAATCAATTACAAGATACTGAAATTAAATCAAAATTTAATAATTTCAGTCAGTTGGCGATATACTGTCCCACTAACACTGCCATCCTTAATAACTCTGTTATTATGGTTATTATTACGATATAGTTTTTAATTTTCAAAAAAAATGTACCGAGCTTACGCGTCTATATATTACGTATTACCAGACTGCAGACCTCCATGAAAGAACAATTTTCTAAATCAATTACAAGATACTGAAATTAAATCAAAATTTAATCATTTCAGTCAGTTGACGATATACTATCCCACTAACACTGCCACTCTTGATAATTCTGTTATTACGGTTATTATTATGATATAGTTTTTAATTTTCAAAAAAATGTACCGAGCTTACGCGTCTAAATATTACGTATTACCAGACTGCAGAACTCCATGAAAGATAACAATTTTCTAAATCAATTACAAGATACTGAAATTAAATGTAAATTTAATCATTTCAGTTAGTTGACGATATACTATCCCACTAACACTGCCACCCTTGACTCTGTTATTTATAGAGATACAAACAAATGTTTGGGAAGAAAGTTGTCGTATTTGAAGGAGGACACAAGTCAGTGTGAGTAAAGGTCATCTGAAGGTCATACTTTCCATGATATTACGAACAGGATTGTTTTTTTTAACCCTTTGCAGTCCTTTGTCGAGTGTGACTCGACATCGGAGATAAGAAAATGTAAATAAAACGTGTTTTTATATGTACAGTGTTGTTCACTTGAGTAGCCTCGAATTCTCCATGAATACTCCATACAACAAATGAATGACGTCGAGAAAGAATTCGATTCTCTTTCCGTAAATCATGATAGTTGTAACTCATATGCGTTCTCCCAAATTGGAGTCGGGCTTCAATATGCTTTCTCATTAACGCAGGTTTTCTTTGCAATTTTCCTGGGTTTTATGTATGGAACACTTTGTATAACACGTCTAATAGTTGAAACTGAAACGACTTCTTTTTAATAAATGTATACACACAGTGTCTCATTTAATTTATGTATAGAAAGATATATTATAGGTAGGTTCCTTCTCTCTTCACTCTTGTACAATTTTATATACCACAATGGAGCATAACGTAACACGTAATACTAAATAATCTAATACGAAATAATTATATCACGTTATGCTGCATTGTGGTATATAAAATTGTACTTGAGTGAAGAGAGAGAGAGAGAGGGAGAGAGAGAGAGAGAGAGAGAGGGAGAGAGAGAGAGATAGTAGGCGATAATAAATAACAAAGAGATAAAACATTCTACCATTTAAATTACCTATACAAATATCTTTTTACATAACTTAAACGAGACGTAAATCTCAAAGCGTACAAGTTGTCATCATTTTTGCGCCGACTTCATAAACATAGTGCGACGCTTTTATCTCGATAATTTATAGAACGTCTTATAATTTTGTCCACTGGTGTGTTCATGCATTTTGTATCATGCGTGTCTCCGTCGTCGTCGTCGTCGCGAGTGTTTCTTTGTGTGTGCACGATTGTTTCTTTGTGTGTGCACGATTGTCTTCAGACGACGGTGGACACTATCGATTCATCGTCTTCGTGCATTATTGAGTGTTTGATCGTTCGTAATAACTCTTTCTTCTGTGTCAAAATAGCGGACGATTGGATAAAGTCTATTTAGGTCAGCCGAGTGATAGGGACACGCTTTCAGGAAACGAGGAATCCCTTTTCTACGCCGTTGAAAGCAGGGTTCACTGCGCCGCTAATCTAATATAACGATTCGCACGATTTCCGTTCGCTGATTCATGACCAACACGCATTCGTTCGATGGGTCGCCTTTGTCCAGATCAACTTTGTTCCCCGCATTTCGTTTCGCACGGTTCCCACTTTTACAGAGGGACGACGAAAATCCCATTAACGAGGTATTCTGGTTTTCCAGGCCGTTCTTGCTGTTTCGGAATTTTTTTTCGAAAAAACTGTCTCACATTTTGCATTGTGATTTTGCACACATATTTGTTGGTATTCGAAGTATTCGTGCGATTATTTTGTACTATAAATAATCAAATTTACATCAGTTATCAATTTTTTTAATAGAAAACTTCTCCAGGCACACCGCTCACGCAACTGCTAGCCAGTGAACGAGTCTGATCCGTCACGCTCCGAGGTGAAACGCTATTTGGGTAAACTTACTTGTTGTTCACGTATTGTTTTTTAATTTTTCTACTGTTGTTTATTAATCAATGCGCATTTAATTATGGTCCGAACCAAAAGCATTTAAAAATCTTGATTATTTACAAAATAATTGTCAAAAGAGTCGCATAATGAAACCTAAATTCCTCGCGGTACACATTGAAACATTCACAGGTTGAATTGACAGGTACAAATGCAAGGGTATAGAAGAATCACTCACCCACCATTGTTTTATCTGATACGGTAACAAGGAAACTGATAATGTCTGATTTGCTTTTTGTCATACCTCGTATGTATTCTTTTGCAACCGTCAGGACAGCACAGTAAAGAAGATTGTAGAAACATTTGCGCTGAAAAAGGTGTGTCAACTCTTGTCTGAATGATAATCTCCGATTAGAGTTTGAAAGATATCAGATGTAATGTAATTGGTAGGGCAATTTAGACAATCTAATCTCATAGAAATGTGTACATTGGTGCTACGTGACTTACGTAGATTACAAGCCACCCGCGATCAGTTGTAAAAATGGATACAAACATTGTGTCTCCGGATTAGTTGAACTCGAAATTTGTTGAAAATTCCAGCCATTTTGATGAATTGAAGGGGAAAAGTTACCCTTTTTCTCTGACAATACCGGATTAGTCACGTGACATTGTGACACACGCACAACGTGGAGAACAGCGTCGTAGAAGGGGAAGGAAGAGTTGGGGACACACTCTGATTTGTGCATCCTATATGCAAAATAAAGAAATTACCACGAAGTTTCTATTAACTATACTACGAATAATTTTATTACTAACTAGGACTAAGAAAAAGTTAAGGTGTATGATACTGAAAAGTCAATAGAAGCCAATATTTTCTGCGTCGACTAAAATTTAGCAAAAATCCATTTTCAAGTTTAAACAAATAACCCAACCGAGACTCTCTGAGTATAAAATTTGTACTATTATACGAACTGTTAATCGTCCTATTCGAAAATCAAGAATATAATACCGAGATAGTTACAGCGTTGAAGAGAAATAATTTTATTTTTAATTAGGACTAGAAAAAGTTGAGATATGTAATACTGAAAAGTCAATAGAAGCCAATATTTGTTGCTTCGACTAATTTAGCAAAAATCCATTTTCAAGTTTAAACAAATAACCCAACCGAGACTCTCTGAGTATAAAATTTGTACTATTATACGAACTGTTAATCGTCCTATTCAAAAATCAAGAATATAATACCGAGATAGTTACAGCGTTGAAGAGGAATAATTTTATTTTTAATTAGGACTAGAAAAAGTTAAGGTATGTAATACTGAAAAGTCAATGGAAACCAATATTTGTTGCATCGACTAATTTAGCAAAAATCCATTTTCAATTTTGAACAAATAACACAACCGAGACTCTCTGACTATAAAATTTGTACTATTATACGAACTGTTAATCGTCCTATTAAAAAATCAAGAATATAATATCGAGATAGTTACAGCGTTGAAGAGAAATAATTTTATTTTTAATTAGGACTAGAAAAAGTTGAGATATGTAATACTGAAAAGTCAATAGAAGCCAATATTTGTTGCATCGACTAATTTAGCAAAAATCCATTTTCAATTTTGAACAAATAACACAACCGAGACTCTCTGACTATAAAATTTGTACTATTATACGAACTGTTAATTGTCCTATTCAAAAATTTAAAATATAATACCGAGGTAGTTACAGCGTTAAAGAGTATATGAAACTTTAGTCTAAAACTAGACGTTCCGCCAATTAGCAAGATGGAAGCTCGTCTACGAACCATTGTATAACTTCTTCTTCGTTCAAGATACAGAAAATGTGAGTAACAGTATTATAATTCCAACGATGACGAAACTGCTCGTTTCTCTTGTAATCCTCGCCAACGAGATTTTGCGCTGACGTGAAAAAGGTGATTAAGACAATCGCTAAATCGCACTCGGACTCCCACGAGTAATGACGTAGTCGTGACGCCTTTCAATTCGTCAGAAAACCACTGTCGCGTACTATTATGTCTTCTCCTAAGCCACAGTTAAAAAGAAGCCTTTGACGTAAACCTGCATTCTCTTGGCTAGCATTCACATGTAACTACAGTATTTAACACGACGGATGTTCCGTCTCTGATTACAGAAAAATTCATTTACGATATTCCTGAACTATTAGGTTGCAACTGATGCAAGGTTTCATGATTAATTAATTTATGCAAATTATTCGATGACTGTGCACTTTGGTTTAAATTGCATACTCATAGCAATTACGTGATTTTGTGGACGTTAAAGAGTACGTTTCTTTTTAAACAAATCTTTTTAATTCACGAATGACGTGGGTATATCATTAAGTACCATTTGCGAAACCCTTTTTTAATTTTGCCATGGTGATGGTGGTAGTTGGGCCCATTTTATCGCATGATTCCTCGCTGGCCCAAGTAAACTCGAGTTTGCCCAAATTGGTCCAAATTGGTCCAAATTGACCCGCATTGCTCCGTGTTTCCCCGTTGTCCCGAATCGGCCCGCATTTGTACGAGTAGTTACCATTTACAATGTGAAATCCTTTTATAATTCTTGCACGGTGGGAGTTGGGCCAGTTTTATCGACTGCCTTGCTTCGTGTTCGCCTGAATAAGCCCGAATCGGTCCGCGATGTCTCGAATCGGTCCGCGATGTCTCGAATCGGTCCGCATTGTCCCGAATCGGTCCGCATTGTCCCGAATCGGTCCGCATTGTCCCGAATCGAACCGTATTGGTGCGGGACGGCCCGAATTTGTCCAAGTAGTTACCATTTGCAATATGAAACCCTTTTATAATTCTTGCATGGTGGGAGCTAGGCCCATTCTATCGACTGTCTAGCTTCGTGTTCGCCCGAATAAGCCCGAATCGGTCCGCCTTGTCCCAGATCAACCCGCATTGATGCGGGATGGCACGAATTTGTACGAGTATTTATCATTTGCAATGTAAAACTCTTTTATAATTTTTGTATGGTGGGAGTTGGGCCAGTTTTATCGACTGCCTTGCTTCGTGTTCGCCCGAATAAGCCCGAATCTGTCCGCGTTGTCCTGGATTGACCCGTATTGGTGCAGGACGACCCAAATTTGTTGGAGTCGGTGTCTACGTTGCAAGCTTCGAACAAGTCCCAAACAGTCGGCATACACTCATGCGCCACACTGAACCCGAATCTGACCACGGGCACCAATCAGGCCCGAGTCGGGCCGACTTTCATTAAAAAGCAATTTGTTTCAAGGCAAGTATGTATGTAGTAAAAGGTGAGTTCATCCTCACCCTCCTAGTAATTTACGGGACAGCTCGAGGCTCAGGGGTTCCAGGGTTATAGCTGATAAGAGGTAAGTTTCGCCGTCCTGTATCATAGATCCTGGTTAGGACCTCCAAGTTCCCGTTGAAGTACGAAAACAATTGCTCCGAGTCGTTCGTATAAAAAATTCAACCGTGGAAGTACTCAGGCACCCAACACTTTTCATTCTGGGAACGAAAGAGTTAGTCGCTGCGAGGGAGGTGAAAAATTCAGGGAACGAGTTTTCCTCGTACTCACCGATTCTCATCTAGATCGAAGGAAACCCTTTGCATTCAGGTCTGACAAGCAGCTGGCAATTCGAATTTACATAATGTCGGTTTGTTTATTCATGTCTTTCCGAAAGTTGCCGCATGCTGGTCACCGAAATCGTGTCCCCGTGAATTACATTGTTGTTATTTATTAGAAACAAGGACCAGTAGGCCAACTTGTTAGTTAATGAATTAATTAATGAATTAATTACTGAATTGTTTGATTTCAATCTTATATGTTCAAAATTTGTTCTCTTTTCGTTGGAATGTTTTTCTCCAGTTAAAAATATTAACGTTCCACAGTAACGTAATTAAAATAAAAGGAGAGCTTCTGTCCCAATTAGTGCGCCTTTAAAAATCCTTTGAACGCATTAGTGTACTCAGTTAATGAACTCGTCCGTGTTTGTGTATCTGACTGAACACTTTATCTTTAAAAATTGTTATTAAAATTTTTGATAGAAGTTTTTACGTATTTTTACAAATTTTGTCTTATTATCTTTTGCTTCGGCTGCAACCTAGTCCACGATTACCGAATTCGATGTCGTCCCGGGTGGCTGGCGCCAAAATTTAAATAAATTATGCGTCGGACACTCGTGTAACAGCATGCGGTATTAACATTCAAGAGAAAAAAAAATGTTCAGTCCGAAGTTCGGCGAAGTTTTGTAGTTTTAAAGCTAGGGAACCACTTGAATATTCGCAAACTTCCTCTGCCACTGCTTCCTCGCAAATTCTCTTCGTTCGAACGGTGAACGCAGCTTTCAGTTTGCAAAATAAGTCTCGAATCACGATGTCTGTATCGATTACAAATCAACTTATGCTCCAGAATGAAGAGTATCAAAGTCAACCATTGATGTTAAACGAGACTGGACGTTATTTTTGCTTCGAGTCATACAAATCAAACAATAGTGCATCATTTTGAACGATTAACACAAATCTTGTACAAGATGTATAAAAAGTAATGGTCAACCGAAACAAATAATCTTTTACAAAACAAACTTTAACCAAAATTTTCGCGGCAAGTTTCTTTTACAAATGTTCACCGATCCAGAGGTGTAGATTCGCCCATACGACGGATGACCATTACTTTTTATATACCGTGTACGTGAGAATTCAATCTATAAGTTAAACTCGTTGGTTGATTGTAAGATTTTCTCTGGCTCACTTTTCTCTCAAAAAGTTTCTATTTATTTTTATACCGGATGATCTTTCGAATGCAATTCTTTATTGTACACAACATTTTCGTTCCCCCGATTCTGGCAAGATCTCGCCGAAGTTTTGCCGATGATCCCCTCTATCGATTTAAGTGATGAGAGTTTCTAGCAGCAAAGGAACTTGGTCGAAAGCGACGGCAGAATCGAAGATGTTGAAGGTAGCGCACAGGGTCGGGCTTGAACGTTTCGGGGAATCAAATTCAAGGAAAATTCACGTCTGAGAGGCACGTGACGTAGCAGAAATATTTCCTACCGGCGCTCCATTCCGTTTCACAAATTTTTCCCGGTGTCTTGTTCTTGTAACTCATGCATTCCGCCCGCTTCACCTTTTATTCGGCTTCAGAGACGGAGACACGGGACCGAGATCATGGACAGAGATAAAATCATCTGTCGTCCGATATAGGACAGCCCACGGTAAACGATGAATACTTTAGACGCGGATAGAGAACTGACATCTATTATATCGGATTGTCCCTTGTACTACAAAAACGCCTCGAGACACCGGGAATTATTAAAAACTGTCGCGAGTATTGCAATCCTTGGTACAAGCACGTGAAATAGGGTCATTGCGCGCAACTTGAAATATAAAACATACAACGAAATATTAACTCTCAGCACTCAGAGTCACCACTAAAAATTGCTGTGTCATTATTAGATTGCGGATGTTTATGCATTTATGGCTTCTGAAAATTTTTAACAGAATGGTAGAATATAAAATTTCACAGAATTTAGTACGATTTTTATTTACCGTGGTCGAAATAATGGTAGATTCGCTAGCCGCGTCGGCTGGTTTACTGCTTCTAATTTTATTTTCGTTTTCAGAAGTGTACTGTGGCATTTGTTCTTATTTCGCAAGAATATGTTCTACACATTGTGTAAGCAGTAAGTCGACTATCAACAGTATTGGTGCAAGGACGTGCCTGTTTCAAAATTACTTTGACAATTATCGAGTACAAGATACGAAATAATCTTAAGTTTACGGAGAAATATTTAAAAGTACTATTGATAGTGCAATTTTTTGAACCTTTTTGTACGGTAAGTACACAGATTTATAAAGTTTAGAAATTGTAAAAAATATTTTATGTTTGTTTGATATTATTAAAGCACAACGATACGGGGAAATCGTTAAATGATAAGGAAAAGGGCCAAATTATTGCTTTCCACGATATGAGTCTCTCTAACAGAGAAATTGCAAGAAGATTGAAAAGGTCATTAAATGTCATAAACAATTTTTTAAAATTAAAAGAAAAATACGGCAGTAAAAAATCTACAGGTCATCCAAAAAAATTAACACATAGGGAAAAAGGGAAAATTTTTCAAGAAGCGCGGCAAAATATGCTTAATGCCTCTAAAATAAATATGGAATTAGACTTGCCAGTTGGTGTTCGACGTGTACAGCAAGTTCTGAGATCGAGTGGAACACTTAAATATTCTAAAACGGCGAAAAAAACCTCCGCTAACTAAATTCCACAAACGAGGAGAGATTAAAGTTTGCAGAATATCATATGTCATGGATCGAAAAGTGGTAGACGGCGATTTTGTCTGATGAAAATAAAATTTAATTTGGACAGCCCAAATGGGTTTTAATATTACTGGCACAATCTGTGTGATAAAAAAATGTAAAAATGACAAGAGTCCATGGAGGAGGATTTGTAATGGTTTGGGCTGCATTCGGCTGGAACGGTAAGACGATAATGTGGTTCCCTCCAAAAGCGAATGCCGGAAAATATCAGGACCTATTGAAATACGTACTGGATGAAAATATGGCGACAAGATTGGTGGACCTAATTTAATATTCCAACACGATAATGCAGCAATACATCGTGCAAAAACAATTAAAAACTACTTTGAGAGGGTTAAAGTTAAAGTTTTACCCTGGCCATCAAGGAGTCAGGACTTAAATCCGATTGGAAACCTTTGGGGAATATTAGCACGAAAGGTATACGTCAATAGAAAATAGTACAGCACTGTTTCAGAATTGAAAAATGGGATTAGAAAGGCGTGGTCTGAAATTAAATTAGAAACATTACAAAAATTAATTTAATCAATTCCGCGTAAAATATTTGAAGTTATAAAACACAAAGGAGGTTCTACTAAGTATTGAGTTATTTTTATTTTCTTCTTTTTTTAATGTTTTATGTAAAAATACATAATGAACCTATGTTTATTTCGCAACTAAATCTCAAGTTTCGCAATAGAAAATTTGTAATTGATAATAATTAACATTGTGTTATTCGATTGAGCTGTGTATTTTGTTAATCATATTAGAATGGATAAATAATAATAAGTAAACTCAAAAATACTGCATTAAACACAACATCGTGTCAACAAATTGAAGTGAACCTATCATTATTTCTGCCATTGTATTTCAGAACTACAAAGTCTACCACCACGGAAAATAACATTTTACATGATTCACTTTCTTAAGATTTGCATACGAAAATTGATAATTGCATAAACATCCGCACATTGTTTATTTGTTAATTACTGAAATTATAAAGATACTTCCCCATTCAAAATTATTCAATAAATTTCATTATTCGAGCACGTATTATTATAAAAATTTTGAAGAATCTAAATAAATACAGTCTTGTAATTTTTATAAAACAATATATATCAGATATATTTCGTAGCCAGTACGGTTAGTGCTAAATATGTTGGAATATATCCAATTACTAAACATTTAAGTATTGTCTGTGGTATTATATCAATTTCAGATCCACAAAATGAAAGAAATCATATAGAATGGAATTATTCTAGGTCGGAAGAACTGTTTAATTTTCGAATTAAAAAAGCTCCGAGTGCAAAGGGTTAAATCTTTAATCTTCCAACAATATCAAACGCAAAAAGTGAGTTTCCCCAATAATTATAATTGATGAGGGTATTAAATCCTGTGGCCAGATTAAGACTTGTGTCCACCCATTCTACGTTCCCCTTCTCCGACGAGATGCACTCTACCCGAGATTAACTCGCCCGAATGTTGTTAATCTCGATGGCTCATAAAAGTGTACGTATGCTCGTAACAATTCTGAAACATTATCGCTAGACTGCGGATCTTTATGCATTCACGAAGAAATTGGTTGGGTGAAATATAAAACGGTAAACGATTAGAAAAATTTCAGAGTACTGTAATGTCGTTTCTAATGTAACGAAGTCGTTAAGGGGTGAAATCAATTTTTATTTTATTTCTGCTTCCAACAATCGATGCAGAACATTTTTATTTTGTATAAAGCTCCTCAACATGTTAAATTGTCGTGCATTTTCCTCGACCACGTCAATTTATTTTCAACATGGGTCGAAGTGAACAGTTGCCTTTCGTTTTTGAACAATTCGGTTCGAACAAATCTTTAATCTAGCAGAAAGATTCTCAGTCTATTTACACTCTTTATTTAAATTTGGATTCCGTGCATCCCATTCGCTTTTTTTTATTGGAAGTGTCAGTGTGGATGGCCGGCTTTCATTTCCCCTTCTGAATCTTTAAATCTCTATTTAAATCACTAAATCACAAAAAGTTTTACTAATTCCGGTGTGAACTCTTCAACACGTATTTATTCATCCTGCGAAGGGTGTCTTTTCAACAACGAAATAAGTGAACAATTACTTCCATCGACTGGGAGATTTCTTTGTACGAGTATACGTTCTATAAAAAGTATTGACGTATGTATGTCGAAAATGATTAATTTAAAGGACATTTCAACTTCACTTGAGTAATGTATTCGGAGCTGCATGAAATGATGATGGAATTAAAAACAATTAATGCCGTGTCTTTCACTGGAGTAATTGTGGCCGGGACTGACAACGCGATTATACATAGAGTGCAGAGAGCACGATTTCGCGATTGTTTCATTGATTGACGACTCGCTCTATCGAACGTGACCTTTCTCCTCCGCTGTCAGCGAAGCTTGCTTATAGTCAGTTTGACTGACAGCCGCCTACTTGATACAGTTTATTAATTTTCAAAAAAATATACCGAGCTTACGCGTCTAAATATTATGTATCACCAGACTGCAGACCTCCATGAAAGACACCAATTTTCTAAATCAATTACAAGATACTGAAATTAAATGAAAATTTAATTATTTCAGTTAGTTGATGATATACTATCTCACCTAACTCTGCCACCCTTGATAACTCTGTTATTATGGTTATTATTATGGTTATTATTATGATATAGTTTCATAATTTTCCAAAAAATGTACCGATTTTACGCGTCTAAATATTACGTATTACTATTACGTATTACTAGACTGCAGACCTCCATGAAAGACAACAATTTTCTAAATCAATTACAAGATACTGAAATTAAATGAAAATTTAATCGTTTCAGTCAGTTGACGATATACTATCCCACCTAACTCTGCCACCCTTGATAACTCTGTTATTATAGTTATCATTATGATATAGTTTCCTAATTTTCAAAAAAATGTACCGATTTTACGCATCTAAATATTACGTATTACTAGATTGCAGAACTCCATGAAAGACAACAATTTTCTAAATCAATTACA
>CM052194.1:13031751-13047118 GCA_028455805.1 Lasioglossum figueresi | reverse complement strand
ATCAATTACAAGATACTGAAATTAAATGAAAATTTAATCATTTCAGTCAGTTGACGATATACTATCCCACCTAACTCTGCCTCCCTTGATAACTCTGTTGTTATAGTTATTATTATGATATAGTTTCCTAATTTCCAAAAAAATGTACCGATTTTACGCATCTAAATATTACGTATAACCAGATTGCAGAACTCCATGAAAGACAACAATTTTCTAAATAAATTACAAGATACTGAAATTAAATGAAAATTTAATCATTTCAGTTAGTTGACGATATACTATCCCACTAACACTGCCACCCTTAATAACTCTGTTATTATGGTTATTATTATGATATAGTTTCTAATATTCAAAAAATGTGCCGAACTTACGCATCTAAATATTACGTATTTCTAGACTGCAGACCTCCATGAAAGACAACAATTTTCAAAATCAATTACAAGATACTGAAATTAAATGAAAATTTAATAATTTCAGTTAGTTGATGATATACTATCCCACTAACACTGCCACCCTTAATAACTCTGTTATTTATACAGATACAAACAAATGTTTGGGGAGAAAGTTATCGTATTTGAAGGACGACACAAGACAGTGTGAGTGCAAGTCATCTCAAGGTCATACTTTCCAAAATATTACGAACAGTAATGTTTTTTAACCCTTTGCACTCCTTTGTCGATTGTGACTTGACATCGGAGAAAAGAAAATGTAAATGAAACGTGTTTTTATATGTACAGTGCTGTTCGCTTGAATATCCTCGAATACTCCAAATAACAAATGAATGACGTCGAGAAAGAATTCGATTCTCTTTCCGTAAATCATGATAGTTGTAGGAAAATCCGTCTGGTCCATCCAGATTTAATTTTTTCTCATGTGAGAGAATTACATTGTGCCATTGTTGAGTCCAACTCATATGCGTTCTAGCAAATTGGAGTCGAACTTCAATATGCCTTCTCATTAACGCAGGTTTTCTTTGCATTTTCTTTGGTTTTATATATGGAACACTTTGTATGACACGTCTAATAGTTGAAACTGACGCTTTTGTTCCAACTTCCTGTTTGATCTTCTTAAGGGAAACTACTGCATTCGAAATTTTACGTAAAATTGATCTCCTTTCCCTCTCCGTTGTAGCTCGTTTTGTTCTCCCTTTATATTTTTCCATAATTTCCAGGATTATTACTGAAATTATTAATTACTTTAGCACTCCTATTAATTCTTTTTCCAATTTCTTGGTTTGAATACCCTTCCTCTTTTAAAACTTTAATTTTTCTAATTTCCTCGACTGTCAGTGACTTTTCGCGACCCATATTAGCACAATGATAATAATGATACAAAAAATAATGGATATAATACTTAACATAGATGTGGAATGTAGACTTGTTGCGGATATGACTTGTCCGATCTATCGCAAAGCGACAACTAATCGTGACTAAACAATTTGATGCTATTCATGTGAAAACATCTTATATTTACAAACACAAAGTTTCTTGCAAGTGTACATATCGATGTAAACATATATCACTTACAAATTCATATTATAAACGAATTTAACTAATAAGCAAGAATTTTCCCCACAATTCCATTCTTTGATATAATCTTATGTATATTTTCACCCGGGACTAATCAAGTGAACAGCACTGTATTTCGTACTTCCTTTATTTAAATCTTATTTTTTAGTTAAAAACAAATATAGGGTCCAGAAATATAAATTACAACAAAGTTTGAGAGCTATATTTAATATTATCAATCAAGAAAATGGTTTAAAACAATTAGCAGCAGTGAGTAACTGTTCTTCGAAGTAAATTTCAAATAAAACACTTAAAATAGTAGGGAGTTGTTGGCAACAAAATTAAAAAATAATTCGGAGTGCAAAGGGTTAATGGAATGACCTACATACAAATGTATTAAATGAGAAATTCTTATTGATCGTAAAATGTTTTTGAATAAACATGGAATAATATTATCGGCGCCACGGTTCGATCAAATTCTACACAATATAGCTATTTTTGTAAAACTCAAACGTTTGTATATACTCATACAAATGTATTGACCTTCATGTATCTCTCTAGATAGTAGGCCGGGCCGGCGCTATATTTTGCGGGGCCCTGTGTCGTTGCATAGTTCGTCCACCCATCACACCGACCCTGGCACATAGTAGGTACGTATTGAAAATGATTTCGATGATAAATTCCATCTACCTTTCTAGCGTTTTACGTGTCTACTCATTTTTGTGATAAATGCGTGAGCAATCATTTAATTCCCGAGAGAAGTTAAATTGGTAAAACGTCAGTGAAATAGAAGACAGCGACAAATAACATTAACGCTAACTCGATAAAATGGAAAATATGAACAGATGCGTACGAAACAGCGAGCATGAATCACGGGAGAACGGTTTTCACGAAAAGCAACAGGACTGGTAATTCTCGTAAAATATCGTACGATTTTTTTTCCACGGCGAGTAGACGTTCTAATATTTCTACACCGGAAAGTGCATCGCGCAACCAATTACAAAAGCATGGCGTGGACTGCAATATCCCGAAAGCACGGGGATGGATATAGAGTCTCAATTTTCCGCCGGTACCAAGGAATTTACAGCGGAACCAGCCGGCAACGTGGCCTCAAACTGTCGGCCTGTAGCGTGCATTAAATATACCGTTAATAACTTAATATTCTTTGAAACCCTTCACCTTTGCAACGGTTTTCCCCGACGGTCGAGCCTCGAGTTTTCCCCGGTGGAGGTTAACCTAAATTTGAAGGCAAACAAAAAACGAAGAGAAAGAAAAGAAAATGACTAATAAACTACACGCGATAAATTAACCCTGTTCCCCTCCCCACCCGTTGATGAAATATTCCTCTCGGCTCGCGAGTGCTTTCTCTGTTATTTTCCCCGGGGTGTGTCGCGGCGCTCGCGCGCGGCCTACGATAATTAAAAAATTCAATTTCGCCCCGACGTCAAAACCGAAATTTCGTCTGAAGGAACCGTAACCTGCTGAACGGGGAAAGAGGGAGAGAGACATAGAGGCTCTTTCGTACACACGGTTCTTCCGTAGCCGTGTAGATTGCAGCGCCAGATGCTCGAAAACTTGAGGGCCGTCCTCTCGAGGCTCTTGACGCTCTGGGGAAAACATCTTTGAAACGGGGAGTCCGCTAATTAGGCAACGGGGCTGAAACTGCAAGCTGCATACCTTCTGATTTCAATGATTTTCGGATAATGCCAACATTTTCAACAACTTTCCCCTTTGCATGCCAATGGCGGCCTGGCTTATTGTTAGTTTCCCAGATATTCGCCGACAAACTGTCGGTATGGTCTGATGGCATTCTCAAACGTTTGACACATCAAATTAAAACTGGAAGAATGTACGTTGCATCGCTTAGAATTGTCGGAATTCACAAACTCACAACGAAACTGCATAATCGATTTTATTCTTTAATATTTTCTGATGTTGTCTTAGGTTTAAGAAGAAAATTATTTGTTATTATACTCAGCATTTATCTAAATTAATGCCTACGTACAATAATTTGTTTCCGTATGCTCGTATATTTCGAATTCTGATCCGCAGTAATTGGTAGATGCACGTTTTTCGTCCGCAGTAATACGTACAAAATGTTATCGATTGTATTTTTTAATATTTTCTTATGTTCTCTTAGGTTTTAAGGGCTGTTAATTCTTTTTTCTGTTCAGAACACATTATTCTTCCATAAAATTGCTTACACATATTATTATTGCACGATAAATTAGGAATAAAATTAAAAGTAAATATTTGATACCGCAGTAATCGGTTCAGTTACCCTACAGTAGTAGAATTATTATTTGGCGAGCAGAGAATCATAGTGGTGGCAAGTCAAAATTCTGAAAGTTTGAGTTAACACTAAACCGAGCACTAAAAGCGATGACAATGTTTTGACTTATGAAAATGACATGACTCTTTTTATTTAGATTTTTGCCATTTTTATGATAATATGTGCTTGGATAAAGACATCGATCGATACAATTTCCATTTAAGCAACTTAATAATTTCAATAATTGTGAAATTAAAAATATAAAACCGGTCATTTGCCGGCAGTGGTAGGTTTAGTTTTAATATTGTTTTTCGAATCTATAAGAGGCATCATTCGTGTGCATAGGATTCAAAAGAAGACATATTGTACTTTCAAAACATTTAGTAATTTTTAGTAAAAGTGTTCTTCATCGAGAGTATCATATTAGAGTTTCATATTAGAGTTTCATATTAGAGTTTCATACTAGAGTTTCATATTAGAGTTTCATATTAGAGTCTCATACTAGAGTCTCACACTAGAGTCGCATACTAGATTCACATACTAGAGTCTCATATTAGAGTCTCATATTAGTATCATACTAGAGTCTCATATTAGTATCTTACTAGAGTCTCATATTAGACTCTCATATTAGATTTTAATATAAGACTCTAATATTAGACTCTAATATTAGACTCTCATATTAGAGTTTCATATTAGAGTCTCATATTAGAGTCTCATATTAGAGTCTCATATTAGAGTCTCATATTAGAGTAGCATACTAGAGTATCATACTAGAGTCGCATACTAGAGTATCATACTAGAGTCCAATATTAGAGTTTCCTATTCGAATATCATACTAGAGTATCATACTAGAGTATCATACTAGAGTATCATACTAGAGTATCATACTAGAGTATCCTACTAGAGTCTCATATTAGAGTCTCATATTAGATTCTCATATTAGACTCTAATATTAGACTCTCATATTAGACTCTCATATTAGAGTTTCATATTAGAGTTTCATATTAGAATTTCATATTAGAGTTTCATATTATAGTTTCATATTAGAATCTCATATTAGAGTCTCATACTAGAGTCTTATATTAAAGTCTCATATTAGAGTCTCATACTAGAGTCTCATATTAAAGTATCATACTAGAGCCTTATATTAAAGTATCATACTAGAGTCTCATATTAGAGTCGAAGTCCCATATTAGACTACTGTATGCTAAGCTTTTCGCTTCGCCTAATCTCAACGTTAAACGCTCACGCGGCCTTCAGATATGGCCGAAGTCAACATGGCCGAAGTCTACATGGCCGAAGTCTACATGGCCGAAGTCAACATAGCCGTAGTGTTCCGTCTATTACCCTAATCTGTACTCTCGCCGGTTCGTATGGATGGTCCGCAGACTTTTCGTTTTTGTTATCGCCGCGCACGTGTCGGTTCTTGCGTACTTGTAAGAGCCCGTTTGATGGCTAACTGTGGCGTGAACGGAACGGCACGTAAAACCGGCGTGGCGTTTAACGTGTTAAACTAGGTACAAAATGTAGTTGTATTTATGTAAATTACAGGTAATAACCTGTCACTAACGAATTAGCCCCCCGCTGTCACACTGTCCCGTACGAGCGATAGCGGAACAGTAGTGGGATAAGACCCATATTAAACCGTTACCGCACACTACTACGCGATTGTAGAGGGTGGCAAGGCGCCATCTCTTATGGGTCCGAACTGGTGACATTGTATCGATGCGAGCCTGAGAAGAAGGTTCCAAGGCAAGACTACGGTAACGTGTGTAGGTACGAATGCGGTGCCGATTGGATACAGAGTGGAGGAGGCAGGCCCCGTTTCACACGCATTTTCAACTGTTATCGAAATAACACATCGAATAACACATGAATAACTACAGCGGCCACACATAGGGTGCGTTCCGTTTCACGCATCAAGCGCATGGATCGCATTCAATGTGATGCGCGCATGGATATCGTTCCGTTTCACTAATGCGCATGATGCGCGCTTGGAAACGGAACGCTTCTCCATGCATTTGATTCGAATAAAAAATAGCTTTGCATTGCTCAGCATTGCTTTGATACTCGGTTACTAGTTGTCGTAAAAATGGTTCATCTGTAAAATTATCGTTCGTTACTTTCGAGGTTATGTAATTCATTTAGTAATTTATGTAATTTACATGTTATGTGAAAAATATATTGATTGTATATACTTATACCTTCAGTCGCTCTCACAAAACTTTCTTTATCGAGTGGGAGTGTCAACACCTCGTTACTTTCTTGTAAAATTACAGGAAACTCTACTCGGTCCATCTTTACAGATGTTTGTCTTCACACTGTGCAGAATGTGCTTCGCTTGCATTCATTTGCATCTACTTTTTTCAAATTTACCGCCAATGCATCGACTCCGCATCAAACGCTTCACCTCTGAACTGTGGTAGCTGATGCACGGCTGATGCGCGAGAGGTGGTGAGAATCTGGGTAATTCCGAGCGCTCTGATGTGTGCATTGAATGAAACGGAACGGTTCTCTATGCAGTCTATGCGCATAATGCGTGAAACGGAACGCACCCTATGTAGCGTGCACCGTCGAAGTCAAAACATTGAGACTACGGATGCGCGGCTGGGTGTGGATAGGCAGACGCAACGATAGGGTCGATTTGTTTATGTGACGTTCCCAGGTCTGTTCTCTATGGAGAGCTTTATTACAGGCCCTTACTACTGAGCTGAAAGTCGGCACTTTCTCGGACAACACACGTTGACTGTAAAGTAATTTTTAAATCACCAACTCCTCAAATCACCGACATTATGAATTGGACGCGCTAAAAACAGTTTTCTGAAAAATAACTTCGCTGTCGATCTCCCAACAATGGTCCGACCATTTGCATACCCAATGTTTCATTGCACGTGCCGATAGCCGCTACGTTATCGTACATACGTCGCACAGTGGTTCAAAATCCCCAAGACGTGGCAATAATTGGTTCACTATGGTAACGTTACTTTAAAAAATTCATGTATTGAAATACATTACAGTGTTAATACATCGATCATAGATTATAATAGAACCTAAGCACAAACAGTGACAACAAATTTTTTCTCATTTCTTTGTTGTTTTTGTGTATATGCGCTCCTTGATTTTCTAAAGTTTTGTACTGTAGATATTATTCAGTACAGTGAGTACAAAACTTTAAATTATGATAAATACAAATTTCCGAAATTACCCAAATCGAATTCCTTCCGAGTCTCCTCTCTCCAGACCCTAACAATACACAACAAGACTTCGACCTGACCGAGCTAGTTCCTTATTTTTATCCTATAAAAAAGTGAAAAAATCGTACAAATTTTAAGATGCCATTGCAAAGGGTTCAATCTTCAAATCTCTGGTGAATTTGGTCACGAAAAAAATTGTCTGTATTTTACAAATGCGATTATTCAATCAAATTACATCGAAATGGTAAATAGAAACTAAAGAAAACTTTCATCTGAATTCACAAATAACTTTGTTATCGATAGTGGTACATTAAATAATTATTAACGTGAAGGTTAACGGGGTCATGACCCCAATGTTGCAGTTTTCGGAGAAACTATAAAATAACAGGAGAAATGTTGGTAATATTAAAAAATATTTGACGAGCAGTACACCGTAACGATTTTCGTAAGCAGAGTTATGCTCGTAATTCGCCACAAATGGAAAATATTGTGCGGTACGGTATAAAACCACATTTTTTTCGGGTTCTCGTATTTTCCTCTCCTTTTTGGAACTCGTATAATATTTTCGGCTGGAGAGCTCGCGAACCGAATTATATTTCGACGATTCACCGGCGAATACACAATTCAGCATCGAGCATGAAATATTTCTCCCGGTAATGGTATTTCGAGTATTTGCGAAATGGGAAGAAAATTAATCTTACATAGCAATTTGCTTGTAACGTAATAATATGTTAACGTGCTTTCGATATTTCGAGAATCTCGTTGTCTCGACTCCGTTAAACATTGAAACGCTTTCAAAATGTATTTTGGAATCAAATGTAATTACCGGAGAATTCAATATAACCATTGACACCGTTGGTCAATATTTTATGAACCAGAAATTAGGTCGCGAGTAAATTAATTAATCAACGCGATCGCGGAAAATCACTGTGGCGAAATTATACGGATAACTGTAACATCACGAGATTCAGGTACCTGCACGGAAATTTAATCTCAGATTAATAAGTTTGCCATTTTTTTAAAATAAAATACCCTCAGTTTCTTAAAATACTAACGTAACTCGTATTTTTACAGAAATAGTGTAAAATCCACTTCTGGATTCATTGCGTATAGTGTTCGGTGAGTATAAAAAATTGGATTATTCGATGAATTGTGTAAGTATAGCATACAATACTATATTACACAATAATAGCATATTACGAAGCACGATTAAATGCAACCACATTATTATCAATGGTATATTTAATGGTTTTAACTAATAATTTATTTGATATTGCAATCGTTTTATCAGCACGATTTTTACTTTCAATTGTGACCAACTTGTTTATTAAAAATGATTAGTAATTATCAGACTACGGATCTTCATGCATCCGTAGGCGCAAAATTGTTCTTTATATTTATTGAAGAATTTTTCTAGTTGGTATAAGAAATATTTTTTTACTTCGACTTGTTACTGCTTAAAGTTGAGAATTTATTCAAAAATACATAGTACGATTCACCAGTGACAAATGATATGCTTGAAATACATATGTTGACTGTCATGTAAATGTCAAGACGTACACCGGCATAACAAATAACTATTTAAAGCTCGTGCTGTGTAAAATATAATTGAAATACAGTTACTTATATCGCACCGTTGCAACAAAACTCACTCAAGTAAAAAAACTACGCTTTTCAGAAACAGAATATAATTCTTAGACAGAATATAATTCTTAGACAGAATATAATTCTTAGACAGAATATAATTATTAGACAGAATATAATTATTAGACAATATAATTTTGAAGTACACAACCCTTGAAAACAACCCTTTTGACTTGTGACGTTTTTTATTTGTATTTGATTCACACAGAACTGATATATTTTGAGTTGTTTTGTGGTTAAACGACACAAAAAAGTTACGTGGCAGCTAGTTGCTGACTTACGAAATAATATTTACAGAATTTATTAATGCTAATAACTAGACTGCGAATTTGTATGCAACTTAAAAAATGCTTAAAGAATTGTTTCATGCGTTAATTATCTTATTAAACTGAAACTAATACACTGATGTTCTTAAATCAGGTTTTTAATTTTATGAAAATCAGGTTGTTTTGACTTGTATCACTTTTGTCGCAAGGATGCAATATATTAAACATTTCAGACAGTATTATTTTCTAACGATTTTACGAATGTTTCAACCTGAAGCATTTTCTAAGAAATAAGCGTGTCTTCAGTTTGGAACCTACTATATTACGCAAACATATTTTACAAGTTTTTTTAACGAAATTACCATAATTTAAATACCGACGTTATATTGCAATCTAATTGCAGCTCGTTTTCCCGTTAATAAAATATCAACTTCGTTTTAAACTCGTTCATAATTCGATCCAATTTACCGAACGGTGCGCGCAGAGGTCAAACTTCGATGCAATTGGCTCTTTCATAAAACTTAGTTTCTTTCCATTTACGAGAAGGTTTTCGTGCTGCCGTGTCGGATGATTTTCATCGACGAGAAGTCTGGACGAAATTATTCGCAACAAGATCCAGAGAATGGGTGGATAGACGACGAGGAACGCAATGGACGCGGATTGTGAAGGATACCCGCGAACGAGGCCGCGTTAACGCGAAAAATAATGGCGGGCAGTGCGCGACCCAAATCGTCGATAAAAGATCCCAGCCTCGAACAGCTTAAGATTCGACGGGATCCAACTCAGGATGCCAAATGATCGCGCGGAGGAAGCACAAGTTGGCACAACGTCTCGGCGAACTGTTGGAAACGTTACGCGCGTCCGTGCATTCACCCGACAGCTACCAAGAAATGTTATCAAACGGGTATTGATTAACCGCGGGGAAATTCATTTAGCCGGCATTCCGGTTTTTCGCTTCCAAAGAATCGAATTTTTCCCATTTTCTTTAACCCTTTTCACTCCTTTGTCGAGTGTAATTCGACATCAGAGAAAGAAAACTGTAAATAAAACGGGTTCTTATACATATGTATATGGTTCTTCCTTTATTTATATTTTTTAGTTAAAAACGAATATAAAGTACAACAAAGTTTGAGAACTATATTTAATATAATTAGTAAACAGAATTGTTTAAAATAAGTTTGTTGGCAACAAATTTGAAAAATAATTCGGAGTGCTAAGGGTTAACCCTTCAGTGCACCCATTGGGTCTGGGTCAGGTCAATCTTTAAACCTTTGCACTCCTTTGTCGAGTGTAATTCGACATCAGAGAAAGAAAACTGTAAATAAAACGGGTTCTTATACATATGTATTTGGTTCTTCCTTTATTTATATTTTTTAGTTAAAAACGAATATAAGTTCCACAAATATAAATCACAACAAAGTTTGAGAACTATATTTAATATAATTAGTAAACAAAATTGTTTAAAATAAGTTTGTTGGCAACAAATTTGAAAAATAATTCGGTGTGCTAAGGGTTAACCCTTCAGTGCACTTATTGAGTCTGTGTTAGGTCAATCTTCAAATTTGTAGCGAATTCAGCCACAAAAGAATATAAAAAATTCAGCCACAAAAAAATTATAGGCATGAAAAACCATTTATGTAATTTTTAATTATTTGTGGCTCACAGCTGGTTAATCGGTTTTCATGAAATTTTATGCATTTATTACTTCCTTACACAGATACAAAAGTTAAAAACCGTGACCTTATTTGTTTCCTCAATTTCGATTAATAATAATGTGTTTAACACTAAACCTACCGAGCCCTGAAAGTAACTGATGCATGTTCCCTCATGAAAATGATGAGATTGATTTTATTTAGACATTGTGCGGCTCTTATTGTAGTACGTGCTTTAAAGATTCCTACAGAATCATTTCGATTACTTCAATAATTGTAAAATGAAAAATCTGAAACAATTTCAATATTTTTCTTTTTCGTGAAATATCTGAAGAACAACGATAATACTAAAAAAAATGAGTAGAAACGAGAGTTGCATGATATATTATTGTGTCTATCAAACTGTGTAAAAAAATATTTTTCCAATGCATTATTATTTATTTATTATTTTTTTTTAAATTTTTCTACAAACTCAGAGCTATTCTGAAAAAATACCATTGTTGATACATTACATTTTTGCACATTACCTAGTAATCTAATCCTTCCAGCATCTCGAAAGGAGAACTCTATACGTTCGGTGTACTTTTGAAAAAGTTTTTATAGGGTATCCAATTCATTTTTCCCCGGACGATGAAAGTTAGCACGACCAAAACCGTCTGTAAGTAAAATTTAGAATTCCCACGCCACTGTCCATTTCGTAGTGTATTTTTTGCTGTCACATGACAATCGTCGCGAATCGAGTGCGCAATTAATAGCGGCGTGGCGGGACGCGGCGCGCGGCCGTGCATTAAGAGGTATCAATTTATGTCAGTGACAGTGTTGGGCCGTCTCGCGCTCGACGTTTGGGAAGTAGTCATTCAAACAATAGTCGATACGGCGTGTATAATAACGGGGCTTAGAGATATGCGTGACCTGAATTATGAAATCGTTGTCGCAAGCGGGAACAGAGGAGAATCGAACGTAGATACACGCTAGAAGGTTCCGTGCGTTCGCTGCATTCGATAGTCGTACGCTTAAATAACTGATGGGAAAAACGGTATCCTTCCGGCGAGGTAACCGATGCTGCTATTCGAAAGCGACACGCGAGCCATCCACGAGGGAACGCCGTCGAAAAGAGAGAAAACATGAACGCGAGCGCAGAACGCACTTTTATTCGATGAAACACTGTAGTGCGTTGTCTACGTGGAAAAGACGACGGAAAATCGACTTTCGATCGAACGAGTGATCCTCGATTGTGCAGCAGTTTATGTAAAATAAAAATTTTCTGCGTCACTTGCGAGGAGCTGTGTACGAATTCTTAATTGTTATAACTAGACTGCAGATTTTATGCATTCACGACAAAAATGACTATATTACTCACTAATGTGTAATTCAAAACAGAAAAAAGATTAAAAGAGTTTAACAATGTTGATAAACTACTTCTAACATATAACAATCATTAATGAGGAAAATAAATTTTTACTTAACTCTTATAGCTTGCAATTGACGTATACAAATTTTATTTTTCATAAAGATCCGCAGTCTAGTTATAACTAAACTGTGCAGATCTTTATGCATTTCTGAAGAAATTAGTTGGGTGAAATATAGAACAGTCATAGATTAGAAAAATTGAAGAATATTGTAATGTTGTTTTTAACGTCACAAAGTCATTGAGGGATCAATACAGAATATTTTTATTTTGCATAAAGATCCGCAGTCTAGTTATAAGTTATGGAGAACCCTAGTTAAGATTTGTCTTCTTGTATTTGTTGATACTAACGTTATTTTTATGTATTGTGTGGGCAAGAAAGTAATTTCGGTATTTTAAGGTGAATTAGAGCCCAATTTATTTATTCAAGCAATGAACTTTAATGAATAAGATATTTTCCCTTTTGTTCGATGATCTTTTGCCGAAGAGAATAATAAGAAAACATTTTATTGAAGAAAGTTCATCGCTTGAATAAATACAGAAAGAGAGAGAGAGAGACGAAATTCGGTTTTATTTTACCTTAAAATACGGAAATTACTTTCTTGCCAACCCAATATTATTTTTATGTTATTGTCGTGTAAACTTTCAAGCTATATGTCCATATTGAAGCAACAACTTTTAGTTAATCATGCAAGAGAACATCTTGAACATAAATCGAATGAAAATTGGAAACTTGAATATCGGTGGAAAAGTCTCTAAAATACTGATAGGTAAAATAAAACAATATTTCTATATTATCCAGCTAATTCAATTACACTTGATAACCTGCAAGTGGAACGAGATAGTTCAACTTTCGAGACAAGATCTTAATAAGACCATAAACCGTATTTTTTTAACGTCTATTCTCTCGCTGCACAGTCCAGCTATTCTGCGTTCATGCAGTATGCAGTTCAGAGAAAAAAAGCAGGCAGTGCAAATTACTTTCACCTCGACTGTACAAACGTAGATTGCCGTAGATTGCGGAAAATTATTTTACGAAGAATATAACACTGCTATATGGAGGACATAACATTTTCGACGGAAAGGAAACCGATAATAAATTCAATATAAATTGCACCCGATTAACACTAAACCTACCGCCGCCGGTCAAAACGACCAGTTCCAAATTTTTTATATTACAATTATTGTTATGATCGAAATGGTTTCATGAGAAATGATGATGTAGTTATCTATTATTGGAACATGAATTGAACATCAATCTTGACATTTTTATAAGGGAACATGTATCAGTTACGTTTAAGGCTCTGTAGGTTTAGTGTTAACAATATCAAGTAGCCAAAATTTATTAAATGTTCTCGATGGCAATTGGAAAAATGTTGAACTTCGCCTCTACTTACATCTACACCGCTAGCAGAGATCGTTCCGAAGACGAGCAGTCTTATTAACATTCAAACGAATACCACAGAATAAAAATTGAAAGTTCACTGACGATTTCGTAACACACACTCGAAACGCTGAAACACAATTGTCACCAACATCGAAATATTACGCAGGCCTACGAACACTCTTGAAATGACTCACCGAAGCGGTTAGACGCGTTCCCTTCGGAAGTCGGCGCTATACTGATGCTCTTAACATTAACGCAACCTTTTTTCCGTTGGTAATCTCATTGGTAGTGGAGGATCTGCTTGCATCGTTTGTTTCCGCAAGTATGACGAATGTCGGGAGCTGTACCATGCGATTGAAGTAAGTAAAAGTATTTATGAATAGAATTGTGATAAATATGACTTTAATCGGTGATTCGGTTAGGTGGGGAGTGCGTGAAAACAGCAGCAAAGCGTCGTTCTATGGAAATTAATGAAAAATTAATGAAAAATAAATGAAGAATTAATGAAAAACATCTTTATCCACTACTTGAGCAGAGCGAATTTTAGTTTTATAACTACATTCATCAATGGGACAGAACAATTGTTTGAAACATTTAACGAGACAAATATATTGTGGATTTTTATGCATTTATGACTTCTGAAAATTCTCTAAAAAGGGCGAACTATAAAATACGACAGAATTTAGTACAATTTTTATTTTTTTGAGATCTGCAAAGGCTACTACCACTGGAAATAAGATTGTATTTTATTCCACTTTCTTAAAATTCGTCTACAAAAATTGAGGTTTGCATAAACATACGCAGTCTAGTGATAAATGATAACAAAACTATGGCAACTAAAAGTAATATATATATAATTTAATAGAATTTCTTTCTTCATTCTTACTAAAATGACTAAAAACTGGCCAAAGTACAATTTTCCGAAGTAGAGAATTTTGTTCATCTAAGTAATGTCATTACGTCATAGTTCAAAAATTAATTTGAACATTGCTAAATTATGTCTTTAGTTCCGTTTTCCTTCACTCAAATACTGCGAACTGTCTTATTTCTTCGTGTTGTGTTAAATCTGTACTCTTTGAGGCATAATTTCGCGATTGAAAATTGTTCCTTGATGACTAAATGATGAAATGGAATTCTTTAGTTCCGTTTTCCTTCAATCAAATACTACGAACTGTCTTATTTCTTCGTGTTGTGTTAAATCTGTAAACTTTGGAGCATAATTTCGTGATTGAAAATTGTTCCTTGCTGACTAAATGATGAAATGAAATTCTTTAGTTCCGTTTTCCTTCACTCAAATATTACGAACCGTCTTATTTCTTCGTGTTGTGTTAAATCTGTACACTTTGGAGCATAATTTCGTGATTGAAAATTGTTCCTTGCTGACTAAATGATGAAATGAAATTCTTTAGTTCCGTTTTCCTTCACTAAAATACTACGAACTGTCTTACTTCTTCGTGTTGTGTTAAATCTGTACCCTTTGGAGCATGATTTCGTGATTGAAAATTGTTCCTTGCTGACTAAATAATGAAACAAAATTCTTTAGTACCGATTTCCTTCACTCAAATACTACGAACTGTCTTATTTCTTCGTGTTGTGTTAAATCTGTACACTTTGGAGCATAATTTCGTGATTGAAAATTGTTCCTTGCTGACTACATGATGAAATGAAATTCTTTGGTTCCGTTGTCTTGCACTCAACTACTACGAACTGTCTTATTTCTTCGTGTTGTGTTAAATCTGTACACTTTGGAGCATAATTTCGTGATTGAAAATTGTTCCTCGCTGACTAAATAATGAAATTGTAATGGTACAATTACTTTCGAGATCATGGATGAGCATATACAGAGTGGCCCGCTTAAATAAGGCCACCTAAATATCTCTTCAGATTATTGTAATGCAAAAAATATTTGTTACATAATGTGCATGGTGTCAATGGACCAAACATCTGGGAAGAATATTTTTTTCCAAAGGTTATCGATGTTTTTTGATACATAACTACATCTTTTTTTGTATTGCATCGTGTAAATAATCGAAAAA
>CM052194.1:13011273-13031651 GCA_028455805.1 Lasioglossum figueresi | reverse complement strand
AGATCAGGTATTTAATCTCAAGATCACTTGAAGGTCATATTATTATACATATCTGAATGTATGTTTTGGTTATTTACTCGATGCATTACAAAAAAAAATGTAGTTATGTATCAAAAAACATCGATGACCTTGATAACTCCGAAGAAAATTCGGAAAAAGATATTCTTGCCAGATATTTGGTCAATCGACACCATGCACATCACGTAACAAATATTTTTAGCATCACAATAATCTGAAGAGATATTTGGGTGGTCTTACTTAAACGGATCACGCAATGGAACGCCAATTTTCGAATATCAAGATCATTTCAAGGTCATGTTATTATACATATCTGAATATATTTTTCGAATATTTACACGATGCGATACAACAAAAAAAAGTAGTTATGTATCAAGAAACATCGATGACCTTGATAACTCCGAAAAAAATGACATTTGGAAAAAAAATATTCTTGCCAGATGTCCATTGACGCCATGCACGTTACGTAACAAATATTTTTTGCATTACAATTTAAGCGGACCACCCTGTATAGAGAACGAAATCGAACATAATGCTTGTTTCGCATGGAATGTTTTAGTGTATGATTTCTCGAAATCCGTGTACGTAAATGTAAAATTTCCCAAACGCACGTAGCCTGATGAATATCAACGGCCGTGTATACATTGTATACATTGTATACATTGCAAGTTCCGCTGGACTAATTAGAAAATGCATGCTGGATGAGCCATGAATGAAGAAGCAGCGTCTGGCGGGCAACAATCTAATATCGTGATCATAAATCAGACTTCATTCATTAACGCCCGAGCGTCTCGCGGCGACGCGGTAACGTCGAGGGAAAAATTTCGCATTGTTACAAAACGATCGCCATCGCGGATCTTGGGCTGGAACGGTGACGGCGGAATGCAAGCTGGGTATTAACACGGTGTCGCGATGAAATTCGCTAATTAAAGCCACAGGCGTACTAGAGGCTGGCGTGCTTTGAGCGGAGAGCAGCTGATAAAGAGACGCGCTACGGGCGGCTACGGGTCGATGTAAAGGCTGTAAACGTGCGCACAGGCCGAAAGTGCATGACCCAAATTATCAACACGCGACCCCCATGTCGGGATAGATTGGCAGTTTAGCATTCGGTAACCCGCAGCATCTTGAGAATTAGCCCATACCATCGGCTTGTTGCTGTCGGTTCATTTGCCGATGAATCCTCGTTATCGTTCGGTCGAACTAACACGCCGTCCAGCATGTTATTTCGATTACGCACTTTCAGTGGAACGACACTGGCGGTCAAAATGATAAGGCGCTTTAATGTTTTTAGCAATGAATATTCATTTGTGCATACAATGGCGCGCAATAATATTCGGCCGCACCGAACATGACGATAACATTTTTAATATTGTACTATACGATTTGAACTTTTTTGAAGAGTTAGAGCAATTAACTTGCTACAGGATGCGAAAAGAAATTTTTTCAAAAATTGCAATTGTTCGGAATTGTAGGAAAAAAATACTAAAAGTTGCATTTTCAACTTTTCTATGTGAGCCTATATTGATAAATTTAAAAATTACGTTAATTTTTGTAACAAATTAAGAATATTTTGAAATTTAAGAATACGTAACAGAGAAAGGGAAAAATGCTGGTAATAAAACTACTCACTAGCTTTGTGATGAAAATTAATAAATTCGACGTGAAACTGTAGTACTTGTTGAATGCATGCTAGTATAACTTAGGTTTTCATAGAAAAAACGGCCAAAATTTTTTGTTTAATTCAATTATTCAATCTATCATTCAATTAATTTCTAGACAACGTTGTAAAGGGAAGGCTCCAATCTACAAATCTCGGGTGAATATTCAGTCACGAATAAAATCGTCCGAATTTAAAAAATGCAATGATTCAATTCAATTAAATCGAAATGGTAAATAGAAACTAAAGTAAAATTTCATCTAAATCCACAAATAGCTATGTTATTAATAGTAATACATTAAATAAATAATTATTAACATTTTACATTTGACAAGGTTCATTATCAATTTCGCTCTTCAGTTTCATTATGAAATCTGTATTTTTTCAAATTAATTAAATGCAGTACTAAGTAAATTAAACTGTATAGGTTTTAACAAATCAAATAGAACAATTCGGATAGGATCCATTAGCCTGCGATTTCATTGATAACTTTTATTGCTTAACTATTAATGTATGAATTATTATCCTAGCTGAAGAACGTTGTTTGGCGTAACAATGTTAACACATTCGTTGATATAAGAAAACTCGCGGCCCTCCCACTGCTCAAGTATATACACACATTCGTTTCCCAATTATTCCAAGCGGAAGAGAACAGCTGCGAGTTCAATTTCCCCCCCAACATGTATTCTTTGTTGCCGTTATGTTTCGAATTTATACAGAAACAATAATTCATAAAAACAACGAAACCATACGTTCGAATCTCCACAAATATTATGAAACCGGATTCTATGGTAGACAGAAGGGAGTTCAATTTACTCGGAATTAATGGGCACTCTCGTGTGTTCCCAACGACGAAACTTTTGTTTAAACATTCGGAAGATAAATCGTACAATGGCTGGTCGGGAAATTGAGTTTACACGAAATTTTTACGAAACCGTTCAGCTCGTTCGCGTAAAGAACGATCGAGGTGTGTTCCACGTAATAGATAAGAGTTTCTGCTTGTTTAAGGTTATTGCAAAATTCTCAGATCCTAGCAGATAAAATTTACCACTTGAGCAAACCCATGCTCACGCAATAGATTAGTATCAACTACGAGGAATTTTAAATTGAACAAAACCGGTCGACGAACGTCATTAATAGATACATTGCCACCTGTGGCTTGCACAACGATATTACCGCTGTTTCCTATATTTTTTAAAATCTTCGCTATCTTCTTTATAGGAGTATTATATTATTCTTCATTTGTTCGGGTGGTTCACAAATATTTCGTGAACAGCATTGGTATTAAAATATCGCAATTAATCAGGTGTACAGTTTTAAAGTTTAAAACTTAAGTTAACGTTTAATTCAACAATATTAAACCCCTTGAATCCAGCATCACTTTTAATTTTTGCAGGCAAATTATAAAAAAGTGGAATCATGTAAAATCTTGTTTTCAGTGATGCTGGTCTTTGTAGTTCTAAAATAAATAAAAATCGTACCAATTTTTCTAGAATTTTAAATCCTAGCATTGTTTGAAAATTTTCAGAAGCTATAAATGCATAAAGAACCACAGTCTGGTCATAATATTATATATTGTTTAATTGTCTTAACACCAGTTGCAACATTATCAAATCAAGAATACAATTTAGTACTTAAAAAATCAGAGCGATGTTGGTTTTTCTTTTAAAAGAAATTTTACAAACATTGCAGTTTATACATGTAACTATTTTGTTCGGACACCTCTCAGAACCTAAACTTTTAAGGAATGTATAAATCAATAACTACAGAAATATTTCAACATTGATTAAAAAATTTCAGATTATTAGATGCGATGTATTTTTATGCGTTATTGTTCCTTTTGGAAAATATCAAAAAGCCTAACATCATTTAGAAATTATTGTCACATATGAATTCGACCATATAGAAGCGAATTGACCATCCATACTTGTCCCCGAAGGGTTAATTTACAAACAATTGTTTTCTCTTCGAGTTGAATCGATTCTAACAGACACGATTAACGTTCGCCCAAAAGGCAAAGCTTTCATAGTGGAACCTCGTTCGCTCCGTTTATCCCTACCGTTGACGCTTCCGTAGTCCCAATAATTCTGCTTTGACGTCACACGCTACATAGAAGTGTGTGTGACCGCTTTATCCAATAGTGGAACGAGGCGTGCTCCACTCTGACCAATCAGCTGCACTTTCCTTTCACAGGATTCCTTGCGAATCACGCACAGTACCCACCACAATCCCCACTACGAATTCAAGAATTTGAACGCCTCGTGGAGGGAGTTGCTCGTAGGCAACGAAAGAGGATTCCGTGCAATAAACGAGGTTCTACTGTATTCGCTTTATAAGATATTTGTTGGATTTCACAATGGACTTGTTGTTCGTTGTCAAAAATCAATCGAAGGTCTCAAAATCGTATTCTAAACAGAGTTGTGCAGAATTACAATTGAATTACTCCAGGAATTATAATTACAAAGTAATTGAATTACATTGTAATTCAGACATATTGTAATTCACACATATTGTAATTCAGACATATTGTAATTCAGACATATTGTAATTCAGACATATTGTAATTCAAACATATTGTAATTCAGACATATTGTAATTTGTAACACAGATCTTCATTCAATTAAATTACAATGTAATTCGTAATTGCATTTCGAGTACAATTATAAAATACCTTGTAATTAAATTACATTAATAACGAATCACGAGGACGAGGTATAGAAAATACGCCGCATAGACAGCAAACAAGTATATGAAAGAAAAACATACAAATATATCGCACTTCTTCAAAGTTCTGGGCTATAATTTGGAGAGCTGTACTTTAATCGTATTGTATTTCAATTACACATCAGATTGAAATAATTAGTAATTGAATTAATTGAAAGGTTCGGATTGTGTAATTCAGTTACGACATAGTTGAATTACTATATAATTGAAATACAATGTAATTCAATTGCGTAATTCAAGTACAATGTATTTGAATTAGCACAACTCTAATTCTAAATAAAGATTACAAAGTATCGAATTATAATTAGAACAAGCATTTAACAATGAACATTTTGTGATTATGATTTTCGATCGAAAAAATTACTAATTTTCTTTTGTGGAACTTATTCAATATTTCTAAAACTTTTTGCCTTAAGTGAAGAGCATTCTTTTACCTTGAAAATGCATACCTCAAATTTAGAATAACAGTTCGTCATTTATTAAATAAATAATTCTTAATGTACTAGACAAATAGTTTTGAATTTTTTCAAATTGAGAATCATGATTGAATTGAGCATCGAGTGAGAATCATTTCCACCTTCGTCCATCTTCAAGAATTACTATTGTTATTGTATTATATTATTATTATATCATTATCAACTGCAATTATGACACCCCACCATGTATAAGATATTCTGCAGCGGATGTTTGTGCAATTTCCAATTTTTACAGACAAATTTTTAGAAAGTGGAATGAAATAAAATCCTTTTCTATATGGGAACAGCCTCTGCAGATCAAAAACAAATAAAGATTATACTAAATTGTATCGAATTTTGTATTCTGGCATTTTTTGAAAATTTTGCACGAGCCATAGATGCATAAAGATCCGCAGTCTAGTAATGCGTGATATTGTTAACGAGTTGAGATATGAATGACGATCGAATGATCATTATTTCGAATAAAGATTTTTACAGCTTTCTGCTGGTTCTATGCGATCAGTCGTGACAGAGATCATGCGATTGCTGTCTGCGACGCGTAAACAAGCTGTTTAGCGGACTCGGAGTGTATGGTTTCTTGAAAATCCATCGGAGTGTTATCATTGCACGCCACGTACGTACATACGTGCTCGACGATGAAAAATTCTATTAGTTCAAGCGTATTAAAAACTGCGAAGACCGGCGACGAACGTCAGGAAGCCATTTTCTTTTCGAGAACCGCGGTTGCCTCCATGCATGTATGTTTACCGTGATCGTTTCGTTGAAAGCCTTTAACGACTGAAAGAACTGGAACCCGACGGCAGGAGAGTCTCTCGTCGAGGATCCGGTTTTCCGAGTTCTTATTTTTAGTTGGTCGTGCACACCGTCCCGGACAAAACACGAAGACGACGCGACGTCGAAATAATTTACATCGATTTCTAAATCCGGCGACCAACGTAATCGAACGCATCGACCACCCCGCCGACCTGTATCGATCACGGTTTACCATCGTCCGTCGATTGATTTCTCGCATTGAACCTTGGAACGTCACACAGCGGTCCGAGAACGCGATTTTACTGGGCAAAAGTCAATTTTTCAAAAAATTCAATTCAACATTCTGAAAAACTTTTTTGGCTATAAAGTAACAATACCGAAACCTTGAAAATCCAAAATATTATTCATTTCAGATAATTGTGTAGCCGAGGCTAACGTTTCAAAGACAAAATTCTGAAATTCAAAGTGAAACTAAATTATTCTAAGAACTCATTATAGAGCATAATGCTCTAACATATGTATAACAGGTTTCGAAAAATTTTTTATATATTAGATGATTGCATAAATTCGTGTCTGATTTTTATAGATTTCCCAAACTGTACTGCACAGCGGATTATAAAAAAAATTATATAGACTCCATTTTTTTATAATTGTAGAAAAGAATTCTTTTGTAATTGTAGAAATGGATGGTGTCTATATAATTGATTAATAAAGCTGTATTATTTAAAATTTCACCATTGAATTTTATTCAAAAAGTCAATTTTTCCAAAAATTGAATTCGACATTCTGAAAAACTTTTTTGGCTATAAAGTAACAATACGAAACCGTGAAAATCCAAAATATTATCCATTTCAGATAATTGTGTAGCCGAGGCTAACGTTTCAAAGACAAAATTCTGAAATTCAAAGTGAAACTAAATTATTCTAAGAACTCATTATAGAGCATAATGCTCTAACATATGTATAACAGGTTTCGATAAATTTTTTATATATTAGATGATTGCATAAATTCGTGTCTGATTTTTATAGATTTCGCAAACTGTACTGCACAGCGGATTATAAAAAAAATTATATAGACTCCATTCTTTTATAATCGTAGAAAAGAATTCTTTTCTAATTGTAGAAATGAATGGTGTCTATATAATTGATTAATAAAGCTGTATTATTTAAAATTTGACCATTGAATTTTATTCAAAAAGTCAATTTTTCCAAAAATTGAATACAACATTCTGAAAAACGTTTTGGTTATAAAGTAACAATACTTGAAACAATACTGAAACAATAATTCAAACTTGTAACAATACTGAAACCTTGAAAATCCAAATATAATCCATTTCGGACAATTGTGTAGCCGAGGCTAACGTTCCGAAGACAAAATTCTGAAGTTCAAAGTGAAACTGAATTACTCTAAGAACTCATTATAGAGCATAATGCTCTAACATATGTATAACAGGTGTAATGTGTAACATATAACAGGTTTGGATAAATTTTTTTATGTATAAGATAATTGCATAAATTCGTGCCTAATTTTTATAGATTTCGCAAACTGTACTGCACAACGGAGTATATACAAAAATTATATAAACACCATTCTTTTGTAATTGTAGAAATGAATGGTGACAATATAATTGATTAATAAAGCTGTATTATTTACAATTTAACCATTGGATTTTATTTTAAAATCGAGCATGAACTTATGCAATCATTTGATATTTTAATAGGCGTGTTTTCATTATTTAATTAATTTCTACGCATTATTTAATCCATGTACAAATGCTGCAATACTATTAAAAATTTAAACTTTGGGAAGGCTTTTAAAAAAATGGTTAAGAGTGGTAAGCATCCGACTTTTGTTTTATGTGAAAGTTTAAACAATTTTGAATAAGAGCATATAAATTTTAGATGCCGACTGCTGCCGGCTGCTTGTAGTTTATACGATAATTAAGAAATAAAAGCTCGCGGTATTAAAATCATTTGTGAAAAATATAGATTTATATCTATACTCCTGCGTCTTGTAATTGATGCACAAACTTTTTATTTTGCATAAACATCCGGAGTCTAATAATTATATACAAATTTATTACATTGAATAATGTCGATCTGTGTGTCTCTTTAATCTTGACAACGAAAAACGAGTTTTCAGACTATATGGACATAGTATTGAATCCACAATTTTGAATTTTGAATTTTTTATGTCAGTTCGTTTTATCAGTGACCTCAAAAACATCTGATTAACAACTTTTAGGAAGTTTCAATGACATTTTGACTTTTGGCCAGTAAACTCTTGTTCTCGGACCACTGTGCGTCTTTGTGTGGAAATTAATGAAAAATTAATGAAAAAGTAATGAAAAACATCTTTATCCACTACTCGAGGAGACCGAATTTTATTTTTATAACGACATTCATCACTGGGACAGAACAATTTTTTGAAACATTTAACGCTATAAATGATAACGCAATGTCGTTAAGGAATAGTCCAAACTATAAGGAACTATAAAAATTAGCTTAAGAAATTAATTTAAACATTGCTACATTATATCCTTAGTTCCGTTTTCCTTCATTCGAATACTGCGAACTGTCATTCCTATTTCTTCGTGTTGTGTTAAATATAATGAAATAATCTACATTTTGGAGCATAATTTCGTGATTGATGATTGAATTTTTAATTCTTGATGTCAGATTCGTTATCGGTAGACTGCGGATCTTTATGCAAAACAAAAGATGTTTGTATTGATTGCAAGACAAACTTAATTAGCTGATATATATAAATCTTTTTATTACGTCCACTGCTTTAAATGATGCTCACCCATTTTTGTCATAAATGCATAAATTCATAAAGTCCGCAGTCTAGTTATCAGTGACCTGAAAAACATCTGATTACCAACTTTCAGAAAGTTTCAATGACATTTTGACTTTTGGTCAGTAAAATCGCGTCCTCGGACCACTGTGCGTCCGAGCGTTAATTTCATCTTCCTTTTTTATTAATTCATTCTTTCGCGTTCGCCTCGTGACGAGGCGTTGCGATGAACTCACGCGATCAATTAATGACAGCCTGTCCATGCATGGTTATTGTTGCCGCCACGGAAGGTGTGTTGCAACATGGTCTATCCACTTTTAACGTGTAAACATCATCGTGGCCGCTGGAAGGGAAACTCGTGACATAAGTGAACGTACTTACCGCCACGAGAGAACAGGTTTTTCTTGCAAATCTTTCGATTATACACAATATGGCCATAAAATATCGCGAGGTTGCATGATTTATGCGGTAAGAATGCTATTATCGTTCGGTGATGGATATCAGAAGATAAAAACCGGACGAGTCATTTTACAATCAGCTCTGTGCAGTATAATTTTTCGTCGCCTTGCCACCAGCATTAATGTGGAACGGAAAGGGATATTCGGTTTCAATTCTGGGAAAAATAACGTTGCATTTGATTTCCTCGTCTTGGTCTCAATTCTAGCGCGGAAACCTTGAGAAAGATGATGCTAAGAAGCGTTAGAAACCTTAGGTTGTCGGAAGGAAAGAGTATGCCAGCCGCAATTCTCAATATGTAGTATTGCGATAATCTGTAAAACAATGAAATTTTTTTGAAAATACTGTGACTGTATTTTTCAAAGTTAGATTTTACAAATTACATGTCTAATATATTACAGCCATGTGTATATTAAGGACTGCGATTCCTAGACAGACGACACTCGCGCGTGACTGCACACAGTCACCACAGTACACTCACAGTAGACCACGTATACGTACGCGAGGATTGCAAGGGTCCGCGATTCCACTCCTGATTTTTCAATAATGCAAAGACAGGGTTTCTTAGTAGTCAAATCGCTGGATGAAAGATCGATCTAGAGGGCTATTTGCCTCAAAAGTCTTACTTTTACGTTTACGACGCGTAATTCTCATTATTCGGCAGCATGTCGCGAAGCCGCGAGACGCAATGATCAGGCGACGGTGCATGCATAAAGATGTGCAGTCTACCAATGACTTAGCTGTAAATAAATAAATAAACTAGTTGACTGTATGGATACTATACATTTAGGAATAATATTGCACTATTTTCGGCTTATTCAAATTTATTGTTAAAGAGTTTCGGAATTTATTGGTGCGTTAAACGTAAAGAATCGTACACGAATCAAGTGTTCTGGTATTAAAATCGAAGAAAACCCAAAAAGAATGGCGTATAGTCAAGTAAAAATTGGTCTCCACAAATATTAGCGTCCTACAATTCTTTTTCGCTGCTATCGGAAACAATTTCCGAGAAAACTTCTAAATTACTAAAGCCAATGCTTTGAAACCGAGTGCGCACGTTAAATGAAAATTGACTCAGTGCAGCGCGGGTATTGAAAAACATCTCTTCCGGACAAAGCTGTAAAAATGATGAAATCCTCTTTTAGAGAAGATAAAAATGATATTTCGCGAATTTTAACTGTCGTTTTCGAGCATTCTCGGGGACAAGCGTAGTCGATATCATAATCTACATTATAATTTGTATTTTTAAATTTATTCCATTGAGTATTCATTGAAACGTCCAAGTATACACATATAACTATATCTTGCGTTTTTATTCACCAATGCGGACATTTATAATTATGCAATTATGTACCCGGCAATTTTCTTTCCCTGCTCCTTCTATCTAAAGATTCAATCTATCTTTTAATACGCAATTAATCATAGAACTCTACATATCGTGCAGAGGTTAATTTTGTAGTTAAAATTAGACTAATTCTGAGAAAGCGATTATGTTGCTCATATTTCTTGATCTGAAAAATATATGAATCCGAATATCATCGTCCTGTGAAATATTGAGTTGGATCGTTTTAGCGTTTTTAAATTAAAACTCAAAGATAAAATTAGGATATTTATACACAGATTTGTTCAATAACATATTTTCCACTATCTTCTATTACTCTTTGCCATTTTTTAGGTGAGTTATCATATTATTCAATAAACCTATGAATAAATATCTTAATTGTATCTTTGAATTTTTATTTAAAAACGCTACGAACTGTCGGTCCAATCTAATATATCCTTATTTGTTTTATCTGTAAGCTCTTCCAACTGTATTCTGTTCTATATTTTTTAAATAATTTGTGTGATGTTTGCAGCACCTCTTCTGATTAAGTGTCATCGGTAAAATGCAGTTTTTAACTACTAATGATTCATGCTTCGAAATCCTATGTACTGATGATGGCATATGGAACCAACGAAATAAGTTAATAAATAATTCTGTCGTATCGATACAACAAACTTGATCACTGGAAGCATTTTGAACGATTCAACGTAAGTAATTATAATGTAAGTAACATCACAGGAACAAAGCTTATTTACAAGGTTGAAGATGCCTTTTCGATAGCAACATAGAATCCTCAATTTAAAAATGTTTATATATCGAAACCGAATTTTTCAAGTTATTCAATTCTTCAGATAAAAGTCGGACAACATGACTTTTTTATGAAACCGTATATTTTGAACTCTATACTCTATTCATGCTAATTCATGATTTTGAGGATAATTCTACCATTACAATTTCATTATTTAGTCATGAAGGAACAATTTTCAATCACGAAATTATGCTCCAAACTGTACCGATTTAACACAAGTACTTGAGTGAAGGAAAACTGAGCTAAAGATATAATATAGCAATGTTTAAATTTAATTTTGAAACTAATTTTTATAATTCCTTATAGTTTGAACTATTACATAATGGCCAGACTGCGGATCTTTATCTAAAATAAAAAATGTTTGCATTGATTGCAAGACACAAGAGCGAAATAAAAATTTCTTTCTTCTTTTAATTATCTGATTAGCTGATCCAATACGCTGATGTCTTTAAATCTTTTTAACGTGTCTTTAAATTGTATTTACCAATTTTTGTCATAAATGCATAAAATCCGCAGTCTGATAATGACATTGCCACTCAGATGAACAAAATTCCTAACTTATACCTAAAATACCTAATTTTTCTCTAGTTTTCAGGCATTTGCGCACACTGTGGGGACGTGTGGCAGCGACCGTGCTAGGTCGCGCTCCGTTCCGATTCCAACGTACGCGAAAAGGAGCACGTTGTAAACAGACATCCACGGGCACAGCTGATAGGGAACAAGCGGATTGGCGCGAAGACGACGAATACGAGACAGAGAATGCACGACAGGAATTATCGACGCGCGCTGCTCGAGTATACCGCTATATCAGCTCTTGCGATCAAGGTCGCGAGGCGAGGGTCTTCCGCTACGTATGTTCAGGAAGCCGATGGACACGAGTCCATGGATGGAGACTTGTCTCCAACCATCCCAGCTTCATCATCAACGCTAATCCCACCACGAGGTGCTACATGATCCATTTTAGATATTTCATTTGACAATTACTCAAATTGTAAAGGTGTTTTCATGGGAATTTATTGAATATATTTTTTCAGTATACAGGGTGTATTCGTTAAGTTATGTCACCATTTTTTAGGCATTTCCAGTAGTGCAGTTAAAAAATGTTTTAGACAAAAGTTTCTCAGTACTTGACGAGCTACATGTTCGCATATTCTTAAATCTGAAAAAATGTTTTTTACGTAAGAAAGTAAAGGTCACCTTGACTTTTTTAAATGGCACTATATGTTTTGGACATCATAGGATTGTTTCTGACGTCGAGACGAATTTAACGGTGTACTATACTATGACCTTGAAATGATCTCAAACTTGAAATGTGTCGGTCAAAAGTATTAATATAATTACGAAAAGATACAAATATCATCCATTTGACAGCGGCAATTAGAATTTCTGGCGTGGCTAGCTGTTGCTAACGAAGAGGATCCTGAAATATTTACGAAAATTATGTGGACAGACGAATCTAAATTTACAAATAATGGTGTATTCGATCGACGAAATCAACGCTATTGGTCAACAGAGAATCCACACTGGACACGAGATCGCAACTTTCAAACTAAAATTAGTGTCAACGTTTGGTGTGGTGTTTTAAATGGTCACTTAATCGGATCATATTTCTTCGAAGAAAATTTGACAGCTGCTCGGTATCTGAACTTTTTGGAAGAAAAACTTCCACACTTATTGCAAGACATTTCACTGAACATTAGGAACGATATGTACCTTCAACAAGACGGGTGTCCTGCCCACGATGCTATTATAATTAGGGGATATCTTAATAACAAGTTTAGAAATCGTTGGATAGGAACGTACGGTCAAATTCATTGGCCACCGCGTTCTCCAGATCTGTCTCCGTTGGATTTTTATCTTTGGGGATATCTGCAATCTATTGTATACGATAAAGCAATCAATAATGTTCAGGAACTTCGAAATCGCATAACAACTGCATGTAATAACATAAACCGAGACGCCCTAATTATAGCAACAACGAAAAATCTAATACAAAGAGCGGAGTTCTGTATCATAGAAGGTGGATCGCAGTTCGAACATCTAATGTAACTTGATTTATATTGTAAGATATAATTCTTCATTAAAATTACGTTTGCACAAAATTTTCAAATTTGAGGTCATTTCAAGGTCATAGTATAGTACACTATTAAATTCGTCTCGACGTCAGAAACAATCCTATGATGTCCAAAACATATAGTGCCATTTAAAAAAGTCAAGGTGACCTTTACTTTTTTACGTAAAAAACATTTTTTTCAGATTTGAATTTTAATGAAATACTTATAATAAAATAGTATAGAGTTGTTGGCAAGAAAATTGAAAAATAATTCGGTGTGCAAAGGCTGTCGGTTCAGAAAATTCTTCCTCTCGTGACATTAGTATTGATAATCTTGTGATTCAATCTAGCAAAGTGTTTCTGTAGCTTAGCTGGGTCAGCTTAGTCTCTGTTATAACTAGACTGCGGATCTTTATGCAAAACAAAAATTTTGTCCATTGATTAAAAATTGACTGCAACAAAAAAAAATCAATTGAACGATTCTTCTTCCCTTAACGATTATAATAGAGGGGAAATTATAATATTGACATCCACAATTTCGAAAATTTTTCAACAATTTTCAATTTCTCTGCTCACTTTTGATAGTCGGTAGGTTTAGTGTTAACCCGTTGCCTTCAAATATCAAGATTATAAACAGATTCTAATAAAAATGTATGTCAATAATTTCCTTTAAACCGAAATAAAATTTTACTTTGGTTTTGTTGATATGCGGATATTGGAGAACATGTAGGAATACAATTTATATCAATATTCCCCCTTTTTTTAGAAAATTACGATGTGCAAAACAAATTCTAATCACTAGTTCTATCCTGTTATAACAAGACTGCGGATCTTTATTCAAAATAATCTTTCCTTAAATATTATAATAGAGGAGAAATCTTATATTGGGATCCTCAATTTTGAAAATATTTCAACAATTTTCAATTTCTCTGCTCACTTTTGATGGTCGGTAGGTTTAGTGTTAACCCCTTGCCTTCAAATATCAAGATTCTAAACAGATTCTGATAAAAATGTATGTCAATAATTTCCTTTAAACCGAAATAAAATTTTGTTTTGGTTTTGTTAATGTACAGCTGTTGGAAAACATATAGGAATACAATTTATATCAATATTCCCATTTTTAAGAAAATTACGATCTACAAAAAAAGTTGTGATCACTAAAACCGTAAAATAAATCGTAGAGCAAGAGGTTAATACCAGATAATCGATTCGAAAGAAAAGAAAAGGATATCTCAATAGTTCCCTATTAGCAATCTAAACGCGTTCCACCGAGATGTAGCAACAACACGCATCGTTCATAGCATTCCTTGCGACGGGAGCGGAGCTACCTCTCCGAAGGAGATACCTCTCGGTGGTCACAACTCACAACAGGTGAATCAATTAGCAACAACGGAGCAGCATCTGTTCCACATTCGAGTAAAACATTTCGACTTTGCGTTGTTTTCCAGAGACCAGAGTACAGCGTACGAAGCATTACCATAAGATAGCGTAAGACTATGTTAATCGGCGAACGTTTCGATAACGCGACCTGAAACAACGGAATGACGACAATGGGAAACCTGAGCGTAAGGTACTTCGGAATTCCGATATACAGGAAAGGGCAGCAGCATCGATAACGATCCGCGTCTCGCCTCGTCTCGTCTGGTTTCGGGATAGTCTCGCAGGTCGGGCGAATTTCTGTCAGTCCGCTGTCAAATATTTGTCGGTCAGTTTCGGGCCTGTACGTCGCCTGTCACGCAAACCACGGCCGCGTAATTTCCCCTTGAATTGAACGTGACAGTGACGGCCGAGCCGTTTACCAGGCGAGAGAGGAAACACGCAGAGAAACGACGAAGATCCCTAAGGCCGATCGAGATACCCGTCTGCCAGTTGAGACCGATTGGACAGGGGAATCCCCCCATGGAATTTCCCATGGTCAAAGTAGGAGAAAGCGAGACGGAGAGGAACCGCGTGTTCCGTCGCGCCGCGCCGACGCGACGCGACTCGTCGTCTCGTTACTCGCAGCTCTCGCTCACCTGCGAATCGTCCGCGTATCGTTGCGGCCAAAGCTGGACTGAAATGCAGATCCAGGTGCTGGACAAAACTCGCTTTTCTCTCCCTCTCTTCTTCTCTATATATATATTTCTTTCTTTCTATCTCTCTCTCTCTCTCTCTCTTTTTCTCTCGAGTAAACCGTGACTCCACGAATCCGCCGCGTTCCCTCTCAAGAACAACTTCCGGTTTAGGTACTCGCACTGTTTTCCCCTTCGGCCAACTCTATGGTGAAAACGTCACCTCCGCTTCCTCGTTCCCGAACTTGTCTCGTGAGCGCAGCTCCGAGCGAAAACCCGCCAAGACGCCCGGGCGTTTCGTCGCATTCGTGCACGAACAGTAACTGACGGCTTCGTCATCCGAGCGATCAGTACGGCACCTGAGCGCGCGTGCACTACAACGGACCGACTCAACGGCCAACCAATCGCAACGCGACCCCGTGCCGTTCCACGCATGCGAGCACTCGTGACCACCGGCGGCACCGTTCGAACCGTTCGATCGTCGACGATTACTAAACCGCGGATCTTTATGGAAAATATAGGGTCGGTACGAAAGTTCGTAGCGTTTGTGAATTAAAATTAAAAGCTGATAACACTGTCGAATAAATTTCAACTTTTTTTTTGTTATTTCGATTCCCACTACGAGATTCTTATAGAGTTTCTCGCGCTGATTCCGAATCTGACATTAATTATTATCCTATACGTAGTTTTTGAGAAAATTGAGTTTTTAAAATGAGATTTTTCATCTTTAAACATGTTTAAACGATCAGAATGTATTGATATTGGATATCACTGTATTCGGGAAAGTCTACAGAATCTTTAGCCGTAAATAACAATTCAATATCTTTTATAATAACATTGTTCAAAGTTGAGAAATATGTCTTTTTTTTAAACTTAATTTTCTCAAAAACTCTGCGTATAGGAGAAAAATTATGGTCGGATTCGGAATCAGCGCGAAAAACTCTATAAGAATCGCATAGTGGGAATCGAAATAATTTTTGGCTGTTGGACAGTGTAATTATATTTATTTATATTTATTATGTACGGACCGAAGTCCTTTTATACAAATGTTTAAAATAGAAAAGAAAAAGAAAAAAAAGAAGAAGAAAACAGAAAAAGTAAGTCTTGACGTAAAATTACTTAAGAATTTGAAAATCGTGATTCATTTGGTTATAATTTTTGAAACAGTAGTGAAAAACTTGGACAAAATTTTTATGGGATGTTGTAGGGAAAGGAATGCCGAAAATTTTCCGATATGATAGAAGTTTGAACTCTGCTAAACTTGAAAGATATCCACTATCAATTAAAGACAATCATAAGAATTTTTCATAATTTTTTCAGCTCTACTTTATTAATCTATTCTATACAGTAATTATTAATTTAAGATATGATTCGCCCCCCCCCCCCTCCCCGACGAAGAATGCTTTCTATCGAGAAATAAACTTCGAATCAAAATATTAAATGGAATCGCCAAGGTTCTTAAAAGAAGAAAGGCAATTTCATTGGAGAAAAAACATCATTTCTAGAATGTTCGACTTTGAGACTCGTTTTCTCTAAAACGTTTTATTCAATTTCATTAATATTTTATTTTTGAGATATATGGAAATAAGAAACAAGAATCCGTTTGGTAGAAATCGATAGCTAAAATTCGATTTTTGGCCAAATGTGTCACGATTTTCCAATCCGGACCACTGTGTGCCGTAAGCTGTAGGAATACAGGTATTATATTAACATACAGGGTGTTCATTTGAAAACTTTCCAGCCGAATATCTCGAAAAGTATGAAAGATGTTAGAAAAGTGTAAAACGGACGGTATTTTCAGGGTCATTTGAAGGTCAACTTTGTTTTTTCAAACAGAAACCTATATTTTTTATTATATTCTTAAATTGTCTTAATATTTTCACCGTTTTAAATAACGTCCACCTATTTTTGTCACAAATAGCGTACCTTTATGCAAAATAAAAATTTGTACCTGAATTGCAACAAACTGGAGTGAAATAGAAATTTATTCTTTCTCTTACTATGGCTAGGTTAGGTTGAATATAATATAGCAGTATTTTTAAAATTCTCTTCATTCGTTATCGTCATCATTTTGCTAAAAAATGCATAAAATCCGCTGTCTAACTATTACACATGGATAAGAAAAACCTCTGATCGGTAATTGTTGCTACAATGTCTGAATAACCCTACTCATTTTTGTCATAAATGTATGAAATCCGCTATCTAATTATTGTACATGAATAAATTATTGAAATAAAAAGAATTTTAATATACCACGTTTTTAAGACGAACTAAAAAGTATAGAATAATTTTTCCTAGCCTCATACAGATAGTCCTGAAAATTTGTGATTGTGAATTTTTAATAGCTATGAAAATATTTGTAAGATTTAAAACGAAAAATGTCGGGGGCGTGCGATAGATAATTGATGCATGAATAGTTCACCTAAGTCACTAACAATTTTATTGCACTGCAAATGCTATGAACTGTTGTGTGAGTTTTCTCAACGACATCTACTCTCTACATTCCATACTATTATATTGCTCCCCACGTTTTTCGTTTCTAATCTTACAAGTATTTTCATAGCTATTAAAAATTCACAATCACAAATTTTCTGGACCATCTATATGGGACTAGAAAAAATATTTTATACTTTTTAGTCCGTCTTAAAAAGGTGGTGTATTAGAAAATTTTTTATTTCAATAATTATTTTCTGCTTTTTAGCCTTGTGTGTGTGAAATTTTTCAATCGATTTCAAACATTTTGATGAGATTATAACAGAGACATGTAGTAAATTTTGGACGGTATTGCGACCGCGGCATATCGAAAACAAACCCGAGCGGTTGCGAGAACGAACAGCGGGCGTTGAGACGAAAATTCAAACAAACTAAATAGATCTAGAACGCTGGATCGTCAAACCGATAAAATATTGCATTGTCATCCAGTTCTGAGCTATGTTTAAAGTTTCAAGTCTCTAGCTAATCGGGAAGTTAATTCAAAATCAATTGCAAAAATTGTACCGAACAGACAAACAAAGAAAAAAACAGACAAACAAACAAACAAACAGACAGACAGACAAGAAAACGAGTTAATAAACAAACGTGGTAACGTGGTAAAAAGTTATCTAGTTCTGAGCTATGTTTAAAGTTTCAAGTCTCTAGCTCATCGGGAAGTTAATTCAAAATCAATTGCAAAAATTGTACCGAACAGACAAACAAACAAACAAACAGACAGACACGTAAACGAGTTAATAAAAACAACAATTTCAATAATCGTCAAATAAAAACTCTAAAATGGGTCATTTGGCCCCTCGTGGTATATTTAATGTTAATTTCATAGTCGTGTATTTTTGTAACAATTGTATTTCAAAGTCACGATTGTGTTTTGGATCGTATTGTACATTGTAAAATAAGCATCGTTGCGAGTTAAATGATTGTAGATAGCGTTTATTAAGTAATTACTGTATATTATATGTTCATGGTTCCTTGACACGGATTCGTGCCGTCGCGATTGTCCGCGACTTGCTGCCAGATGGCACCTGTTGTTTCATTCGTTTCCGCTGACGAAACCACAGACACAGACTGAAACACACATAAAGTCTGCGACGAACATTGCAAACAATGCATTTTTCTGTCTACGATTCTGGATCACCAACTCTGTAGATTGCAACACAAAAGATGTGTGTCTGAAAGAGTTAGATTTCACAGCGTTATCAGTTTTAAAAGTGCAACATGTTTCTGCATTATATTAGCACGGATGCGGTATAGAAGTAGAGTAGACCAATCGCCCAATGTTAGCCAGACATAAGAATTTTTTGTCTCACGTCTGACGGGCTCTAGATCATGCAGATAGAACAGCTGATTGGTGAATAAGATCATCATTACCAATTTCGTGTCGCGATCGACGTTACCGATAACTCCAGAATCTAAATATATTAGCAAGAATAGAGTATTTTGTATACTTTATTTGTATTAAGAATGTTTAATAGAATTTAGAGAAAATAAACATATAGGACACGTACAATTGTGACGTCTAATCATAGAGGCACTTATTGATAGTCCCAAAGAAAAATATTGAAAAATCGAAAAAGCGCGACCTCCACCTTTGGTAAAATTCACATGATTTTAAAAGGAACTTTTATATGATTTTAGAATGTATTTTTGCAGATTGTTGAACGTTTGAAGGACTCAAATATCAAAAGTGGAGGATGGTACTTCGTCATAGTCGCAATTTGGTTTAAGAGGAAACACGACGACATCGATTATACCCAGTGTCTCGAACATTTGCAGTAAATGCCATGTATATTCATCGGCAGCAGCAGTACAAACGAGGTATAGCGGTACGGATGGATCAGCCATCATTTTCGTTACAAACGTTTAAAATATAAGTGTTGTATATATACAATACAAACATTTGATGTATGCAATTACAACGAATAAATAAAGACAACGTAATAAAAAAGCACAACTGCGTATATATTTCTTGAACCACGAAGTTTTCCCGTTCCTCCGACTTGTCGTAAAGTTAAAATACTGATTTCGAGAGAATTGCAAATATAGCGAAACTGAAAAATAAAAATTTTCGGCTGGCTGGCTTGTGGTTGAGTTGCACTACTTAATTTTCGCAATTTTTCGAACTTCCGACTTGACGTTGACTTGCACTACTGAAAATCTGGATACCTCCTTCGATATCATATTGTCCTGATACAAAGTTCAATTTTCCGAGATTTTCGAAAATTTACGCCAATTTTCGGCCGTCTGACTTGCCGTTGACTTGTACTACTGAAACCCGGATACCTCCTTCGATATCATGTTCTCCTGATAGTCCTGATATTTTTCGGGATTTCCGAAAATTTTCGTCAATTCTCGACCGCCTGGCACGTCGTTGAGTTGTACTACTTAATTTTCGAAATTTTTTTCGGGCGCCTGACTTGACGTTGACTTATACTACTGAAAATCCGAATACCTCCTGCGATATCATGTTCTCCTGACACTCCTGATATTTTTCGGGATTTCCCAAAATTTTCGTCAATTTTCGACCGTCTGGCATGTCGTTGAGTTGTACTACTTAATTTTCGAAATTTTTCGGGCGCCTGGCTTGACGTTGACTTATACTACTGAAAGTCCGGATACCTCCTGCGATATCATGTTCTCCTGATACTCCTGATATTTTTCGGGATTTCCCAAAATTTTCGTCAATTTTCGACCGTCTGGCATGTCGTTGAGTTGTACTACTTAATTTTCGAAATTTTTCGGGCGCCTGGCTTGACGTTGACTTATACTACT
>CM052194.1:12994138-13011173 GCA_028455805.1 Lasioglossum figueresi | reverse complement strand
GTGAAACTCACAATTAGTCTAGTGAATCTCTTCAGTGTTTGAGTATCAATTGACTCGGTTATTTCAGGTGAAACTCACAATTAGCCTAGTGAATCTTTTCTGTTTTTGAGAATCGATTGACTCGGTTACTTCAGGTGAAACTCGCAATTAGTCTAGTGAATCTCTTCAGTATTTGAGTATCGATTGACTCGGTTATTTCAGGTAAAACTCATAATTAGTCTTGTGAATCTCTTCATTTTATTTGAGAATCGATTGACAGTTCGATGATTCGGCCACAGAGTATAAAACGAGCTCTTCTTCTGTTTAGGAGAATCATGATCTAATAAGTGACATAGCGAGAGAGGAAAGCACCGAGGCTGCGGCGCTGCCGAAGTTGCTCCTGGACCTAGTGGAGCAAGTTGAGGGCAGTAAAGGCTCCCAGAAACGCGTCGACGGGGAAAATGGAATTGAGAATGAGACAGAGAAGAAAGACGAAGACCTACAGCAAGAGGAGATTGCTCATAATCTGCCCAAGGTATTATTTACTTTGGTCGATATGACTGTTCATGAGTTTTTATGACTTTCTACATTGTTGGTCTTAGGTGTGGCGCGTTTTGTTGGAATTACTGAGCTGCCACGCCGAGGGGGCTCAAACCGTGTCAGTGGCAACGTCCTCGGACCCTAACAGTTGCTATAAGTCTGTAGACACTCCGGCTGGACCGAGATTAGTGATATCAGTTAGCAAAACGTATATTCGTTTGAAGGATTTGATTCTGGAGAAGAAACACTTGGAAAAGGAGATGAATAGGATGAAGCAATTGAATTCGCACTTGGAAAGCAAACTTGGAGAACAGGTAAAATATCAATTACATATTTCTATCACCATTATCCAGAAGACCATAATGCTAGCAGAATAATTTATCAAGTTCTCTAACAAGGGACATTTACCCAAGCGTAGCACCCGAATTTAATGAAATTTATACAGTATTCTGTAAAATATTTTTCAACAAACTTTCCTGCATAAATTTGATTAATATCGGCGTGTTGCACTTGGGTAATGTCCCTTGTAAGTATCCTTTATTTAACGATAAAATGGTGAGGCATTTACGATTGATGATAACGATGACATCTTTTCCCAGGAAAAAAGATTGTCAACAGTGTCAGCGGAACTCAGCAAAACTTGGACCATCGTAGATCGGATGCAGGCGCAGCATCAACAGTTGCACACGCACGAGAGGATTCTGCGGTACGAGCTGCAACAGAAACGAAAAATGCTGCAGGAACTGAAGCAAGAGTTGGAATACTGTCGCGAGAAATGGGAGTCTGCTAGGCAGAAGAACACTAACACGGAATTAGAGTGGAGAAGCTTGCGACGAGAATTTGCTGCAAGAAAAGCTTTGGCTGTTCATGACTCGTTCAATAACAGGTGAGTCGGTTTAGATATGTCGACACCTGCGTGGAATCAGAGTAATGTCAAAGATTTATTCTAATTGTTTTAAATTATTAATTATGTAGTGCTGAGAGTGGGTTCAGCGACGAACGAGGTGACGACACGGACGAAGAAGAAGATAACTCGGTCGAAGAACGAATCAGGCTAGGTCCACGCAGAAGACCGCGAAAGGTGAGTTCGTTTATGGTCTTAACGTTAACCGTACCAGGTAAAAAAATGTGTCGGATATACATTGTTTTATAAAAATTGCAAGACTGAATTTATTTAGATTTTTCACAATTTTTATAATGATACACGTGCTCGAATAAAGAAAATTTAATAATTTCTAATGGAAGCATCTTTATAATTTCAATAATTAAGAAATAAACAATGTGAAAGCGGTCATTTGACCGGTCTTGGTACGGTTAGTGTTAACTATTGCAGACTTATTCTAATTCAATGTATTCGTACAGTATTGTTTTAATAGATCAGAGTTGTGCTAATTCAAATACATTGTAACTGAATTACGCAATTTAATTACTCAATTGAATTACATTGTATTTCAATAATATAGTAATTCAACTACGTCGTAACTGAATTACATAATTCCAACCTTTCAATTAATTCAATTACTAATTATTTTAACTAGACATGTAATTGAAATACAGCTCTCCAAATTATAGCCCAGAACTTTGAAGAAGTGCGATATATTTTTATGTTTTTCTTTGATATACTTGTTTCCTGTCTATGCATCGTACATTTTCTATTCCCCATCCTCGTAATTCGTAATTAATGTACTATAATTATAAAGTAATTTATAATTGTACTCCAATTTCAATTACGAATTACATTGTAATTTAATTGAATGAAGATCTGAATTATAAATGACAATACGACTGAATTACGATGTAATTCAATTACTTTGTAATTATATTTCCTAGAGTAATTCAATTGTAATTCTGCACAACTCTGTAATGGATACAATTTAATCGAACGCTGTAGCTAATGTTCCATTGATAACTTCGGCTAATCGAGGTTCTATTGTATCGTCGATTAAACAAGTATAAATATGATCCAAAGTTTCGTACAAAAATTGATTAGAGACAAAAAGTTTTATCATTGAATTAGCATTGTTTCGCCGATACTCTGACATGGATTTTTTGTTTATTTTGCTATACTTTGTTTCCTTGTTCATTTTTAGGAGAGTCCTCGAGTACCATCGCCAGACACAGAATCGGAACAGCCAACCGATACTGAACTTTCAGAACCAAAGACAAGTTCCTCGCCAACTTTAGAGCAACGAACTCCCAGTCCAGAAACCGAAACTGAGCTGGGCGAGGTTGAAGTAGCAGAGACAGTCTTGAACGACGTGTCCGAAGATGTGAAAGAGGTACCAGTAAGTTTACGAATCTGTTAAGAACAATTTACTTCGTCTTTTCAAATTGAAGTACATTCATTGCTCCAATTCTAGCACCTGATATCGGAGAACTCGGAGGAGTCACTGGACACGTTGGATCAAGCTCTAACGAACGTGATTCAGAACCTGATAGAAATCAACGAATCGAGTGCAGCCCCAGCAGACTTCGAAAATTCGATCGGTGAACCGATCATGGATAGAATCGTCGAGGAGAATGAGTCTTCAGGAAATTCTACCACGGAAGATTCACTGATCGAACCCTGTAACCCAGAAGTACATAGTCCAGAGGCGTTGAAGACAGTTAACCACAGTCTCAGCGACTGTCTGAAGATGAACGTATGCGGCAAGGAAGAACTGCTGCCGGTTGTCTCCGATGATGTTGAGAGATCAGCGGAAGTGGACGGTGAGAAAGCAAAGAACGAAGAACCCCCGAGCTCGTCTGTGTGTTACGTACCCACCGTGACTAGCCCAGCCAGCACGCAGCCTGTGTTCTCTATTGGACCCTTCCCCTCGTCTACCGCAACACCTTCGATCGTGAAAATCGTCCAGTTCAGCGAGCCGCTGATCGTTGGTCCGTCTAATCCGTTTTTTGCTCCAGTGTTTGGTGCGATGTCGGACACGGACATGTTTTCCTCCTCGTTCGACTCGTCGGCGTCGATTTCGCCGAGCATGCGTCAGGAAGCAGAGTCCAAGAGTCCCGAGAAACGCGGTGCTAGGTCCACGGAAAGTGTCATCGACTCGGACAGCGTTTCCGTAGACTCGTCGTCGAGTTTGGAGACGGTCAAGGAGTTCCCTGCCGTGGAGACGGCACTGGCGACTTCGTCGGTCGAAGCTGAGAAGAAAGAGAGCTTGGAGATTCTGAGGAAAGAGGATACCAAGCCAGCTACGTCGAAGAATAGGACTCCGGAAGAAGCCTTAGCTGCTAGGGAAGATAGGCTGAAGAGATTGGAGGAGCAAGCCAAGTGGTTGATGAACAAAATGAATGCCACTAGCAAGAGGGGGTCTGCGTTGAGCACCAGGCTCGAAGAGTTGCACGAAGCTTATGGGGAACCTCCTGCACCACCACCCATGCCAGATGTCCTTCCCAGTCAGAGGTTGAGGACCAGTTTAGCGGATCTACCTCGACAGGTGAGACTATAGTACCGGATAAAATGATAGCCTATTGATTTTATTCAGTTTTGAGGTTACCTGTGAGAAAATACTGAACATCTCTACTCGTGACTAGACGTTTCGAAATGAAACAATGATCTATGTTATACGCGCCATTCAAGATCAATTAGAATGATCAAAATTCCATATGAAACAACACTGTTGACCTTCGTATCTCTCAGCCTTCATTTATAAAAAAGAAATAGCAACACCCCACATTATAGAATTACATCACTTCGAAAATTCTTTGGGATAAATAAAGATCAATTTTATATATTGATCAAAATTCCATATAAAATAATACGGTTAACCTTCGTATCTCTACGCCTTCATTTATAAAAAAAATAGGAGCACCAAGTTCTAGAATGAAATCGTTTACAAAATTCTTTATTTACCCAGATCAATATTTTGAATGCAAAAGTATTTGAACTGTCGTGAATTAATTTTTGGCACACCCGAACTAACCTTTTGCCACAGATGAGTTTAAAACCATTCAACAATGATGAAAAAAAAATTCAATGATGAAAATTCCATATAAAAAAATACGATTGATCTTCGTATCTGTACTCCTTCATCTGTAAAAGAAAATAGCACCAGATTATAAAATTATATCATTTTCCAAATTCTTTCGGATAAATAAAAATCAATTACAATGATCAAAATTCCATTTAAACAACACGGTTGCTCTTTATATCTTTAAGCCTTCATTTATAAAAAGAATATATGGTAACACCAAATTATAGAATTAAATCATTTACAAAATTCTTTATTTACCCCCATCAATATTTTGAATAAAAAAAAGTACTAACGTTTTGCCACAGAGGAGTTTAAAACCATTCAAGATCGATAACAGTGATGAAAATTCTATATAAAACAATACGATTAATCTTCATATCTGTACGCCTTGATCTGTAAAAGGAAATAGCACGAGATTATAAAATTATATAATTTTCAAAATTCTTTCGGATAAATAAAAATCATTTACAATGATCAAAATTCCATTTAAACAACACGATTGCTCTTCATATCTATAAGCCTTCATTTATAAAAAAAAATATATGGTAACACCAGATTATAGAATTAAATCATTTACAAAATTCTTTATTTACCCCAATCAATTTTTTGAATGCAAAAGTATTTGGATTGTCGTGAATTAATTTTTGGCACATCCGAGCTAACCTTTTGCCACAGAGGAGTTTAAAAATATAACGGGTTACGTCACTTTATTCTTGATAAGAGACTAATTTATTGGCTCTTTGAGCCCCGTGATCATTTTCAAAAATAAGCCAACTGTTAACTGTTTCGATATTTAGGTACCTGAATCATCATCCACTGAAGGCGCTGAAAATACTAGGAAACCTGTCTCGGACAACAATTCCAATGAATCATCGTCGAGTAAAGCGCCTTAAGACTCCCACTATTTTTATTGTACAAAGAAAACACAGCTCGACGTTTATTTCCGTCGTAGTACGCGAACACGTGTACGAATCACGAAACGCGTTGGCTCTTATTGTAAAAAGGCCCGATCCGTCGCTATGGATCGAAATGTTTGGCTTCGGCGCAACAATAAAATTAAAACGCGATGTGGAAACGAATGGAAACCTGTGAAAGGTCTTGCTGACGTTGTTTACGTCCTCTAATTGTAAGGAAGAGACTTTGAAAACATATCACGGATTCAAAGCGATTCACGTTTGTACTTAAGTATTTTTATTATCGATGTGCCACTGTTTATATCGATGTACAGTAGGTGTACAAAGTTTTTGTACAGCTTTTAATAAGAAATAACATTTTCAATATTGTTTCCAACAGCTTGAGTTTTATTGCGACGTTAGAAAGTTAGTTCACTAACTAATGTTTAAATAATTCTTCTTTTTATTGTTATTGGTGGCAATTGCGAAGGAGAAAGTAAAAAGTAAAAGAAAAGTAAAATACGTATTTTGTAAATCTGAGGAAGTTATATACATGTACAAAGTTTCATAGTAATCGGTTGACACATAAAAAATTTATGGGAATTGTGAGATGTAAAAATCTTTAAGTTTAGGGTTTGCAATTCATTTACATCGTAGATTCTTACAATTATTGCTATTTTTAATTTTTAATCAATTATATCTCCTAACAACCTTGATCGATCTAAATTTTCATTACACGCACAGAAAAAAAATTTAATAATCGTGACCCATATTATTTCCTTCGCAATTGCGACCAATAACAATTTTTAAAAAATTATTTACACATTAGCTGGCAAACTAATACTTTTAACGTCTCAAGAAAACTCAAGCTGTTGGGTACAATTTTGAGAACTTATTCGTTTTTAAAAGAGTACGAGTACTTTGTACGCTCGCTATATAAATAATCTGTCATTGTTCCTAACTGCGAAAGTAAAATGTGATCACTCACAAATCCGTTCCTGTTTTGTACCTTATACGATTGTACCTACTAATTTCTCTATGCACAGAAAGATTCAATAAACAACACTATGATTTTATTAAACGACTAATACCGCAATATTTTGTTGTAATGTCAATCAGAAACTATTGATTATTTTGTAACCCTCGCACGTCCCACACAAGTAGTTTACATTTTATAACGCGGAAGAGAGATGTTTTGAAATATGTTCCAGGCAGAGCCGGGTAAAATAGTATATCAAATAGTAAATACTAAATAATTTTATGTATTTTATAGTATGCGTAGAACTTTGAAAATAAAATATTTGATTTGACGCAATAAGTTTTTAAAACAGTAATGTTTGAAGAATATGAAAGATATTTGGATTTTTAAAATGCATAGGTGCAATTTAAAACAGTAAAAACATTAGAGGAATTTAAAAATACTGTCGTATTATTTTCAGTTTATTAAACATATGCTATTAAACCCCTTGCCGTCTTGAAGATTTTAGACAAAGTCTAACAAATATGAACGTTACGACTTTCTTTTTAAATAAAATAAAATTTGATTCGTTTGTAATTAATATTTAAACATTTAAATAAATGTAACCATATAAACAATATAAATTTTCTTTTCTCTTTTACGGAATTTTTGGGGATAAACACTATAAAAAGAAAATGATACGTCAAGGATTAAGAAAGAAAATAAATTTCTATTTCGCTCTAGTTTGTTGCAATTCAGGTAGAAAATTTTTATTTTGCATAAAAATCCCCCGTCCAGTACGGAGTTATACGTATTGACAAAATTCTACTACCACAATCCGCCTAAAAGTGTCGATGAGACAGAATATAATCGGGTGCGTGTGTAGAAAGTATTCGTACACCTTTTAAAATAGAATAACTTTTTTATAATTGTACCAAACGATCTGATTTTTTATAATCAATTAGAAGCATTGGTCTACGAAATGATATGCGAAAAAGATTTTCCATAAATTATAATTTACAAGGTTATATGCAAAAATAAAAAAGGCAATGTTTAAAACTTTTTTATTTGGGTCCTCAATGAAAATTTAAAACATACGTTTTGTGGATCTATGTAAGTCATACACATGCTGAAAATTTCATCGGAATCGGTTGACGCAGGAAAAAACGACACGCATCGAAAGATGTACGATTTTGTAGATTTTAAGCAGAAACTGATCAAAAGTCGTGTAAAACTACGATTTTCACCATTCTTAACCGCTTGTAGCTCGTGTGTATGCTAATCCATTTCGATGAAATTTTCAGCATGAATGTAACTACTATAAATCTACAAAATATATATTTTAAATTTTCTTTAAGGGCTCAAATAAAAACGTTTTAAAAAATGCCTTTTTTATTATTGCATGTAACATTGTAAATTATAATTTTTGGAAAATCTTTTTTGCATATCATTTCGTAAACCAGTGCTTCTAATTGATTATAAAAAATCAGGTCGTTTGGTACAATTATAAAAAAGTTATTCTATTTTAAAAGGTGTACGAATACTTTCTACACCCACTGTATATCAATTGTTATACATAAGAACATTAATCCCGAATTATAAAATACTAATATAAAGTATAGGTACTTACAAATTTTTCAGAATCATTTGTTCCTCCGTTAGATGCTCGCCATACTGCCATTTACGCGAATGCGTAAAGTGAAACGCGAAACACTAATTAATACACAACATTTTTTCCCAAATAGTGACAGCGAACGAGAAGAAGTTACCCCGGCCACGGTCAAAAGAATACTGCGATTGTCACCTCGGTTTTTTCGTGAATGGTTAAGGCTGGGGAAATGTAGCCTTTGTTAATTGGTCGCAGTTATGCCGGAAGGACTTTAGTTTGAGGAGTGGGAACCTGTCAAAGAAATTCCTTTTGAATTGTTTTCGGTCGTCAAGGGCGTGATTTATGAGGGTATGTCCGCTTGTCTCTTCGGTGGGGCTGTCGCACGTGTTGTCAACGTGCCGGGGTTGAAGTTGTCGAAGCGCGGTGGGGCTGTAAAATAATAATCGGTTAGTTCGGATCAGAGCTGGGGAAAATAGTATTATATTTTAAATAATAAATAATAAATAAACCTACTTATTTTAGAGTATGTGTACAACTTTGAAAATAAAATATTTTATTTAATGCAGTAATTTTTGAGAATAAAATATTTTATTTAATGCAGTAATTTTTGAGAATAAAATAATTTATTTCAGGCAGCAATTTTTGAAAATAGTCTTTTTTTAAGAGGACTGTAGTAGTAGGCTTTATACGTGTAACTCCACACGCAATCAAATTTTGCTAAAACTGTAACAGCTTATAATATTAATTTGTTTGAAACATATGGTTCGTTTCAAACTTTTTCTCTCTTCTCGATGAGAGTGGGTGTTGATGTAAAAAACAACTTTGACAATCATTTTCTTTGATATAGACAATTTTTACATAATAGATACAGTTTTTCTTTTCACTTTATCAGAAATACTTTTTACAACCATGATCTAAAACTTGTTTTTTAATGTCTTTTAACAACTCGATAGTAATTATATCAGTATTATAAAATCTGAAATATTAATTAGTATTTGAAATATTTATTTTGTCAAATATTGCCTACCTCTGGATCCAGGATAGCATGGTTAAATATCGAGACGTAGTGTTTCTTGTTGATGGGATCGATATGATTTATTTTAAAATAATTAACAATCTTTAGAGTGTAAAACTTTCTCGTCATGCACCTCCCGTCCGCGCAATCGAACGCTCGATGAGTTTCTATAAACTAATATGTATACGATAGATATGTATACTATTCACAAGATGTCGGTATCATAGATTAATAAAATTCGTACAAAATCGTGTGTGTAACAAAAACAGCTTTAGGTACGCTAAGTCTTCAACATACGCATTCTTCATCGTTTGACAAAAATCGCGAAAGGCGCGAGTATTTTTTTAATAAAGTAGATAAGAAGGGTCGATTAGTTACACCTAACGTGTCGACTAACGTTGCTCGCAGCTATCATTACGTTTCTTTACAATGCTGAAAGACACTCGATCTAACAAACACACACTGACACACACGCAAACGCACGCACTCCGCAAAGTGATTGTCTACCATTATCATGCACGCTGTCCGTAACTTCTAACGACCTATTAAAATAAGATTTATCTACAGACTTCGTATTCTAGTATTGGCCATCAATGTTACTTATTGATCGGTTATTCTCATTCGTTGTGGCTTCCTATCGTTAAAGAAACATGGTCTCTCTTCTCCGTATCACAATGCACATGCAGCACATCATTCGTCGCTAAGCTAACAAAAGTGGCAGACTTACGATGATACGAGAAGTACTTAACTACGTTGGCACGCGTGAGAAGGACTGGTTGTACAAAAATACGGTACAAAGATCTATCTACAAGTAAATCGTCTTACAAAAATATTTCGGAATCTTCAATACAATGATGTTACCCGTTCGCTGCGACGATAAAGATCTTCAAAATTTAACATATGAATTTGGAAATGTCGATTGTAAAATCTCCAGTTAAATTTCACTGTTTCCCGTAAGGCACCTCGGAGCTCCTTCAATTTTTCTACAAACGTTAAACTTTCTAAACGACACAGCGTTAACATCGATAACACGTTCGAGTTGTTTCGTACAACACGGTATCACTTCGATTACGATTAATCACCGAGAATATCATCCTTGTGAGGTCACAATCTACAATTCCGCTAAATTAATTTAAGTCACGGTTACAGTTACATTGGGCCCTTAACATTACCATAGAAAATACAATATTTATCAAAAATACAAAAATGTAGATAGCTCGATCAATTCTCTTCGGTAGATTCCATTTAAGAGGGTGCACGAACATCGAAGCCTAAATAAATAAGTGTACAATTTTCTCATTGTTTTGAAAAATAAAGAAATGACGGCTTGTTGACGACAGACTTTCTCTTGAACATGTACAAATCTTCCAACGGACTAAGATATCCAAAAGATCGTCCGTTACATTGTTACTAAATTTAATCAAAAATAATGTGCAGAACATATTACAAAAATTCGTCACTTCTTTAAATTTCAAAACGTCCTATCACACTAATTTACAGATGCGAAACTTTAGTAAATGTTGACGAAAGGGGACCTACGTCTTCACATATGTTGCCAACATTCCGAACAATCGCAACAATCGAGCAACATTAGCTCGGTCTTAGTTTCGGAGATAATTGTAAAAATCATTCGTTAACTTTAGATTACAAGTACACTTTATCCTCCTACAAGCTTTCACCGAACGGTAATTAAAATATACAGAATCACATGCAGGGTCTCAAAGAGAAGGTATTCACCTAACGCAGACGCTTACAATGTCCCGCATTTCACATAATCCAGATCTAACGTCCACACGCAAAACATAGAACTTGAGGATATCATTACAGTCATTGCGGAATTTTTATTTATAAGACTTTATACTTTCGACAAAAGTGTCGATGTATTTTTTTGAAGTAACGAGCACAATGTATCCAATAAACAATTGATTCAAGATAATAATATTTTATTTCCGAGTATCCTGCATTAAAACTTGCAGAATAAACTAAGACTTTATACTTTCGACAAACGTGTCGATATATTTTTTGAAGTAACGAGCAAAATGTATCCAATAAAAAAAATTAATATTTTATTTCTGAGTATCCTGCATTAAAACTTGCAGAATGAACTGTACTCGTAATCTCGATTTAGTTAAATAAATATCTCGGAAACTAGGACCGAGCAACGAGTATATGTAAAGGAAAAGTTGTTCAGAATGTTGACCTTGACAACATTGGTCTCCTTCTGTCAATATTTACCGAAACTTCAAACAGATTTACAATTTTTTTCTAACAATGTCGTGTGCACACCCCCACAAGACCGCTTAGCCGACCAAAAGAATAATAGTATAAAAATATGTAGGCTTTTAGCGTTTACTGTATCATCTGCAAGTATCTGTTCTCTTCGAGCAAGGAGCTCAGGGAGGAGGACATGTCATTGACCACCATGTTGGCACTAGTAGGCAGTGGTTGTGGTAACGACATCGGATGAGTTGAGCTGGAGACATTGGTTTCGTGAGTGCTAGCGTTTTCCGACCAGTTTCTACACTGTTGCACGTACTCCAACGTCCTCCTATAAGAATCCTGTCTCATCCCCAGAGGAGGTTTCATGGGGGTTCCCTGTTGCGATTGGCTGATGTCCCTGCACTGGATTTCGGGGATAGTGGCGCCAGGATGATCGTGGTAGCAGTGATCGCCGTAATTCCACTGACAGCTGCAAGTGTATTGTTGGTGGGTGGGCGTGTTGGTTCGGGCCTGGCAATTGCAAGTTTGTTGTTGCATTCTGCAGTTGTTCTGCTGACCGGTGCACAGTTGCGGAGACATTCTCTTGAGCATAGTGTTGTCCACGGCTGATCGATGAGAGCCGTTCGAGTGTGAGCAGTTGGTCATCTGCATGCAAGGGGACACTGGCTGCGATGGGGCTTGCTGTTGGCAGCCTTGAAGTCCGGTCATGTTCGCCACTTGTTTCGTTTGATTGCTCACGCTAAGCTGGGAGCAGGGACTCGCCAGTTGAGGACACTGATTCGGGACCGTAGTCTGCTGGTTGGAGTGCAGGTTGGACACCTGACCGTTCGGTGTCATCACTGGTCTGGTGCACTGGTTGGTCTGTCCGCATTGCGAGTTCGGATGGTTCACGCCAGGCTGATTGTGCATGACAGTCTGTTGGTTACAGTGGACCGTCAATTGCGGACAGTTGGCAGCTGATCGCATCTGAGCACACTGCTGCGAGGTCATAGTGCCATGATTCGGCGGAACGCAAGATGGACTCGTATGGTGGTTCATGTGGTTGTTGGGATTTCCAGGGCAGGTCGCGTTCATCTGACCCTGGCACCCGTAGCCAGGATAGTAACTATGGTGGACGTGATTCTGTGGGCAGTTTCTGGTCAGCTGAGCAGAATTCTGAGGGAGATTCTGCGGAGCGTGTTGAGGCGCCAGAGCACCGGCCGCTGGCGATGTTAGAGGCTGATCGCTGATATGACTGGGAGCGTAATGAGATCCGGGTGACATCACTTGACCCACTGCTGGGCTAAGCACTTGGCCGTTCGGCTGAGATGGGTAGCTCGGTGCAGAACAGTATTGCGAATTGGGTGGAGCGGGTCTTGAACTGGGGCACTGGTTGTACGGCGATGGAGAGGTATTCTGGTAATTGGTGCAAGTCGATTGCGCTGATGATTGCTGGCCGTAACAGTGTTGCTGGTGAGACTGGTTGTAGTTGCAGGTGGGCTGCACTTGGCGCTGACAGTGCATCGGGTTACTGCACACTGGCGATTGGCAGACCGGTAGGGGACTGCCGCGATAGCTGATCTGGCTACCAGTTGTTTGAACCTAAAACGACGACAATATTCAATTTTCCTGTATATTTTATAAATGTTCGTTAAGAGAGGTTTAGGAAATAGACATTGCAACAGTTGTAAATTGTTACTTTAGTTAAGTTTACCTGATTCAAATATTGCATCATCTCGTCCGGAATGACCAACTTGTTCTCCACCATTTCGCCCTCCCCGACTTCGTCTAAAATCACTTCTTGATTAGGATGACGCTCCGGGAACTGGGCAGATCTGGGTCTGGGCGGCACAACCGGCGAATTTCTTTGAGTTTGTTGTCCTCTGGCTGGCTCGGACATGCGACGGTCTCCAGAAGGTTGCGTGCAATGACTGGTGGGACCGATCCACTCTCCGGTTACTCCGTGAAGGCCCTGGAAATTGATCGAGTCGAATGTATACCATATTGTACGCAGAATATACAATATTGAAATGAGTAGCACACTTCATAAAGCACTCGAATTACCTGCAGAGACATGTTCTGCGTCTGAACGACAAGATTACTCGTCGAATAGGGACCTTGGAGGTGACTGGGAGCGTTCATTCTACCGGAAGTGGTGCTCAACTGGCTGCTTCTCCTCGACGTGCCCGGACTGATGGGATCGTAGAAGCTGCCTGGGCCAACGTGGGTCATTCGGACGGCACTGACACCGCTGGCTTGACTACTTCTTCGGCTACCGAAATCCGTGGACTTCATGCTGCCGTAGTATGTGCTCACGGTGGTGTTGCTGTCTCTTCTTGGCTCGTTCAAAGGTTGTAGCCTGAGCTGGAGGTCCGACAAGTTCGTCTGACGTGTAGAACCACCGCTCTCCATTTTTAGGTCGGTGATCCTTCTGTTCAGGTCGCCGATGTTACCCTGAGGTCCACGGGTTCCCCTCAATCCGGACACGACAGGCAGGCTCGGCATACCCTTGGCCTGCAGTCTTCCTTTTAGACGGTTCCTTGATGCGGGTGCTGGGGCCTGTTGCTGCTGCTGCGACTCCATTCCGCCAACCTAAACACAATTGTTTGTCACGTTATTCGTTCAGTTGTAAATCTGCGACAACTAACTAAATTATAAAACAAAAAATCAAGAACAGATCATTTCGACTTGTCTAACAGTTCTAGTGATCAATAGGGGTAAAACAGCCCTCGTTAGCTTGGGACGAGAACAATTTCTGTAAATTCGAAGCTCACCATGGCACGGAGGGCAACCGGCAAATCAGCAATGTCCAGGTCATCGGGTTCCTCGTTCCAAGGTTCCTCAGCGAGTGCAACACCCTCGGCCGTCAATGCACTGGCACCAGCAACTTCGTCGTTGCAGCCACCCATCAGCGGACTACCCTGTTGTTGCATCATGCTCGGTGGACTGTTAGCTTCGCTTTCGGATTTGACGCTGGGGCTCGATAAGCTGGGTGTCTTCGGATGGAGATCTTCGCTTCTGCTGGGACTGTTTCCACCTGCGCCAGCCTCGTCGCTTCCTCCGCCATCTCCGCCACCACCTTTGTGCTTCTTGTTGGCGTAGAATTCTGCACCGTGCACCGTTTTCACGTGTTTCCTCAAAGACGACGGATCCGTGTACCTTTTCGTGCAGCCCGGCGCCTTGCAGACGTAAGGTTTCTGAAACGTTTAGCGTGAACGTTAATTTTTCGAAGACAGTTTCTTACTGTTACTTGGACATTGACGTAAGGATGATTGGCAGACAGTGAAACTATCTCTTATTCAAGGTTTATGACTTACCTCGTTGGAATGAGTCCTATTTTGATGCTTGGCACGGTCACTAGCGTTGCTGAACGCCTTACTGCATCCAGGGTACTCGCAGGTGTAGGGTTTTTCTCCGGTGTGAGACCTCAGGTGCGTCTTCAGGTTCTCCAATCGCGAGTAAGCTTTGAAACAGCCTTCAAACTGGAACCAGATATTCGAACATTAGTTTCATTTGTCGGAGAATGAAATGTCTGTTCAATGTTCTGGATACTTACAGTACACTTATGGGGCTTTTCACCAGTGTGTCTTCTCATGTGCACCACTAACATATACTGAGCTTTGAAAGGCTTTTCTTCCCTCGAACACTCCTCCCAGCCGCAAACGAAGCTCTTTTTGTTCGCGTGGATGTGATCGTTGTTGATATGCTTCACGAGATCGTCCTGGAAAAGTGAAAGAAACATATTAACGTCTTAATCATTCAACTATTACAACTATTTTGCAAAAATTTTGTGAGAAAAATGAGTGAACAATGTGTGCATGTCAAACTTAGCCGCTCTACATTATCGACATGCCAACATGGTGGCGCTCTTACGTGTGCAAAACGGTGTAAATCGCTGAACTTCAAACAAGCATAACTTTTAAACCAGTAGATTCTTAAGATTAAAACATAGATTACAGGATTATATAGAAGAAAGTTAAAAATATCCGGTTTCCTCGGGTGAAGTTTAACCGGGTTTAGTGTTCCTAGTGTTCCACGTACTCATTTTGGTCGCAGCCTAACTCACCTGAGTTGGAAATTCGAGGCCACAGTCCCGCCAATGACAATTAGTCTCGATGAAGTCACCGGGTTCGTCCCGAAGATCCTCGCTAGGACTAAGTCCCTGAGGATGGGTCGGTGGAGCAGTGGTGGTCGTTGAATTCGTGGTTGTGGTCGCTGGTTCTCTCTTCACCTTGGCGGAGGCTCTCCTCGAAGATGTGTCAGCCTCCGCTGTGACCGACCTGGTCGACGACTCCGAAGCTTTCCTGCATGACTCCGCGCTCTGCGAACAGACAATCGATGGATATTAATTAGAAACTTTTAAACTGTTGATATTAAACAGAAAAACCCATTTTATAACTAGCGAGGGAACATATCGAAGTGACACACGCCGATTTTGATGAAACTTTAGGAAAAGGTAGTTCCTAGAGAAACGACGCGAAATTCGAAATTGTGTTTCATCCGTATTTTGTACTTGGGTATACACTTCTCATACACGAATATTCAAAACAATAGATTTTTTCAGTGCTGCATTAAGCAACAAATTATTTTTACGTTGTCCTGTAAATTTCATTCCGTTCTACTTGACGCCGATTCAACAATATTTCACAAAAATGATCGGTGCACACATACTTCTGAGCGGGGGTGAATGCATAAACCTTGTCTTAAATAATCGTTTAGTACATAATCGTTTGGTACTTAATCGGTGAAGATGTAATAAATAACGAGTTTTAAACGCTAGATTGTTTACTTTAGTCTCGTCACAGTGCACGCCGATCAAACCCGCTCCTTGACACGCGATCAAGCAATTATCGCAGACCGTATAGAGCGGTGCGCCGATTTCATCGATAGATCGATCGATCGGCCGACGAACCGTTTGCCCTGCGGAGGCGAGCACAGGCTGATATAGACATAACTCGGAATATTTCCGCTTAGATCGTGTTCATGAACCAGCGTTCGTGCGCTGGGGGCGAAACTGATTGTGAGACTGCGGGTGGCGAGACTTGACAAACGAGGAACATGCGGCGCGGTACCGTCCGTCTCGGTATTTTGATCTTATTTGATGACCGCCTCGCTGGGCCAAAGACAAGGCAGCATCGTCACCAAGGTGAGGAAAACACTCGCCGGGATTGTACTCCCAAACAATTTCGTCGTAAACGCAAATGAGATTATTTTATTTACGACCGGTCTGGGTTTACATTGAATTCGTACACGGTCAGTTAATAAGGTCTCTATACATCCTTGAAAATCGAGTAACTTTTTGTCTGAATTAGGACTTTGATACTATTAGGTTGTTAAATATGAAATGTTCCATCGTTAACACACAATCAGCAAAATATAATTGAGCAGATTAAGACCAAATGTTTGCAATCATACTTTCCGAGCAAAAGGCGGTTATCTTTGTGCCAAGACATGCTTGGAACAGGTTTGATCCCTATTTGCTCTAAATCTGCAGACCAAAACCTGTCGCCAAATACCGAGCCTGATGCGGAAATAGATGGTGCCAAATTCATACCAAATCAAGAGCAAATTGTGTACTGGCCAGCGACGTTAAACAAACATAATCTTCACGAAATACAAGAAGTTAGTCAATGAATTACAAGTTCCTTGATTGCATTACGATAGAAATTGAATTTTTGTCAAACAACACATAATGTTATCGTCAATATGTTGTTTTTCCACTCGTATGAAAATGATTTTCGACATCCGCATCGATCGACATTGAAATAAACATGATTTAAAACTAAAATTGGACATCTAAATAAAGATTGAAGGTAAAACCTTCAAGATCAGCTTCGTACCTTGAAATGATGTATAGTTTCGTTACAAAAT
>CM052194.1:12938481-12994038 GCA_028455805.1 Lasioglossum figueresi | reverse complement strand
AAGACGGCCTGTCAAATGATTGAACATGATTACTTAATTACACGAAAAAATAACAATGCCCTTGTCACGGTGAAATTTATACAGAAGTTCTGTTGTAAGTTCACGGACGTCTCGCTACAGAAATTTTCTTTCTTTGTAACCCATCCGGGACTGCATTAATTTATTTAGCAGCTGTTCGAACGACGTTCCATGTTTTCATGCAGCAATACAATGTTCTAAACTTTAGAATCTAAAGAGTAAGATGGTGCTATAATTGTATTATAATTTTATAAATTGTAATTTATTGAATGGTCATTTTGTACGACGAAGAGCTTGAGCACGATTCTTGTTCCGTCTGAACGGAACGCGAAAATCGAAGCAAAATTGGGTATTCAAATCCAAAAAGAAAAAATATTAATTGTTGAAAATTACCAGAAGACCGCACGAGGGTTATGAAGAGATAAATAGATTCTAAATAGTACCAATAAACCGTGAAGGACGAGTTTCATCGTCATCCCCAGTTAAAAGTTTGATAATAACGAAAAAAACCTTGTTGAGCTGGATCGATTTAGCCAGCAATTCCCACCGTTCCCGCGGGAGAAGACTGATCATGGAAGCGCGTTTAACGAGCAGTGGCATCTCGGTGCGCGTCATACGACGCCACGCCGACAAACGATCGACGGCCGCGTCGCGCCGCTTGAATTTTAATCCGTTAATTACTTCATTTAATCGCAAATTACCGGTCGCTCTTAACTCGCGTGCAAGGAGGTCCGGCCGATTTGTGGGGCGTACACCGGGCGCGATTCAGCGGTGCAGCCGGCTTTATAATGGCTTCATGCGCACCGGCACCTTAATTCGATGGTTCGCCTGGGCCCATCCTCTATATACCCTGGGCCCCGTGGTCCCTCTTCGTCCCTCCTCGCTTCTTCCCACCCTTCGGCAAGCCTGATCGGCGTGCCCTTAAACGTCAGAAACCGATCCTTACGAGGACGAGGGCCCTCCGCGTTAACGCCGCCACCAATGACTTTATTCGTTTCGTACAGGTCCCTGGTGATTATGGTAATTTGTCGGTCAGAAACCCGGTTTTCCTGAGAAACCCGGACGCCTTCGATATCACGCGGACGTTTTACGACTAATGTTAACATGCGCGGAATGATATACGATCGGGGGGTCCGCCTCTGTGTTGATAATATTAAAGTGAATTATGCAAGTAACCCGCGGGCTGGTCTTTCAGTGATTGGAGACCGAACCGGACCGGACCGGACCGGGATCGGTTAATGGAGATCATTCGACTGCCGACAAAATTGGCTTCACGGGGACCATAAAACAGGTGAATTTCGAAAATCTCGCGTGCGACAGATGTTGTCCCGTCAGGTCTCCTCAGTCGTCCAAAATTCCCGACAACTTCATTCCGATGCTTCGAACGATTGATTCAGCGGGGACTTCATTGATCGGAAATTGATCGCTATTTAATCGATTCTTTTATTTTTTTAGCAGGAAAGTGAATATTGCGAATTAATACACTGTGGTGATATTTCCTGGTTTGATTTCTCGATTTCTGGCGAGTAAATTGAACGAGTGGCTTTAACGCTAGAATTATAATGAATCAGTCAACATAACTTGCTCCTGATTTGTTCTCTTAGAAATATTAAAATTATAAATACGTTTCTTTGAGAAATGCTTTTAGCGAGCTTCTCTATTGAAGTACATGTTTAAACAAAACTGTTACGAAATCTAAATAAATGCAATTTTGTCATTATTAGGGAGAGAATTGTAAGAAATACGTTCGAGAACATGTTCAAAAATTTAATACATGAAGCTATGAATGGCTCTGATTATCCTCAATAGTATGCGATAGAACAGGCATGTGCGAACAACTATTTTGAACGTTAAAATATAATAAAACTGCGGAAAGGTCGAGATTAACAGCTCAACAGATTCAACCAAATTTTGAAAATTTGATTACTGAAAAACGTGGCCAAGTTTCTTCGAAACACAAGTGAAATAGTTTTATTTAAATAAAGGGTTAAAACTTTTAATTTTACCTTAATAAAAGAGAAATTAAATTTTCCTTTGATTGTAAAACCGAGCAATAAACGTAGTGTAATAAAAGATGTTCGTTACGCACTGAATTGAGCTCAATATAACCCACTGTTTTTAACGAGTACGTATAATTAAAGGTTGTAAATGCAACTGGATTATGAAAGAACCAATCAAATTAAATTTACTTCATCCTGGTGCACACTTTCATTTACTTCTGTTCTCCCACGAGTATCAACATAACAGTAAAGCTAGAAAATTGTTTAAAGATGCGTCGAATTGTTTAAGATATCAGATATTCAGGATTTTTGAACCCAGCTTAGTTTCTATTAAATCGTTGAAATTAGCAGCTAGTTCTATAAGAAAAGTGCCTCGAAGAAAACGTTTCGAAAAATGATTAAACAACGCTGTAAATAATCTTAATTTATATGAATTGCGTAGTTAGAAAAGTGTAATTTCCTAATCGGAACGAATCGATCAAACGTCAACGGAGATTGAAAGGAATTCGAGTATTTTATGATGTGCATAAAACGAAACGAGCGAAATTTCCAAGGGTTGAGAGCGCTCGTCTCCGCGAGCAGCTCGCCGCGCCGGCCGCCATGTTGGTATCTCCGAGTATAGATACACCTAATTTCCTTACGGAGCTATTTGCCCGCCCCGAGGGGGCTGTTTACGAGGTTCATTTATTCGTCGCATAGTAGCGGCAATAACTTGGAAAATATGGCCGTTGCGCGGTAGTCGCATTAACAACTTCTGCCCGGGTACACGTATAATTACACGCGTATAATTCACGTATCGCGTATCCGCGCGCGTGAAACATTTACGATCCCGTCGAGATCCGATCGTGGCCGCCGCGCCGCCGCCGCCGCCGTCGTCTCGCCGTACTTGACGACGACGAGTTTACACGACGGCCGGCGTAATTACGGGCAATCAATCACCGAACGGTACACGTTCGGTGAAAACACGTCGGTTAAACGCCGGTGACTTACGTTTTCGGTGGACGTGGTGCGCGGGTGATCTCTTAATTATGGGTTTGCCGCGCGCCGCCATGCCGCCATGCCGCCATCCCGCGATTTGCCGAGATATTTATTCGCGGTGTAAATCGCACGGAACGTCTCTCTTCGGTTCCCTCCGCGGACCGAGACCGAATAATTACGCGGACACAGTTGTTACACGAGGAATCGACGCGTCGATATCCACCACTGATTTACAATGAGTCGAAACACCAGGGAGGCAGGGTGAAAGTAATATTGGAAATAATTCACAAGCTGTTGTCGCAAATTTTGGTTGTATCATGCAAAACTACCGTTCCAACACATAAATTGGTGTTTAAATCGAGTGGTGCCTCGGAGTCACCACTAAAAATTGATATACCATTATTCAATATATTGTTTACTTTACTAAATTGTAAATTACAATATATTCGATATGCAATATATTCGATATACGATATATTTGTGTATATACGATATACAATATATTCGAAATATTCAATATATAAAATATGCAATATATTCGACATATTAAATATATAGAATATGCAATATTTTCGACATATTCAATCGATAGAATATATAATATATTCGGCATATTAAATATATAGAATATACAATATTTTCGAAATATTCAATATATAAAATGTACAATATATTCGACATATTAAATATATAAAATATACAATATTTTCAACATATTCAATATATAGAATATACAATATTTTCTACATATTCAATATATAGAATATATGATATTTTCTACATATTCAATATACAGAATATGCAATATATTCGACATAGTCAATATATAGAATATACAATATATTCGACATATTCAATGTATTTCTAATCAATTACCAAACATTAAAGTATAGTATGAGATATATCAATTTTATCTTCACGCAAAGAACAAAATTAATATTGAATGGAATTGTTCTAGATCGAAAGAAATAGTAGAAAGATTCGTCTGGTCCATCCAGATTGAATTTTTTCTCATATGAGAAAATTATATTCTGCCATTGTTGAGTCCAACTCATATGCGTTCTAGCAAATTGGAGACGGGCTACAATATGCCTTCTCATTAACGCAGGTTTTCTTTGCATTTTCTTGGGTTTTATGTATGGAACACTTTGAATGACAAGTCTAATAGTTGAAATTGACGCTTTTGTTCCAACTTCCTGTTTGACCTTTTCAAGAGAAACTGCTGCATTCGAAATTTCATGTACAATTGATCTTCTTTTCCTGTCCGTGGTAGCTCGATTTGTCCTCCCTTTACAATGTTTCCATCATTTCCAGGGTTATTACAGAATTTATTAATTACTTTAGCATTCCTATTTATTCTTTTTCCAATTTCTCGGTTCGAATACTCTTCCTCTTTTAAAACTTTAATTTTTCCATTTTCCTCAACAGTCAATGACTTTGCGCGACCCATATCAGCACAATGATAATAATGATACAAAAAGTAATGGATATAATACTTAACATAGATGTGAAATGTAGACTTGTTGCGGATATGTCTTGTCAGATCTATCGCAAAGTGACAACTAACCGTGACTAAACAATGTGAGGCTATTCACGTGGAAGCATCTTATTGTTACAAACACAAAGTTTCTTGCAAGTGTACATATCGATGTAAACATATATCACTTACAAATTCATATTACAAACGAATTTAACTAATAAGCAAGAATTTTGCCCACAATTCCTTCCGTTGATATAAACTTATATATATATTTTTTCACCCGAGGCTAATCAAGTGAACAGTATATTTTGATTTTAATGAGTACAAGAGTCAGTACTGTACTGGTCCTGGTTAGTGTCCAAAGTACGAGAAATATTTCTCGGAAATCGTCTATAAAAACTGTAACAGAGATTTCGTTGACGTTTGAAAATTGTACATCGCGGTTCCCGATGACTCCGCAAAAAGAGTCGTTCAAACTGCGTTTCTTCAACTGTGCGCTGCTTGGTTCGGGTTTTAATTGCGCTCGTTTCAATCGTGTTGGGTGAATAATTCATCGATCTCTGGACGGCGTGGCAATAATGACGTGCAAAAATGGTTTACTTACCGGCAGAAAGATGACCGTAACTGCCACTCGCGCTGCTGCTCCGGGATCCATTCACGATCGAGGCCAGGCTGTTGGGGCTGAATCTGATCATGCTGTCGATGTCGAAGCGGTCGGAATACGGGGAACTACTTAGCGCTCGTTTCCGGCTCGCTCGGATCGTCGAGGCACGCGGACTTCCTAGCCTCGATGACGCTGACACTGAAAATAAACCAGGAGCATGTTAGTTGAATTATTGCTCTACCGAGATGGGAATTCACTCGGCGTATCATCCTCTAAATTAATGTCTTAAGAGGCTTGCTTCTGAAATTTGGCATTAAATTGATCGTGTCTAAACAAGTTGATGCACATGCACAGTATTCAGAAAATAAATCTGCAACATGTTTATTGAATTATTACTCTTTCCAGTGGTGTACCTACCGCGGAGCAAAATACAGGTTTATTAATCTTTGACGAATTCATGGTGAGACCTAATCAAATCCTGACGTAACTATTTTACTCATTTTTGCAGCTACATTAAGATTAACATGAATCCACACTGTGGACTTGAATATCAATAGCCAATGATTTAAATTGGTTTCTAAAAATTTGATATCATTTGGAACATTGTACCTCTGCACAATGGGATATTTATATACAATATATTCGATATATTCGTCAGCTATAACATTATGAAATCAAAAGTTCATGTTAATATATAACACAATATACAATAAATTCTATATTCAATATATACAATATATTTTACATTCAATATGTACAACAAAATTCTCTATTCAATATATACAATATACAATATATTCGATATATACAATATACAATATATTCAATATATACAATATACAATATACAATATATTCAATATATACAATATACAATATATTAAATATGTACAACATACAATATATTCAATATATACAATATACAATATATTCTATATTCAATTATTGAATATACAATATACAATATATACAATATACAATATACAATATACAATATACAATATATTCTATTATATGTTAAATATATACAATATATTCTATATTCAATATATACAATATATTCTATATTCAATATATACCATATATTGTATATTCGATATATTCGTCAGCTATAACATTATGAGATCAAAAATGCATTTTAATATACAATATATTCAATATTTAATATATACAATACATAATATATTCGATGTTCATTATATACAATATACTTAATATAATAGACTTTTCGGGCCAATACCCCAGCGTGACACAGTTACGTTGTCATTTATAACAAAACTGAATAGATAGAATTTGAAGAGCAGTGAATAAAAGAGTATCTTTTTATTAGACTTCCGTTTCTTCCAATCGGCGAAGAGACCTTTTATTTTGCATAGAATCCACAATCCACCGATAACAAACACAAGAGACATCGACTCGTGCTTGGATCGTGTCTGCAACAGCGAGATTTCCATAGAAAACGGCGGCCAAACGCCGAGGAACCAGTTCAATTAAGTGCTACGAATTCTTGCAGCGGGTAGTATCAGGGAATATCTCTTCTCGCGGGACAAGAATGTTAAAAGTCCGGCTTTCGGAGCGTGCTCGTAACCGGGTAAGCATTCAAAACTAACCGGGGAAGGCGATGGAAAAACGTGAAGAGGCGAAGCGGGTACGATGGAAGAGCGACGAGGAAGGTCGATTCTGCGGCCAGAACGTTTTAGCGGCGATTTGCCTGCGACCGCAGGCCAACGATGTAATATACAAACCACTTTCTTAAGCTCGTGGTGGCGGCTCGCTTGTACGAAGCATCGTTGGTTATATGGTGGCGGTTCTCGGGTTCCCCGCCTCTCTGCATTTTGCTTCCACCTCGATCGTCTCGATCCTCCGCGATCTTATTCGTTTTCTACTTTTTAACACTTTTACGGCGACTCTCGTACTTTCCTGAATTTTCTTCCGTCCCCTTTAATTAACTTCGTCGGGCTTCGCGTTTCTTCGAGCTTGCGATTTGGCTTGTAGAAAGTTGGTCGTCAGCTTTTAATTTACGAGAAAAAATTAGTTGGTGCCATTCGATCCTTTACGCTTGGAAAAGTTTCCATATTTGTTCCCAATAATTTCCTAATTCTAACAGAAAGATTTAAAAGGTAAGACTTTCGAATTTATCCCATTCTTCATGCTTTTGACACATGATGTACGTCATTCTACTCGTTTTCATTTGCTGGTGTTCGTTTTGGCGGAAATTACAAATTACAATATATTCGATATACTATATATTTGATATTGAATATATTAGAATATATTAGAACACATTCGATATATTCTATATTTATACATATACAATATATGTATGATATATTCGATATACAATATATTCGATAAACAATATATTCGATATGCAATATATTCGATATACAGTATATTCGATATACAATATATTCGACATATTCAATATATAGTATATACAATATATAGAATATACAATATATTCGACATATTCAATATATAGTATATACAATATATAGAATATACAATATATTCGACATATTCAATATATAGAATATACAATATATTCGACATATTCAATATATAGAATATACAATATATTCGACATATTCAATATACAGGGTGTCCCAGCATCGGTGGTACAACCGAGGTGAGGGTGATTCTACATAAAAAAACAAATCGAAAATAAAGAATAAAATTTTTTCATTTGAGGTTTCGTTCTCGAGAAAATCGATATTGAATATTCAGCGAGTACGCGTACACGTAACTATGGTTTAGATGGATGGATCCCGATACAAGTCATATGTCACGCATGTCAGTAGTACTAATATCATTGGTATCAAGATGATGTGCTGTATTATTCATTTCTGCCTATGGATTTAGAGTGAATTTAAATGAAAATAAGACATGTAATTTAGTTACTAACTTACTTTATTAATGCAAAAATTGTTGGAAATGCTGTCCATTGTGCTGCATACACAACTGTACTCGCCGAATTAAATTCGTATGAATCTCGATTTTCTCGAGAACGAAACCTCAAATGAAACAATTTTATTCTTTATTTTCGATTTGTTTCTTCATGTAGAATCACCCCTACCTCGGTTGTACCACCGATGCTGGGACACCCTGTATAGAATATACAATATTTTCGACATATTCAATATATTCGATATAAAGTATATTCGATATACAATACATTAGATATGCAATATATTCGATATATTCGATATACAGACAGGAAGATTCAACCCCGGCACAACGCACCATTGCGCGAAAAATGCAGCGAAGCGCGAACGCTTGTATGCGGATTCGCATGAGTTGGCATTAAAGTTACAAAGATTCTCGGCGACCGCAAACGGAGGTCTCGGATCTGAGTAAATTCAGCTTGATTGCGGTACAAGAACGAGAATCCCGAAAGCACACGGCGCGGCGGTGGCGAGAGAAACGAAATCGTTCCGCCGTGCCACGGGTCCTGTCGAGGAACCTTAAACGTTTCAGCTCATGCGGAAAAACCGCATGGCAACCGTTCCTCTCTTTCTCTCGCGTTCGTGTACCGTGTCCCCGGACCTCTGTCTCGCTTCCCCTGCTCGTCCGTACGCTTGTTGACCACCGTAAATTTGATCAGTGCTCGAATTAATAAACCGGCGAGGGGATAAAGGAGCGCGTTCGTTCGCGCGACGCGAAGGGAGACGGACCTGGGGCCCCAACCGCGAGTAATTCTATACCTGTTGTGCGCAAACGAGCGATCAACCGAGTGGAAACCGAGGAGAAAGAGCTGGTTCGAACCACCTCGTGGCTCTCTGTATCGCGTTGCTCGTGTGAGACGACACGGGGAGATAGAGGAGCCACGAGGAACGCCGTGCTAGTTGAAACGGAGATGCGAGGGGGAAGGTTGGATGGACGAGAAACGGAAAAGACGAACAGGGTAACCAGGACGTCTCCGATCGGGCGAGGAAGAAGCTGTCGCACACGTGGAAATGCGACGAGAAAGAAACTTACGCAAATGTTTCGAGAGTTAGGCTACTGTGATGGCCTGAAAAACTGGTAATCCTTCGTATTAACCCTTACATCGATACCTGTGTACCAAGGTACTTACTTTTAATGTATTTATAAAATTAATTGTATTCTCCATTTGACAAACAGCAAGATTGTTATAGATTTCGATGAGATTGGACGTGGAGACTCTGACCGCAATGTTATTGAACATTGTAGAAAACTGTGGAAAAAGTTTCCACTGTTGCAAGATGTGATATAGTGAAAATTATACTAAGCACTTTTTAAGAAGGATCTAATGGTGTACCTCGGAACTAGTCTAAAAGCTATCACACAAAGAACGGAAATTTAAATGCCCCTTACAGAATCTTGCAGGCATGAACATAGTATAAGAATTAATATAATTAGAATAAATAAATACTTTAATAATGTCGAAGCACAAACTAAATAATGTGTCAGTACTTCGTGATCATCGCAAATGAAATTATGTGAACTAGGAAATGTAATGAAGTTGCTATCTGGTTTTATCAATAATTCGTAATAAGATTATAATAAATATATTCTTCCTTAATATGTTTAATAGGTCGAAAATAATGGAACTGTATTTTTAAATTCTTCTAACGTTTCCACTGTTTGAAATGCCACCACTCCATTTTTATCATAAACGCCTAAAATTCGCAGTTTAATAACTGTACAGTACAAGTGCTAAGATCGACATTTTCAAATGTAAAACTGAATCTCAAGGAACGTCTGACCAAGAACTTCAACATCTACTTGTCGAATAAAAGCAAAACCAGATTCCTCATCCTAAGTCGTTCATCTTGCTCGTATCTCTTTAATGTACAGTCACCTTCGCTTCCCAGAAACAAATTCTGAAAAGCAATTCACCGAATAAGGAACGGCGAGCTGTAAGAATTGAAGGACTATACTTTCCACCAATTAGAAGACCACCCGCCGCGAGACAAAAAGAAAATCAACCGTATTTCGTTCCTTTTTCGCTCAAGGATCCTCATATAGTCGGGCTCTAAAGGATCGATGATGTGTAAATGTTTCCATTACCCGTTCCTGACCGAGCGGTGGTACATGCACGCGTTTCTCGAACGTGATTTCTCGATGCACTTTTTCCACCATTGAATCGATCTTCTTATCTCCAGGGTTGCGCTGTTTATCTGTTCGCCCGCGCATTGGAGTGAAGAAGAAGAGGACTCTTAATGAATATGCGAACGATTCCTGGTCGTCGTCCCTCGCCTCACCCCCGAACGTCCTCGTGACCCACGACCCTCTGGACTCTACACGTTCCATACGTTCCAATCTCCCCTCACCCGTACCCCTCGTGGGGCTAACATGGGATTGAGACATGTAAATTGGTGCAATCGGGCACTCCGATCGGCGCGGCTCATTCGACGCTGCTCACCGCATGCTACCGCGCTACAGGTCCTTTCAAATCACCAGTACTCGACGAAATAGCACACTCCAGTCACTGTAAAGGGGTCCCCAGACGATCAATAATATCGTCGATACACCTATCAATAATATTGTCGATACGCCTATCAATAATATCGTCGATACGCCTATCAATAATATTGTCAATACGCCTATCAATAAAATCGTCAATACGCCCATCAATAATATTATCAATATGTCTATCAATAATATTGTCAATACGTCTATCAATAATATTGTCAATACGTCTATCAATAATATTGTCAATACGTCTATCAATAATATTGTCGATACGTCTATCAATAATATTGTCGATACGTCTATCAATAATAATGTCGATACGCCTATCAATAATATTGTCAATACGTCTATCAATAATATTGTCGATACGTCTATCAATAATATTGTCGATACGCCTATCAATAATATTGTCGATACACCTATCAATAATATCGTCAATACGCCTATCAATAATATTATCAATACGCCTATCAATAATATTGTCAATACGCCTATCAATAATATCGTCAATACGCCTATCAATAATATCGTCAATACGTCTATTAATAATATCGTCAATACGCCTATCAATAATATTGTCGATACGCCTATCAATAATATCGTCAATACGCCTATCAATAATATCGTCAATACGTCTATTAATAATATCGTCAATACGCCTATCAATAATATTGTCGATACGCCTATCAATAATATTGTCAATACGTCTATCAATAATGTCGTCAATACGCCTATCAATAATATTGTCAATACGTCTATCAATAATATTGTCAATACGTCTATCAATAATATTGACTAGGCGCATCGAAAGAACATATTGACCGTTTAGCAGGGTTACAATGCATTGTCATATTGTTAGCTTCAATATTATTGTCAACCTACATTGACAATATTATTGATCGTCTAGTGGCCCCTTAACTCGAAAACCTCTACAACACGACGATTTCGTCTATTCCCTTCCGCTCTGCTGCAAAACCCGCCATAAGACTATTCAACTAAATCAAACTAACTTGAATTACATACCGCGTGTCCGAATGCTGTATTTTACTGTACTGTTTTGGCATAAAATGTAGTTCTTTGCGCTCAATTAAAATATTAACACTGAACCTACCACCACCGGTTCCAGATTTTTTATTTTACAATTATTGAAATAATAAAAATGATTTTGTAAGGAACGGTTGTATAGATATCTTTAGTAGAGTACGTATTACAATAGGAGCCGCACAAAGTCTAAATAAAAACAGTCTTGTCATTTTTATAAGGGAACACGTTTCAGTTACTTTTAAGGCTCGGCATGTTTAATGTTAATTTCGTTTCAAATTACATTGCTATTGCATTGCTATTGCGTTTTCATTACATTTGCTAACCCTCCGGTGGCTGGGTCTACTTCGGCACAGAGTATCGAGTATTTGTAGCTTCTGGCGGTTGAATGAAATGAACAGTATCTACAAGAAGTATCGTCAAACATTAGTTTCGGAAAATTGATAAATAAAGCAGCGAACAGCCCGAAATAAATAGAGACTAGAGAATTAGAAGAACAGAATATTGTAATGTTGTTTGTAATCTAAAAATATCATTAAGGGATGAAATCAATTTTGATTTATTTACTGCTTCGGACAATCGGTGGAGAATATGTTTATTTCGCATGAAGTCCAGTCATCAATTATATTGTTGTAAGTATGGTCCGTCGTCCGCGGATTAGCATGTCATCGCAACACCTGAGGGTTAAGAAAACTTTGAATATATTGCGAGCCGCCTGTGGATTATAATCGCGCAGCCGAAACGAACAATGTGAACAAAGAATTTTCGGTAGAGGTAACTGGATCGAGAGGGCGGAAAGCAGAACAAAAACGAGAACCGAACGCGAACGATGAAGAAACGTGGGAGGTGGGGTGAGAGGAGGAGTAAGAAGAAGGAGGAGAAGATACGTGAGACAACCTGTAGGGTAGGCGCTAAGGTGTTAATGAGGTCGTGTCGCTCCGAGTCGATTCAATTATGCGGCGGTGGCGACTAACGAGGCCCCGTTTACCCTTTCAGTCGTCTTTTAGCTTCTCGGCCTCTTAACCGGTCGATCTCCTACCTGCTGCTAGTGCTACTACACCTACGGCTAGTCGCGTATACCGTAGATCAGGATCTTTCATTAGATTCACTTGTCGTCGCTCGGACGAACGCTCGAAAAGAATCTTGAGTTTTCGTTCGGCGACCAACTAGCCATTTCAACACTCTCGAGCACACTTCAGCTCCCATTTCGCGTGTATTTAACTACACCTGTATCTGTCCAATCCGTGTAATATTAACACTAGGTTTACGGGACTCGTTAAAACGACGGGTTCTAATATTTTTAATTCGCGATTATTAAGACGGTAGACTCGTTTCCAGGATGGCAAGGGTGCGGGGTATTCGTGTTCTCATTTCTCGATAATACAAAAATGGGGATTTTCAGTAGTCAAGAACGTTAGATAAAAGATCAATTTAGAGCGCTATTTCTAGGGATGGGATGAAGTACCTCGAAAACAGGTTCGAACTTTAATTGATTGAATTCGAACTCTTTAGAAGTACTTCGAAAAACGGAAATAGTATTCCCATGTATTCACGAACCTATGCCAGACAGTTTCGAACCTTTTACAAGTACTTTGGCAAACCGAAATAATACTTGCAAGTATATTCGAATCTTGGTCGAACAGATCCGAAACTTCTATAAATACCTACTATGCAGTTCTGCTTTCCAAGATTCGAGTACTACTTGTGAAAGATCCGATTCCTTTCGACATCGAAGTACTTATAAGTATCTTTTCGAAACTTGTAAGTACTCGTTCCGTGGTTCAATATCAGTTTGTATGAAATGAATACTTTTCAAATATAATCATTGAAACATTATTGCTCTTAAGTAGTAATCGAAACCCATGAAATGAAACATGGTTATTGAAATTGACTCGGATTCGTGAGTACATATTGAACTAGATCCCATCCCTAGCTATCGCTCTCAAAAGTCTTATTTTTTTGTTTAAGAGGCGTAATTTGCATTATTCGGCAGTATGTAGCTATGAAAATAACTGCATACGCAGTTGTATGCTTCCGAATAATGCAAATTACGATTTTATTTTATTTAAAATTAAAATGCATCTTTGATTTCGTAATATTATAGCTGACGAATATATCGAATATATTGTATATCGAATATACTGTATATCGAATATATTGTATATCGAATATATTCTATATCGAATATATTCTACATCGAATATATTGTATATCGAATATATTGTATATTCAATATATTATAAATTGCATATAATTTTAATTTTAATTTTAATTTTAATTTTATTTAAAATTAAAATGCATCTTTGATTTCGTAATATTATAGCTGACGAATATATCGAATATATTGTATATCGAATATACTGTATATCGAATATATTGTATATCGAATATATTCTATATCGAATATATTCTACATCGAATATATTGTATATCGAATATATTGTATATTCAATATATTATAAATTGCATATAATGAATATCGAATATATTGTATATTGAATATATTATAAATTGTATATAATGAATATCGAATATATTGTATACTGTATATTAAAATGCATTTTTGATTTCATAATGTCATACCTGACGTTAAGACGAATACAACGACCTACTATATTATGACCTTGAGCCCATAAATAACGCTAAAAGATTTAGCGTTAACCTCTCAAGCTGGCGATAATTCTTTATAATTACATAAAACGAAATCTTTATCATTACTAAACTGGGGATCTGTATGCAAAATAAAAATTATCTGCATAGATTGCAAGAAATAGAAACTAAATTCAATGTTATTTTTTCCCTTAATGATTCTAATAGAGGAGAAACTATATATTGACATCTACAATTTTCAAAATTTTCTAACAATTTTGAATTTCATGTACTCAGTTTTGCTATAAATGCATAAAGATCCGCAGTCTAATCATTACATAATACGAATTCTTTATAATTACATAAAATGAAAACTACTTCACCGATTAACTTCAAATTTTGAATCTGTGCTAATGAAACGTGAAATATTAATTTAGCTATTTCACAGACAATGGAGGTCCAAATATACACAACGACATGTGATTGGTAAATATGTGACATAAATAATTGAAGTCTTACCGTCAATGGAGAAAGGGAATTCCGTGGAAGCAAGCGTACTCGCAGGTCCCGCAGCGTGTAGGAGGTACTCGGGCCCCAAACCACCCAGTCCTGAAAAATGGTGGAAAGCATCATTAATAAGTGACATAGACGATCAATAAAACACTCAATACGATCACAATAAAAAAAATTCTCGAATAGAAAGCATCTCATCGTGTTCGAAACGGGTCTAATGGATCAGATTCAAAGAACTCGTGTTCCAAAGAGATCCTTCCGCCGGAAATGCGGGCCCTATTCATAGAGCTTCTCGATCCTCAAGTGGAACAATAGACTGGGATCTCTTTCTACTCGTTTCATTAGATTGGGAAGATAAGGATGAGATGTTGAAATTGAAATATGATGCACACGTGAAAGTATTTTTTTAAAATTGCTGTTGGTTGCTAACAAAATATTCAATATGGGTCCGAATAAAGAGATCTAGTAAATTAATCCTTCTAACTCATTAACCCTTTGTGCTCTTATTTTATGATTTACACTATGTTCGCCAGTAGATAGTGGATCTATATGCAAAATAAAAATGTTCTACGTGAATTACAACAAACTGGACAGAAATAGTTTTACTGTTTTCAATTACATCTATCCACTTTTCTCATAAATACATAAAATCCGCTGTCTATTCATCAGTAATTCTGTTCTGATCAAGTTGACAAAGTTAATTATAATTAGTCTGTGAATCTACATGCAAAATAAAAATTGTCGTCATCGATTGTAAGAAACAGATGTTACGCAAAAATTCATTTCTCTTCTTAACAATGTCGGAAAGTTGAAAACAATAAAAGTATCTTTGCATTCATCAAGTTCTTTAACTGTTTCGTATTTCATCGACTCAGTTTTGTCCTAAATGCCCAACATCCGCAATGTACCTAACTGCAAACTACCTCTTCGCAAGTTCTGAAATGAAATGGAACACTATGGACCGCAAAAGGTTACAAAAGTTCTGGTCGTTTGGTTCGATTGAAGAAAATTATTCCATTGTGTGGAGTGTCCGAATAATAATAATAATAATAATGCCGGTTACTGTACACCGCCGGTACGAATAAATTTCCGAGGGAAAATTAGGCGATGTAGCCGGCCGCTATCGTTCTAATTATCTCGGAACAAGTACAAGCGAAGGTAATTACCGTGTAACGAGGCGTTGGGACTGTGCGTGGAGGCCTGGAGCTGGTGGTAAAGGTGGTCCATGTAGTTGAGCCGATAGGCGGGGTGCAGGGCCGTATGCTCCGAGAGGGGGTGACTTCTACGGAGGAAATCGCCACCGGAAGTCCCGTTGCCAGCAGCCCCGCCACCTCCACTGCCACCTCCGCTGGCACCACCTCCTCCGCCACCACCGCCACCGGTGGCTGCGCTGCCGATCGCCGTCGTGCTGCCTGACAATCTGCAAAAAATCGACTCTATTAACACCCTTGCTCCTCTGCGAACCACAAGAATTCAACTCAACCCGTTAACGCTAGAACCACAGTGAAGAGCATAATTGAACCAATGGAATCGTTTTTCCAGAACATCGTTATGATGTATGTGTTTATTAAAACGTGATCATAAAGAACTTCTTAACTTAATTACATTTAATTTACTAGCCACAGTATTTCATTCTCGATTCAATGTTTTGCACCAGTTAATATACTAATATTTTCAGAAGATTTATGTGTTTATTACAACAGGACAACACGAAATTTAAGGGACACATGGTTTCACAGATATTTAAACTTAAGAAACGATTAATATTTGAAATGTGGTACATTTAATTTATTAGTTATAGTATCTTATAACTGATTCAATTTTGAGCCAGTCCAGAATACTAACCAAGAAATATATACTTTACATATATTCGATATACAATGTACAATATATTCGATATACAATGTACAATATATTCGATATACAATGTACAATATATTCGATATATAATATATAATAAATTCGACATATTCTATATGTACATACATACAATATATTCGATATATTCTATATGTATATGCAATATACAATATATTCGATATATTCAATATATACAATATACAATATATTCCATATACAATATATTCAATAGAAATAAAATATATTTTGCACAATAAAAATTATCTACCTGATTTGCAACAAACTGGAGTGAAATAGAAATATATTGTTTCTTTGAATATGTCTAATAGGCTGAAAATGATACAACAGAACTTTTAAATTCTTCTAATGGTTTTGTTGTTTTAGATTACACCTACACATTTTCGTTACAAACGCATAAAATCCGCGGTCTACTAATCAAGAAATACGAGTATATTTAATATCATATTTAAGAACGTGGCCCTGATAGATGCAAATTGTTTTGGCATATCTGTTACGATGGTTTTATAATATCCCATGCATATGTGCACATATGCGACAGTACTCCTGAAGAGGCTGAACAGAATATCGTGGAGCGTCTCTGAAAGTAGGCTGCAGCTATCCGCAAAAACCGAAAGCGCACGTTTCCTCGGTACGATCGTTTAAAGAAGTGCACAGAGGCGTCTCACAGGAAGAGCAGGCTACCGAGACGGCAAATTAATCATGTCGGAAGGACAATACAAAGAAAGAAGCGTTCGTTTGACGAATGAAATTACGACACGCACGAAGCCGCGACAAATGGCGTGCGTCTCTTCGTCAAAGATTCTATTTCCGTCCCCGTTGATGATGGAACAGGTGTCTCGTACCAATGGCGGGCTTGTTCGTCGCCGAGCTTCTTCTCGAAGCTCCGATTCATCGTTTCTTTTTTTCTCTCCGTTTAGCTCGGAGAAAAGCGTGCGGAAGCACCGTCGCCGGTAACAAGAACGAGCTCTCGGCGAATTCGAGGACCGCGAGCCATTCGTCACGCACGGGTTATTGGGAAATGATGCGTGTCCTGCACGTTTCAGACGCATTCTGTCTTCTACGGGGTTTACCGGTGATTTGTCGGCGTCTTTCTGTTACTCTACTTCCCGCAGATTACAGGCATATTGCAAGTTTGTATCGGCAAGGAACACCAACGGCGCTCGAACGTTACAACACGCAATACGGAAACAATTTCGGGACAACTACATACTTCTGCTAAGTTTTGATAACACGGATACCCGAAACGGTTGCATGCTTCAATCTTCTACGAAATGTGTACGCTATAATTCAATTCATCTCTATTAAAAATGTCTCGTTGTATAAATGGAGGAAAATAGCCCACTAGATTGATCTTTCATCTAGCGATTGACTACTAAGAAACCCCGTCTTTGCATTATTAAGAACTAACGAGTGTGCGTGTACGTGGTCTAGCCGTCCCACTGTACTAACTCTCACGAATATGTATATAAAAATTGTTTGAACAAGGCACACTTTTACACATTACCCTTTGTTTCCTAGAACTCCAGCATCGCTGCGAAGAATACTGACTCGCAGATTAGGGTAACGTCTGTGACATCGTACGACATCGCACGACATCGCACGACATCGGTAATGAAGGATAGGAGCAAGCTGACCGAAATGCAGAAAATATGATGGAAAAGGACGTTTTACTAAAGTCTGCACTGCACAATCGTTTTATAGGAGGTCTAGTTCGAGCGGATAGTCGCGTTTTGCGCTCGTTTCGTGAAACAGAGCGATGCTGAAGAGGACGTTTTGCTAATGTCTGCACTGCGCAATCGTTTTATAGGAGGTCTAGTCCGAGCGGATAGTCGCGTTTTGTGCTAGTTTCGTGAAACAGAGCGATGCTGAAGAAGACGTTTTACTAACGTCTGCACTGTACAATCGTTTTAAAGGAAGTCTAGTCCGAGCGGATAGTCGCGTATTGCGCTCGTTTCGTGGAACAGAGCGATGCTGAAGAGGGCGTTTTGCTAATGTCTGCACTGCACAATCGTTTTATAGGAGGTCTAGTTCGAGCAGATAGTCGCGTTTTGCGCTCGTTTCGTGAAACAGAGCGATGCTGAAGAAGACGTTTTACTAATGTCTGCACTGCGCAATCGTTTTATAGGAGGTCTAGTTCGAGCAAATAGTCGCGTTTTGCGCTCGTTTCGTGAAACAGACCGATGCTGAAGGGGACGTTTTGCTAATGTCTGCACTGCACAATCGTTTTATAGGAGGTCTAGTACGAGAGGATAGTCACGTTTTGCGCTCATTTCGTGGAACAGGGCTATGCTGAAGAGGACTTTTTGATAATGTCTGCACTGCACAATCGTTTTATAGGAGGTCTAGTCCGAGCGGATAGTCACGTTTTGCGCTCATTTCGTGAAACAGAGCGATGCTGAAGAGGACGTTTTGCTAATGTCTGCACTGCACAATCGTTTTACAGGTCTATTCGGAGCGGATAGTCGCGTTTTGCGCACGTTTCGTAAAACATAGCGATGCTGAAGAGGACGTTTTGCTAATGTCTGCACTGCACAATCGTTCTATCGGAGGTCTAGTTCGAGCAAATAGTCGCGTTTTGTGCTCGTTTCGTGAAACAGAGCGATGTTGAAGAGGACAGGTCGCGTGATAGGGTCGTCCTCGCGATGGGTGCGCCACGTGTTTTGACTGACTGCTGTTCGCCACGCTTGGAACATGAGGAAATGACGCGTGTCTCGTACCTTCAAAGATATCCTCCTCGCTCGGTCCCGTCGTTAGTGCCTCTTTACGATGGCGTTCATCTCTCTCTCTCTCTCTCTCTCTCTCTCTCTCTCTCTCTCTCTCTCTCTCTCTCTCTCTCTCTGTTTCTCTCGTGCTGTCTATCTCTCTCGCTCGCACGCTCTCTCTCACTTTCTCTTTGTCTTTCAGCACGAAGCCAGGACTCTTCGAGGAATCGCGAGGAACGTCAGGTGGCTTGAGATCTTTATTGGAAACCCGCCGAGCCGCCTCTGCGTCGGCGAAAGTCTCCGAGAAGCTGGAGTACCTCACTGCCAAGGTCGCGGCACAGGGGAATTTCCTCGGGGCTACGGTAAAATCCTACGGGGAAATTGAGGATCTACCTCGCCTTTGAAACGACCGGTCGTTCGTCACGGCAAAAACCATGGTCGCTTTTTCAACCGACAGGGCCAATGAATTATTCTCGTGTTTACCCTCCGAGAACCAGTCATATTGACGACTTCAAGTTTGTGTATCTAATCTCCCATGTCGCGTGGTTCAACCGTTTCATTATTATCGCCGCACGAATATTTATGATGATCATTATGTTGACAATGAAATAATAATAACAAATACGAACATTACGTTGATGAACGAATCTGTTTGAATTACTATACAGCGTGTCCCAAAAATTTTGTACTCTCTTGAAGAAGGTGATTCCTGAAGTAATTTGAATTTTAAGAAATTTTGTTAAGGAGTTGAGATTAATTCAAGGACGCGCAACATTTTTTGGTCACCCTGTACAACTTTAAGATAGGTAATAAGCGCTTAATTGTTATTGCAAACTATAGTTTCCATACAAATTATCGTATTTCATTACAAACAATGATGATTTAGTGGAAGCATTGATAAACACTGGTCTGAATAACAAAGACATTTGCTAAACAAACAAAAGATCTGAACGAGTTCATTGCCTAACTTATACGTATGTAACGTCTTTACATTTCATTAATATCGATATTGTTTCAATATTATATTAATCTTTTAAATTATGAACAAAGATTTATAATTTATTATTTTAGGAGAGATTTAATTTGAAAGAGAGTTTTAATGAATTGGTACCCAAATTAGCTCGCGAGGAGTCTGTCAAACACCAGTTTCTAAAAGTGTTGAAAACGGCCAACATGTTTATAGTTTTCAGAATTAAGGAACATCCACAGGAACCGTAAGCGTTCGAAGAGCTCATTAAAGTCTTCCATTAGTATTTTAACATCCTCCCCTAAATCGTGTCTGTTTGAAAACATCAAACCGTTTCCTGCATTCCTAGACGTGCTCCCCAAGAAATCCCCGATATTTATGTCCGACACCGTTTCCACCATAAATTTTTATCTCGGAAGCGTTCGCCGCGAGGAGTAGACACGTTTTCTTCTCGAACGTCAACAGAGACTACTTTACGAGCGTCTCATTATGGCGTGAAAAAGGGTGGCGACCGTAACTGTGGAGCAAGCAGTGTTCCATGCACTTCGCGACACTTTAATTTAACAGAATCGCTGGAAATATTACAATTTTTACCATATCTTCGTATTTAATCTATAATACTCTTCATCTAGAATCGCATCCTACCTAATAAACCGTTAAGCTGAAGTGAGACTCGTTTCTTATCGTAGTTGCAAATCACATCGCAGTATTACGTACATTTGCCCCAATAGAAATATTGCTCGAGGTTATTTCCTGAATCCCGTTACATTGGTTCGTTTGAAATAATCATTTACTTTCGTATAAAATACTTTTTCACATATTCATTTTGCACGTGCAGAGCTGTTCAATTGAATGGCCTCGAATAATCGAAGAATTCGATTCTCTTTACGTAAATCATGATAGTGGTAAAAAAAATCCGTCTTGTCCATCCAGATTGAATTTTTTTTCGTGTGAGAAAATTATATTGTACCATTGTTGAGTCCAACTCATATGCGTTCGAGTAGATTAGAGTCGCGCTTCAATATGGCTTCTCATTAACGCAGATTTTCTTTGGATTTTCTTGGGTTTTATGTATGAAACACTTTGTATGACACGTCTAATAGTTGAAACTGACGGTTTTGTTCGAACTTCCTGTTTGTCCTTCTTAATAATGCAAAGACGAGGTTTCTTAGTAGTCAAAATCGCTCGATGAAAAATCAATCTAGGGGGCTATTTGCCTAAAAAGTCCTAGTTTTACGTTTACGACGCGTAATTCTCATTATTCGGCAGCATCCTTGGAACTGCAACCTTGGAACTGGAACAAGTTGAGAAAAAATACTTTCTACATTTTGCTATTTAATTGGAGTGCAGTAGAACCTCGATTGAAGTTGACCCACAAAATCTTAATTTCACGCGAAGATCTAAAACACTATTTGCTGCGATCTGGTTGCAACGATTGAGAAAGTAAAATCGACTCGAACGGTTTAATTGGCACTTGGAGGCTCTATGTTAGATGGTTTATTAGTTGAGGAGGCTGCACGTCTCTATTATTTCATGGTGGATTTTCTCGGGCCGATAATAGCATCGTGTAGCGCGGGCTAACAAGCAAAAGGGGTGAACGCTGTTCACGTGGGGAAATAGAGACAGCAATTGGCGCGTGTCATAACGTTTTAACGCGTATTACGATGTTTGAGTCGGTCGCTGTCTAAATATTGGCTCCGCACCGGCCGCGAGTTTGCTAAGCAAAGACAACCGGGTCGGCTGTTTGACTTTACTCAGAGTCCACGGATCTCGATTACTGGCTACACGTCACCCTGCTTTACACGATCCCGGCCGTGTTAATAGGTTTGCCATATAATCTGCGGCCAAACGCCTCCGGACAACCACGAGGATCTCTTAGAACCTTCCGCATTTTTCGTTGTCGCTACACGAGCCACGGATTTGCCAGTTTGAACGGTGCAATTTCCACGTAGGATTTGCTGAATAACGACTCACGAGTTGTTAACACCACTACCTACACGACAGTCGCAGTAATTGCTTCATCATTTCGTGCCAATGTTTTCTTTTCGTTTCGAATGTAGTCTCGATTTTTTGAAATGGTCCGCTTGCTGTAACGTGTCGGCGGATTAATTCATTTACATTTGTTCTAAACACCTGCGTATGGAAATTAAGACGAAGAACCTCTCGGCGAGTAGTCACTGCTGGTATTGTATGCTAATTGATGCAGGAATGTTTAACCGTGCAAACGAAAAATTAGAGCGACAAGGCAACGCAGTCGAATGCTTTATGATGATGTACGAAACGTGACAGGATTTTTTCAATTTTTCCAAGTTTTCTTCGACTTTTGACCTTCGCTTGCAGTCGACGAATTATGTTTCGTTTATAATGTTCAGTTTCAGAAGTGCATTTATGGCAGTTTCAATTATCAGAAAAAATTTTCGGCTTTTGCGTGCGAATTTGGCTCTTCATTTTCCCACCTGCTTCATCATCTATCTATATAAGTGAACATGTAAATGTTCGTTTGTTCAAAATCTTAAATCTCCGAAAGTTATTCACCGATTCCTTTGAAAGACACAACGTTGCATTCAGAATACGCGCGTGTTTTTATATACCTAATCTATATAAATAAAAATGTAAATGTTTGTTTGTTCAAAAAAATATATTGTATAACCTCAAGCATTGTGAAATTAAACATATTAGAAACGTGCGCTTTCTCTTTTCTTTCTTTTCCATTTAACCAGACTGAGCCACAGCAACGCGTGGCCGGATACGGCTAGCGTAAAATAAAAATGGATATTGCTTCGTGAAAATTATTTTGTAATAGTCACGTGGGAACGTTGTTTAGGTCCTATCGAATAGTTCCACAGCTTTCTGGAAGAAATTGGTGAGTTGGCAGCGAGTCCGGGAGAAAAATTCGGTCGCTTTGACAGGCTGCTTAGTGGAAGGCCTCTAAAAAGCTCGGCCAGGAGAAGCCGGAGGGACAGGGGACATAATTACAATGAAAACATCGTCGCCCCCGTCGGCTCGACGTCTTTTTGCCCGTTGTTTCGTTCTCACTCCCGGAGAGAAACGGCCGACAGAGAGGAAGAATAACATATGAGAGAGGAAGGAACGAGACCGATTCTATTTCGAATCCTGCTGAGTGCCAGATGACTCGTGGCATGGCTCTGCCTCTAACTTCTTCTCCTTCCTCTTCCTCACCATCCTCGATCGCTTTGTCCGCCATTTTTTCTTCGGCAACGCTGCCGCCCTTCTCTTCCCGTCAACCCCTTCGATTCGCTCTTCACGTTTCCCTTCTTCGGAATTGTTCCCTCCGCTCATTGTCGATCTTCCACGGAGCTTCTTGCCGATATTTTCCGTGCCATCACGGTAATTTTCACTGAAAGAACCTAGGAATGTGTTGGGAATTTAATGGAACGTGTATTTGCTGAACTAACTGCTTTGGGAGCAATGTTTTGTTTGCTGAAGACGCACTGTTCCTGGTTCTATGCTGTTTTCTTCGATTAAATGCAACGCAGTATTTTATTTACCTCGAATTTGGAATTCTTCGCATGTAGCTCTGAATTTTTAACAATAAAGATATCATTTCAACGCGGTAAAACAGAAAATATGATGAGTACACTCCGAATTTAATACATTTATGACGAAAACATTAAAAAGATTTAAGGACATCAGTGTATCAGTTACAGCTTAATAAGATAATTAAAAGAAGAAGGAAATTTTTATTGGGCACCTGTGTCTCGCAATCAATGCAAACATTATTTATTTTGCATAAAGATCTACAGACTTATGATAACATATTGAAACTATTTAATGTTTCATTTAGAACATTGCTTTCATCATCTTGCAAGATCCAGCTCGTCTTTCCTTGACTTCTAATGACCTTGGGAGTCACCCCTTTCAAGGAAGTACAATATTTTTGGGACACCCTGTATACTAATTTGAATGTAATGAAATTATTAAAGGAGAAACTTTTCATTCGTATGTTTCATAACTAGACTACGAATTTTATGCATTTATGACAAAAATGGGTACGTACAATTTAAAACAGTGGAGGTATTAAAAAGATTCAAGGCCACCAGTGTATTAGTTTCACCTCAACAAGATAATCAAAAGAAGAATTAAATTTTTATTTGGCTCCTGTGTCTTGCAATCGATGCAAACATTTTTTATTTGGCTCCTGTGTCTCGCAATCAATGCAAACATTATTTATTTTGCATAAAGATCCGCAATCTACTCATAACCGAAGATTTCATAATTGAGATTTCCATGCTCATGAATTTATATAGCATGCTCGTACTAAGCTTTTCAATCGATGTAGGAAATTTATATTTTAATGATCTGCAGTCCAGATATGAAGGTTAAATCTCATTAAATATTTTGACGATGGGCATCGTCGACGAAGACGTATAACTCGTTTTCCCTTGCAGAACACGGTTTCAATTTTTCATCGACGACCAAATTAACGTTTTATTTCCTTTCAATTTTTCACCTACTAATTGACCCATTATTAATTTGGCTTTCGAAAGTCGTTTTCTCCGCGTTCGTTCCTCTTTCTACGGTTTCGGAGCTTGACAGTCGGCAAGGGACAAGGGACACGGAGGGAGCACCGACAGATAAAACTCGAGTCGTTAACTCGACACGCCGGAAACCGACGCATCTATCTTTATCTACGGCCTGTCTGCCAGAGCCAGGGGTCTTCTTGAAATTCCTACAGCCATCCTCGCCTGCTTCTTTTCCGTCTACTTTGGGAGACGGAAATCACACATTTAAATCCGAATATTTCATTCGCTCTCTCGAGATGTAATCCCGATTAATCGCCCAAATCTCTTATTATTGAATCTCTTAAAATTGAAATAGCATTTGCTGTTCTTCGCTTTAACGGAGGGAAGCACTACTCTTTGTACCGATGCAATTATTTCTACTATTATCAGTAGACTGTAAATTTTATGCACTTACGACAAAAATTGATGGTTGTAATTTCAAATGCTCTATAGTAAATTAAGTAGACAATATTGAAGACTCTGAGCATGTTGGTTCCAAGTGGGAACATTGCGCTTATGAATAAAACCGCATATGTATAAAGTTCCCATACAAGAACAGTGATAAAATGCAATAAATAATATTTTCTAGTAAAATTTTATTATTCATTTCATGACCACACTTATTTTTAAGTACACTAACAGCCATACATATTATTTTCAACTCGTCGTAAAAATTCATGGAATAGAAGATCAATAAAACCACTAATTTAACAGAATGGAATCTCAAATTTTTGTGAATCGTGTAAAATTTCCTTGTTGAAAATTTCAGGTAAAATCCAGGTAAAATTGGAAAGGTATTTTTAACCCTCAGCCAGTCGCGTATCAATAAGATTGCTTGATTCGAACGCTTTGCAGTAATTTTAATGATTCTAACGTTTCAATGTTTACTTTCTCGCTTCTAACGAGAAAGACCACAGATTGTATGCCCAGTTAAGGGTTAAAGGAACTTCGTTTTCATATGTTTTCGTGTTCTCGGTGTGTTTTTATGTCTCCAATAATTTTGGCGGATTGCTTTGAGTGGCTCGCGACCGACGCCACATCTTACGTCGGTTTATATTCGACCGGCAGGATGAGAGGCGGGGGGAAGCCGAGTGAAGTATTAAGGGTTGCAAGCTCATTAACGTGACTCGAGGTAATGAGGCGAGCTAAGCGCTGCCCAGAAACATCTGCCAGGTTTCCCTGATATTCTGATGCGAGAGGATAGACAGAAGGGGCACGATCAAACGGACGGTTCCACTCGGCGAAGAAGCTTACAACTCGACGAAGAAACTTACAACTCGACGAGAAAATCGAAACGCGAACGTTTCGCACAAAAACCCACATTTCTCCTACGGAAATAACAGCTTACAACCGAGGGTAACTGTACCGATTACTGCGGTGTCATGCTTCAATCGTACTTTATTTTAATATTATTCCTAATTAATCATGAACACAAAAAAATTGGTGGCCAAACATTTTGTAACATTGTGTACGTATTACTGCGGACGATAAAGAGCTATGTAGTTTATGAAGAATGTGTTTTCAGATCCTGATTGACAATTTTGTTCGCCTCGCAAACGAGAACACATTTTCATTGAATTGTACAAATTTATAAAGGGCAAAATATTTATTTTTACGTATTTTAATCTCACTGGAAAAAATACCACAGCAATAGTTACATTTACCCTACAAACTCCGGAATCGATGGACTGCGAATGTTTCAGCAGGCGGAGCTAAAAAATAGCTTCGAGCGCTAAGGATCAAAGACTAATTTTTTGTTCAACTCTTCCGCAATAAATTTGACGAAACTGTGAACTCTGTCGCAATCCGATTAAATCATCCGACGGAATGAAATAAGATTGAGAAATCAAACAAGACGCACAGGCCAAGAAAAATGAACGGTACAAGGCCTCGGAGGAATCCCTTCGTCCCGCTGCCCACGGTCCCACGGATTGATTAAGTTAGTCTTTTTCGGAACATCGAAAAAATTACCTGGACAACGGCGAAACTTTCTACGATCAGTCACCGGGGTCCGTGATCGAGAGTGGCGACAAAAAAAAAAGAAAAAAGAAAAGAAAAGGTAGAAACCGCGGAGCGAATCAACGACAGGTTGATCGTGGACGGGAGCCGGGCGTGACAAAATGTTCCGGGAAATATTTCAGGGGCCGGTAATCGCTTGGACGAGCCGAAATCCCGAGGCTGACAAAGTATCGGACGCGTCGGAGTGACAAAGCGGGCCCCGACGACGACGACGCGCCGAGGAGGCGAGACGGACGAGAAACGGCCCCTCGAGAGACGGGTTTCGCGGCTTTAACTCGGATTAAGTCGGGAGCCTAACACTTCCACGGGGTTTCAGGTTATGATATTTATTGCCCTGGCTCGGTGAACCCAGCCATGGGGCGATAAAGAGGGGAAGGAAACCATATGGCTGACGCCGCGAGCGGCACGCGCTTCAAACGTGCCCACGAAACCGCCGTACCCAGACGAAAACGAGGAGGAAGAACGCCGGGGTAAAGTGGCGAAGAATTCTCTCTCTTGATTCCTCGCTTCTATTTCTATCGAAATTGCTCGCGAACACAGTCGACTTCCTATTAAGACAGTCGAAAGTTCACGCACCCCCTCTAAAACGGGGTAGCTTTTTAACCCCTTGCCTTATCCCCTTTACCCCCCTGCGCTTTTAGAAGATTCTGAACAGATTCTGATAAAAATCCTGAATTTCGACCTGACGAAACGGTTACTCGGAAAGTTTTACATCGAATATCATTAAAGAACGTATTTTTGAACTATATCATCCTATTTTTGTAAAAAAACAAAAAGCGGATAGATTATTAAGAACTGGTCCAATTAATTGGAAAAATACTGTGGTTATACCATATGTTGAAAACATTTCAAAAGATATAAAAAGGATTTTTCGAAGTGTAGGAATGCATACAATTTTCAAAATACCTCGCTATCTAAAATCTTTATTTCCACCTATTAAAGACAAGCTACCGCGTTTAAAAAATTTCAACGTTGTTTATTCAATTCCTTTTTTTGGGATGCGATTTGGTATATATTGGACAAACATCCAGAATTTAGAAACACGTGTTACAGAACATAAACATAATATTTTTTTATCACCAGTACAACACACAGCGTTGACGAAACATTCACTAGAATCGGATCATAGATTTGATTTCGAGAACATTAAAATAGTTGATGAAGAATCTAATTTACATCAAAGGTTATTATTGGAAACAATTCATACGATGAAACACCATAGCGTAAATCTTAGGTATGAAACTCCTAAGATACATGAATACTACGCAACGTTACTGAATCAGTAATGTTTTATGATGAAATTCTTTCCAACCAAAATAACCTGTGTTTATATTCTCAAATTATTAAACAATCTTATATTACATACAATTAGCTGTATACAATTCTTCCAATAAAAGTTGAATGTTAATAATTGAATTTACCGTTTTTGGTATATTCACATAAATAGGCTAAAAGACATATTATGTTTTCCAAATTTACCGCCTAATATAGATCGGTATAACCTAGATCGTTTCGAATATATTCAGTGCCTTGACAACAAGCATCGATGACACACGTGTGTCACGATGTCCATATTAAAGTATTAAATCACATGAAAAACAAGTAAGTTGGTTTTATGAACAATATTTGCAAACAAGCTTTGTTATTACATTCAAGCAGTTTAATAGTGCATTTTGAAAATTGTACAACAAATATATATTTTTACAGACGCAAGGCAAATACATCTTGAAAATGATTCAAATTAGAATCGAAACGTCGATGATTATTTGATAATCTGCAAATTTGTTTGTTGATTTCTCAGTAGTAATTGATCGAAACCGTAGCGCCGAGAACATTGAACATTTATTATTTGATAAAAATATATGTTAATAATTCCCTTTAAACCGAAATAAAATTTTACTTTCATTTTGTTAATGTACAGCTATTACAGAATATATAAGCATGCTATAGATATTAATTTTCTCCTTTTTTAGGAAAGTATACGAACTACATAAATGTTCTAATCACTGAAACCGTATAATAAATCGTAAGGCAAGGGGTTAAGAATGCAGCTTAGTCTCTGTTATAACTAGACTGCGGATCTTTATGCGAAATAAAAATTGACTGCAAGAAATAGAAATTAAATTGAACGTTACTTCTTCCCTTAATGATTTTAATAGAGGAGAAATCGTATATTGACATCCACAATTTTCAATTTAATCTGCTCGCTTTTGATGGTCGGTAGGTTTAGTGTTAACCTAGTGAAGATTCTGAACAGATTCTGATGAAAATGTATGTTAACAATTTCCTTTAAACTGAAACAAAATTCTATTTTGGTTTTGTTAATGTGCAGCTATTGGAGAATATATAAGCATGCATAAGATATTAATTTTCTCCCTTTTTAGAAAAGTATACGAACTACAGAAAAGTTTGGATCACTGAAACCGTAAAATAAATCATAAGGCAAGGGGTTTTCAACACTACGGAGCAGAGAAACAGTATCTACCTTGCATTACTTTATGAAAATAATAAGAATGTATTTATTCTGACATTTTGTACGAGGTTCAATAAAATTGTAATGCTCCAACTTCATATTATTCGAATTATGAAAATGAAACCTCGAATTATGTAAATGTTTTGTTACACAAGAACAGAGAGTCGTTACCTAATATCCAATTATTAATTTGAGGTCACAAGGTCATAGTATGATATAGTATGAGTTTTGATATTTCATTAAAATGAAACTTTTTCCAAATATTTAATGATGCAACCTGTAAACCATTACAAACTGATTAACATTTATTTCAAATATTTCTTTGGCAGACTATCGGATGTGCCTCGAAAGTCGTAAGAATGTTCCTAATCTTTTAGAACCAAAATTTCTGAATTCAAGGTCGTGTAAAGATCATATAGTGTGTGCCAACCAATATTTTAGGTAAATTTGAACGTTAATTCGTGTAACAGGAAGATTAACCACAAATTTCATTAGAACCGATAGAATACAACAAAATTGAATGAACAATCAAAGTCTCGTTGAATTCAATTTTATTTAAAATTAGTGGATAGTTTGTATAGTAGAAAACACAAAATTATACAAAATTACGTACTAGTACGTTATATTATATTATACCAAATTACGTACTAGTACGTCATATTGTATTATATAAAATTGTGTAAGAGCGAAAAGAGTATTATTTTACTATTTACTATTATATAAAATTTAAAAAAAATTAAACTAACGATAACTATGACACGCCTCAAATTTTCAATTATGATTTCAATGAAAAAATTGATTACATTTCTTGGGACTCTCATGAAGTAGATAATTTAATGATTAAGAATTAAAAACGTTAAGCATTTTCCGGTTAGTGAAATTATGTGAAGTAGCGCGGTCGATACCGTGAAAACAATTATTTTTCCAGAAGTAGCGCGATCGATACCGTGAAAACAATTATTTTTCCAGCAGTAGCGCGGCGCTTGTAATCAACGGAGATGCATATCCTCGATTTCGACGATTTTCTGGCAATTTCGCGACTGCCGTCCGCGATTCATCTTCCAGGTCTGGCACGATGCCACGGGCGTTTCGACGCTGGAACGAGCGTCGAAAAGCGCCACCGCGATTTCTTACCGCGAAAAGTCGTGAAGCCTCGGGCCGCGGGGTTATTCTCCTCGAACATACGGATATAGTCTTTAAACCGACGTTTTCACGGGGTCGTAGTTCAGTTTTATATTTAGCGTTCCTCGTCACCGTTCGCATCGGGTACTATGGGACCATCTGCGATCATTTGAACGGGGTGCCATTTCGCGAAGTTTCCTGATGAAAGTCGAGATACTCTATATAAATACATCGCGTGTGTCGTAACTGTCGGCGACGTGCGAAAGAGGACGCTTCTTCGCGAACAAATCAAATTGCTTCCAAAGTTCCAGCGGCCCCAGCAGCGTTGTCAAATTTACCACAAATTTACCACAAATTTACCACAAATTTACCACAAATTTAAAACAAATTTACCTCTAGTTTACCACAAATTTACCTCTAGTTTACCACAAATTTACCTCTAATTTACCACAAATTTAACCATTTTAATAAATTGACATTCTTAAATTTATTTCAATGTCCTACTATATTCAATTTCAACTCAATTTTTATCATGTGTGTATAAAATCCACAGTCCCATTGTGTTGAAATCGTATTTCGCAATTTCATATATTCATTTAGAATAAGAATACGTCTCACGGTGACAGTTTTAGTACCAGCAAAGACACGATAACAGCAGCTAACCTGTAGAGGTGTGCAAGAACTCGAAATTTTGAGTTCAATTCTATCCAGTGCCTGAGCGCCACCGATGAAATGTTATTAACACGTTACCGATCGGTGATTATTGCATAATTTTGAACAATCTATGGTACATGGCTAAACACTTTTTAATGGAACCTTCAATAGCAACAGCAATTTTCATTGTGAACTAACAAGTCGTCCTCAATAACGTCATCTAATAGTTTCATTTAAGATTGCAATGTAAAAGAAAGTTTCTATGCTTTATTTTGGTACAGCACAATTATTGAAAATCCTGTTAATATGCTTCCGGTAGGTAAAGTGTTAACACTAAACCTACCATCACCGGTCTAAATGACCGGTTCCAAAGTTTTTATTTCACGATCATTGATATAATAAAAATAATTTCTTAGGAAACGATTGTATAGATATCTTTAGTGGAGCACATATTAATATATGATCGGCACAAAGCATAACTAAAATCAATCTTGTCATTGCTATAAGGGAACATGTACCAGTTACTCTTATGGCTTGGTAAGTTTAGTGTTAATACGGTCTGCTTTGTACATGCTATATGAATGCACTCGTTTGAAAGGAAAATTCAAATAAACCAACTATTTATGTTCACGGAAAAGTTTTCACTCATAAATAACTGAATACCTACGCTGTACACAAGCAAACACTTATCTTCGCTTCTGTCGTACATGTAGGTACCGACAAAGCTCTCGGAATTGGTTTTCTGACTCGCTTCTAAGAATCCACGTAAAACGAATCCGCGTAAGTTGAGGACACACTTTGTACCCAATCCTCGGGCCAGGTCGGGCCAAGTTCTCGCAGACTTCTAGTAGTCAGTACGCACTGACAGTTTCTTCTCTACTTCGGAAACATGTTCTCGACGCTTCTTTAACATTTACAGGGCTGGGTAAATATTAATACTAGAAAGTTATGCATTTTTTTACTTTCGGAGCCGGAGAGCCATTATATTGGTTCGAGCCTTGACAACAAATTTGTATAAAACATACCTCATGTATGTATACGTATCAGCCGTTCAATGCTAGAGCTGTTACTTTTCCGAAACTTCGACTCTTCGAAGATTCGAAGGATTCGAAGGAACGAAGGGAACTTCGAAGTTTCAAAGTTTTCGAAGCGGTTTTCAAAGGCTACGACCCCTCGACCCGGCCGCTCGTCTAGCTTCGCCGACGCTTACATTTTAACACATTTTAGAAAATGAGCGCTCTCATTCGCGCAGAATTCAACTTTTTTCCCCTGTTATCCGTTAGCTAGGAACGAATCGAACAAATCGATGTTTCGAAGTTTCGAAGTCTCAAAGTATCGGTCTCAAAGTTTCGAAGTCTGAAAGTATCGAAGTCTCAAAGTATCGGTCTCAAAGTATCGAAGTCTCAACGTATCGGATTCCCAAAGTATCGAAGTCTGAAAATTCAGAAATCTGAAAGCATCGAAGTCTCAAAGTTTCGAAGTGTCAATGTATCGAAGTCTCAAAGTATCGAAGTCTGAAAGTATCGAAGTCTCAAAGTTCAGAAATCTGAAAGTATCGAAGTCTCAAAGTTTCGAAGTGTCAAAGTATCGAAGTCTCAAAGTTCCGAAGTCTGATAGTTTCGAAGTGTGAAAGTTTCGAAGTTTCTGAAATTGAAGCTTTGAAGCTTCGAAACTGCGATTCTCATCACTTTCGAAGTTTCTGAAATCAAAGCTTCGAATTTCGATTCTCATCACCTTCCCGAAGTTTCTGAAATCGAAGCTTCGAAATCTTCGACCTTCGAAGGAAAGTACCAGCCCTATTCAATACAACCGCAGTGTAAGTGGAAAAGGTTGACAACTGGACAAAAAATCATCTAGTTAAATTAAAAAGTCGACTTCTGGGTAGATCGAATCCAATTTCGAAAATCGCTTATTAACCGGTTCCTATATATTTTCACAATAAATTTAGTGACCTCGCCGGCGTTCTAACCGTAAAACTATCAAAGTTAAAAGAAAATTAGCTCATTACCGAAACTTGGTAGCAAGTAGCATGGGTGATTCGGTGGCTCGGTGATCAGTGTCGCGTGATTCGTTGAACGCGCACGTTACTCGTTCTTTTTTACTGGAAGTATCGGGGCGAAACTCACATACGATCGTCGGTAATTAACTCACATCAGCGGGCAAGGTGTCCCTGTATACATCGCGGCCGCGCTCGCGCGCGTGCTTGCCCGTAAAAACCGTTTTTCAGACGACAGTTTCGCCCATAAGTATTCTCTTAATCGTCGGGTCGCCGCATGAGAACTGGCCGCAATGTTTTCGTGACCGACGAAAGAAGGCCTGGCTCTCGGGGGTAAATGAGGGCCTCGTTAATCAAGATATTTACACGCGAGCTGGGTCCCGCGGCGGGCATCGATATGCGAAGCCACGGTCCTCGGATCGATCGGAGCCGCTCCTTCGTTGAAAATCCAGCCTAACGCCGCCTATACTCTATGCCCTGGCCGTTATTTATAGGCCATTCGAACGCTTCGTAGCGCCTCGTGGTACGTGAGCCTAATTCATTTAAGCCGGACACACGCTCTCGTCCGAGGCTGAATTCGACGAACGAAGACGAGAGAGCCACCCGCTACCGGGGCCAGCGAGCTCGTTACACGCTCGGCCGTATCACGGTTTTCTACTCCTCTTGTTATTCAATTTGCATATCGAATTAATATAGCGGCGAGTCGCGCTGCACCGTGTCGCCGGAGCCTCGTGTTAAACGGGACAGATCGCCGCGAACGAATCTGTTACGTTCAATGTTCGTTCACACTCGGAATCGCTCCGACTCCGAGACACAGGGTCGACCGGAATGTAATTCGACGTGAAACTCGACTGTGCCAACCGACTGACGCGATTTCGATCGAATTTATTGCCGGCTGATAAGTCGATTTCAAAATTTTGCGTAGGTCATGAAATTTGTACTGTTCGACGTAGTTAAGGACTGCGTCTCATAGACAGACGATACTTGCGCGTGACTACACAAAGTCACCACAGTACACTCGCGCATCGCTAGACCATGTATACGTCGCGAGGATTTCGTCGCGTCTCCTGATTTCTTAATAATGCAAAGACGGAGTTTCTTAGCAGTCAAAATCGCTAGATGAAACATCAATCTAAGTTGCTATTTGCCTCAAAAGTCCTACTTTTACGTTTAGGATTCTCATTATTCGGCTGGATATCGACAGCCACGATAGGCGGCAGCACCGTCGCCTGTTCATTGCTTCTCGCGGCTCCGCGACATGCTGTCGAATAATGAGAATTACGTGTCGTAAGCGTAAAAATAGGACTTTTGAGGTACATAGCCTCGTAGATTGATCTTTCATCTAGCGATTGTGACTACCAAGAAACCTCGTCTTTGCATTATTAAGAAATCAGGAGTGGAATCCCGGGCCCTTGCAATCCCGGACTCTTGCAATCCCGGACTTTTGGAATCTCGGACCCTTGGAATCCCGGACCTTCGTGGGGACAAGTACGAGGTGTGGCAATTAAATAACGAAACTGGGCACTTTCCACCACGCAACAGCTTCGAACGAGGTTGTCATTAGTAGGTTGTTGATTTTGATGCTTCCGGAGCAACGATTCGTAGTTTTGTCTATCTGTCTGCTTTTGTTTCTTGTCTAGCGTTAATTGTAGAGGTCACTGTTGCGTTGCAGTGCCGCGATCATGGTCGACGTTAAAGTCGAGCAGCGAATTAACCTCAAATTCCTTGTGAAATTAAAAAGAATTCGTACTGGATTCTCCAGTACGACCCAGAAACAAAGCGTCAATCGATGCACTGGAAGACGCCCGGATCGCTAAGAATGAAAAAAGCGCGAATGAGCAAGTCGAAATTGAAGGCAATGCTGATCGTTTTTTTTCGATATCTAGGGTGTTATCATGACTGACGGGGTGCCTGAAAGCTAAACCGTTAATCAGAAATACTACAAAGAAGCTGAGCAATCGAGCTGAGGAAAAGAGTAAGGAAGAAAAGACCGGATTTGTGGAAGAACGACTCATGGATTCTGCACCAGGACAACGCACCAGCCCACAATGCCCTATCCGTGAAGCAATTTTTAGCGGAGAAGCGCATTCCTCTGCTCGATCATCCTCCGTATTCGCCAGATCTCGCACCGTGTGACTTCTATCTGTTCCCAAAAGTCAAAAGTGCATTGAAGGGAAGACATTTTCAGTCTGTTGAACATGTAAAAACAAAAACGGCAGAGTTGTTGAAGTGGCTGACAGCTGATGACCTACAGATTTATAGATAGGGAAGGAGAGTATGTTGAAGGGGATAAAAGTTAAATGTAACTTTATTTGCACTAAATCACATTTCTCGCACCAGTCTCGTTATTTAATTGCCACACGCCTAGAACAATTAACAAGAGAATGCACGGCAATTGGAGAAATGATCAGGATCGAGGAAGTAGTGAGCGGGAGGAAAGATAGAAATGTCGAAGAGTGGTTGGAGAAAGCAGATCGCTCCTGATGGACCTTTTTCCGCGAGATCTTTTGGGATTGCGGAGAGTCGATTGGCAAACGTCCGGTTTTTCGTCCGTGCCCATTAGCAGCTCTACGAATCACGCTGGTTACCTGTCCTGTCGCGGGGATGCGACGTTAATGCGTTTTTTGTGTTTCCGCGAAAGAAATTTATCGCGCCACCCGCTGGATTTATCGCGCCTCTCCTTTGCAATCGTTTCTTCCAACCCTTGCGAACACGGAATTCTTCCCGTCAAAGGATTTCGTGTTATTAGCTGTACAAATTAATTCCGTGGTCCTCGCAATGAATCACTTGCACCTTTCTTTTAAATTCCAGTTCGTCGCCAGTCACAAACAGAAACTATTGGACACTCTCTTTGCATGTCAATTGGAAAAATGTTCTCGAGGTCGAGGAAATGGCTTGGCCTACTTTCAGAGAAACTAGTGCGACTTGCAAAAGTTTCGTACATGCTAAAAGTGCTAGCAAAGGCTTCAGAATAGGAATTCCAGTATTTCTGAACGTCCTGATTCTCAACTTTGAGGGTGAAGAAGTGAATCAACTGTTGCAACCATGTCAACAGCTTGCTGTCATCGTAACAATAATTTCTAGTAGTTTGCAATAAGATTTGCATGCGATACTTTGCACAGAGCAGAACGTGAAGGTAGAGTGAGGAGAAAAGTCTTAATCTGGGGACTCTGACTTTGCAGGATAATGCATAGTCACATTTGACGAAGCCATTAAGGAAGACTGACCCCATTTTCCTGTGGGGTGAACAATTGCAATTTTTTTATAAAAAAGTATTCGGGTAAAAATGGGGTTACTTGTCCAGACATTTAAAGAAAACTTCGTTATCGAACAGAACGGTCAAAATAATGATCTAGAAAAACTGGATACGATGTAGAGCAGAAAAGTCAACGATAACCAGAACTCCCGGAAAAGTTTAGGACACAAATGACGACGCTATTAGCGCGATCAAGCTGACGGGTCGCTTCCTCAATAAATTCCTCGGGTATCCACATCGTCTATGACTGATCAATATTCAAACGCGACGATCACGCCTCGGCAATTAAACGCACCGCGTAGATCAAGCCGCAGAAAACTCGACGGGAAATTAAGCGGTGATTTCATTAGCGTCGGGAACGCGCGTCCCGCCTTCGAATTCCCAAGGGGGCGTCTCCCTCGGGGCCCGATCCTTTTGCGGCCATTAAATCAATGCCCACGCTTTTCCCCTAATTAGCGATGTCCTCCTCGTCACCTGGGCGCGTCTCGGCCCCAAGGAAAAAAAGAATGCAACCCATCACCGTCCCCCATTACAATTACACGGGGGATTCGACTACCGTTCGGTGGTTTTTCAGGAATATATCCGACGGTTACGTGACGGGTGTGCGGGATTTGCCCACGTCGTCGGTGGCGGGAGCCATAGAAACCCACCGACTCTTTGTCGCCTCTTCCTTTTCAGGTTTCGGTAAAATCGACATGCAAGACAGGCAGCGAGACTCTGTCGCCACGGCAGGATGCGACTGGCCGCCGCTAATGAAGTAATTCGTGCGCAAAAACGTTACGACGTTCACCGTGAATTATTCATCGGCCGCGATCGCGCTGGAAAACGTTCTGCCCCCGACAGCCTGGAATCCTTGAGGACACTTTTCCACCGGGACCGCCGCCATTTTTCTGATCAGCTTCGACCAGCCAACAACGCGAACCACATCTTCACGATCCCTCTAAAATTATTTCTTCGCGCGACCCTCTTCATTCACAGTTGTGTACTACACATTGAATCTTTGTAATCGATATTACCAACTGCGAAATTGTTAGTATAATTAGCTACGGATTGTGTGCATCCATTGCTAAAAGGATTAAATTAATTTAAGAATGTTTATGTAGTATTTTTAGCTTGTGGAAATTGTGTGTTTCATAAAATCTATACGACCAATTTTTATTATATTTCTGTTGAAAGAGATCTTCTAATATCTGACAACTGAAATTTTATCGTTGTACTAACTTTAATGAGGTGTTCAATAAAAATGTAAATCCACAATCTTATAATGATAAATGTCGAGCTCAATCTCTGTTCGGCACGGAGGATCTGGAGAACTTTCAAGTTTCTGTGTTTTGAAGCTTAATATTCAATTATTCATTGTAACATATACAGGGTGTACCAAACTGTTGTACTTCCATGAAAAGGGTGTTTCCTGAGGTTATTTGTCCAACGTCACGCTTAGAGGGACCTCTCTCTGATTGGTCCGATGTTTTTCACAGACGACACTCGCGCGTGATTGCACACAGTCACCACCGTACACTCGCACACCGCTAGACCACGTATACGTACGCGAGGATTGCAAAGGTCCGGGATTCCACTCCTGATTTCTTAATAATGCAAAGACGAGGTTTCTTGGTAGTCACAATCGCCAGATGAAAGATCAATCTACGAGGCTATGTACCTCAAAAGTCCTACTTTTACGTTTACGACACGTAATTCTCATTATTCGGCAGTATGTCGCGGAACCGCGAGAAGCAATGGACAGGCGACGGTGCTGCCGCCTATCGTGGCTGTCGATAATGCATTTTTTCAACATATTTATTAGACGTCATATACTAAACTAATCCTTCTAGCCTTACTTATTCTGATTTAAAATGTCTCTGAGCAATTACGTGCGTAATTGCACGTACTCATTGAATTGTACGTACTCATTGAATTGCACAAATTTATTCAAGTCAAAACATTTATTTTCACGTATTTTAATCTCATCGGGAAAAACTGAAACTGTATATTGCTTTATAAAAATTACAACGCTGCATTTATTTAGATTGTCCACAATTTTTGTAATAGTACGTGCTGGAACAAAGAAATTTATTGAACAATTTCTAGTGGCAGCATCTTTATAATTTTAATAATTAAAAAATAAAGAATGTGAAGTTTGTAGTATGTAACGTTAGTGTTAAGCTGTTTTGCGAGAATAGATGAAACGTTGTTCTGTAATACGTGTGGAATACTTAACAAAGCGATGGAGAACATTATTGCAACGGAAAAAGTTACTTGTAATAAAGCACAGAATTTTTGTGACACCCTGTAAAACATATTCTCTGGGTTAGAAGATTATGCATGAAGCACATCTGTGTCGAGCAATAAAAATAATCGCGATATAAATAGTTCTGTCTGTTCGGATGAACATTGGAAATAATGATCAATAAAATTGACACTTTCTATTAACGTGATTCTATTATGTAAACAATAAGGAAGTGTTCTTCGTATGGTCGACGGATTCGACATAAAATCGGCGGACTACGTCAATCGTTCGACCCGTCGACAACAGCTGACAGCTGCCATATTATACTACGCGTTGACTATGGTCGATGACTGATAGCTCGGCTCCGCTATGCATATCAACGCGATAAATCTTTCTTGGCAAAACAATCGGAATTCACTTATTGTTAGGTCCATTGCGAAGCCTTTAGGCACAGCACAATGGATCGTATGGAACGTTGTGCAATCCCTGCGAGGGAAATCCATCATTGCAAATGAGGAGATAAAGAGCGTGGAAAATTAGAACAATTGCCGATCAATTTATCTGTTGTTAGTAAATTTCGAGTAACCGTTTGATGAATCGTTCTGTGCAAACCATTTATCAACTTGCGATTTCTTGGAAAGATCGCTCGTCTTATTGTGTTTCAGATATCAAGCCATTGTCATTTCTGAAATTTCTTCCAATTTTTCTACCGTCTTCTATCTCCGTTCATTACATTGTTGCGAAAGTCTGCTGGCTCGGTTTATTAGTTTTAAATAAAGAAATTTATGGAAGCTACGACGGGTTTTATGCATTTATCACAGAAGCGAGTAGGTGTAATTTAAAACAGTAAAAACATTAGAAGAATTTCAACATATACTTTAATATTATTATCAACTTATCAAACATATTAAGAAACAAAATAAATGTTCATATCACTCCTGATTACCATTCAGATAGAAAATTTGTATTTTGCATAAAGATCAGCTTATATCATTAACAATTTATTAAACATATTAAGAAACAAAATAAATGTCTATATCACTTCTAATTACCATTCAGGTAGAAAATTTGTATTTTGTATAAAGATCATTAAACTTATTAAGAAACAAAATAAATGTCTATATCACTCCTGATTACCATTCAGATAGAAAACTTGTATTTTGTATAAAGATCAGCTTGTATTATTATCAATTTATTAAACATATTAAGAAACAAAATAAATGTCTATATCGCTCCTGATTACCATTCAGATAGAAAATATGCATTTTGTATAAAGTTCAGCTGTCTAGTCATAAATCATTTTGCAATGATTTGAATTGAGTGTTCAAGTTATACTCGATACCGAACGGCATTCTACACCGTTCTATGCATTCCATTTACGTATCATCAACGTGCAGGGAACTTATCTTTTAATTATTGTGAATTTCTGAGCTGAATGACATCCAAAGGTTAATGTACAGTAGGTCACTGAATTTGATGATTGAATCAGCTGTACCAATATACAGGTAAAAGTGCTGTTGAAGAAAGTCAAGGTGACCTCAGTTTCTTATTCGATAACAAAAATTTGTTCGAATCATTTTCGAACTATTATAGCTTTCTATCGATCGTATTTGTTGTTAATAAAATTGTTAATGCTTTCGGCGCAAGGGTTCGATCGTTTGTTACTTAATTTACTTTCTCTTTTATGTATTCTTAAATTTCAAGATATTCTTAATTTGTTGAAAAAGAATTTTCACAGACGCAATTCTAGTAACCCTTGAAGATGATCTGAATGTAGATCGAAACGTTGGAATTACTTTAGTAATTTGAAAAATGGCTTTGTTAATTAAGTAACAAACGATCGAACCCTTGCGCCGAAAGCATCAACAATTTTATTTTCGAAGAATGCATGGCCTAAACGGATGAGCATGTAGTATGGTAGGTGAACGTGAGATAATATCTGATTTTCGAAGAGGGAGGGAGCCGATCTGGGACCACTCGGAAGCCGGGACCGCGATTAGGCGAAATTCTCGTGCTGGGGAAACTCGCCGCCTGTAAATCAATCTCTATTCGCAGCAGCAGCCTCCCGGGGCATTCGCTAGGAGCGTTAAGACGTCTTCGAAGAATACCGGACGCATCGTCGAAGACATTCCGTGCCGTGTGGGAAGTAACGATCCGTGGAGATGAAAAAGGGACGGTGTAGGGGCGGGAGGGGGCGAATAAGGGGCGAGAGGGGAGACAGGGCCCCAGGTAGTGGAGGAACGAATATCGTGGGTACATCGAGGGGCCGTGACTAATGACTCTATTGACGCTCGGAGAGAGAAGTTGGAACCAGAGAAGAGCCGAAGGTCGTTTACCGGCACAGAGGAACCGACTTGGCGGCTGCTTGCTTCTCTCGCTCTTCATCTATCTCTCCCTCTCTTCTTTTCCTCCTTCTGCCTTCCAAGAAGCTTTCTCTCTTCCTCTTTCTTGCTCTCTGTCGCTCTCGCGCATGGTTTCCTCGGCCGTCGATGCCACGACGCCTCTTTCCACGTTGCTCGTTATCTCCGGGTGCCCGTGCAGCTTTGAAAAGGAAGGTCAGAAAGTGTCGCTGCTGACCTTTCGGTAATGAAGCTAATGCCGGACGCGACGGGTGGCTGCGGACCAGCATTTCTCGCCGGCGTCACAGTCCTTTCCGCCATTTCTTTTCCTTTCGCGTTGCTCGCGGAACAAACGCAACGACGCGACGCGACAGTTGCGGAATCGAGAACGCCCTCCGCTTTTCGAAAATTACGACTCCGGGAATCTTACGAATATCTTGGTTGGCGCGGTTTGTTAGTGTTTCTTCGTACTCGCTGGAACAATCGTCAATATATTAAGCGCACAAATTCATTCGTGGTTTTCACAATTAACTCGTTGACTGCCACACGAATTTCATGCGTGACACCTATTTCATTCGTAGAAGCGACCGGTGTTGTCAATAACAACCGTGGCCTGGTTGATAATGAAGCGCTCACGTTAAACTACAATCTAGTTAATTTCGGTATAAAAATCAGACCAATACTGTGTGGATAAGAGCACACGTGCATAAGACTTTACACGAATAGCGTTTCACCTCGGAAAGTGACGGATCAGGCTCATTCATTGCCTAGCAATTGTGAACGCGGTGCGCCTAAAGAAGTTTTCACTTCAATAAATTGATGAAGGAAACCGGACACGTAAATTTCTCAGTAAAAATTGTACTTGTCGAAGAACTACGTACTTTCATATGTTGCTGATAGTTAACAATTAAACAAATTTCCAATGCTGGACTCTCGCTTGGTTTTTGCGGCGTAGTCTGCAATTATTCTCCCGCAATTTCTCTCAAAATCGGTCGGCAAAGAAAAGTAAACGGCGCGCAAAGTTGCTCGCAGATTGATTTATCTACAAGCCCGTTTATATCATTGCGGAACGCCGCAAGAAAGGAGGGACCGTAATCGCGGCGCATCACGGGTGAAAAAAGGAAGCAATAGGTCCGACGCGATCTCGGAGCGAAAAAACGGGAGAGAAGAGCTCGGACAGAAAAACGGCCATGACAAGTAACAAAATCCGAAGGGAGGCGTGCACCAAAAAATTCGGCTTCCACCGCAGCAGAAACTGCACGCTTCGATCCCGGATCCCAGGAAACAATACAAAGAAGATTCCCACCCGGGTGGTGTGTAAGAATTCGAGACTTCCAAATCGCTTACGTAATTCCTGAAGGGACAAAAAAAAATCGGTATGCCGCAGGAGTAAAGAACCTCGGGCCGGAGAAGAGGATCGGTGCTCGGTGGTTCCGAGAAGGAGGAAAACGCGAGTCTTATTTATCATCGTCCACCTTTGAAACTCGTCTTGGGTCGGTTCACTTTTTGCGGGACGGCCTCCATCTGAAGTTTCGCCCGTGAGCAGAAACGATGAAGATTTTAGTTATGCCCCGACCTGCTGCCCCTCTCCCCGCGACGGGCATGTCGTGGTTCTCTCGCCCCTTTCTCCTATTTCTTTCTAAATTGAAGAAGCTACAGCGTTTTGTCACGCTTTTTAGGCAGAACGCTGTAACGCGCTCGTGATTGCCTCGTACAATTACCTTCTGGTCTTTCAACCTCTCTCTCTCTCCCCCTCTCTTTCTCTCTGTTTCTCTCTGTTTCTCTCTGTTTCTCTCTGTTGCGATGAACAACCCTGGTCGGTCTTTTTCTATCTCCGACCGGTGTGTACGCACACCTACAGCTAATGTACAACACGGTGCGAGCAAAGCATAAAACGAGCGGGGCCCCTCTTTTTGCCCGGACGCCACGCTTCATTCCGACCGGCGAAATTACCGGCCGCCTCTCTTCCTTTTGGGATAAATGCCGGGACCCCATCCACGCCACACGGCGAAAACCGATCGTGAAATTAAGTTCTTCGCCGGAGACTTTCTTATTCCAAGCGAAATTTGTAATTCGCGAGCCGATCCGACTTCGATCGGGCCCGGCCCGACGCGTTCCCCCTTTTTTCCGGACCGTCACGACCGCTGAATTTGTCAAACACAGGTGATCCACCGCATAACATGATAGTCGCCCCTTTCTGTAATCTTTTTCACCCTTTGCAGTGGAACTATTTCAAACATTTTACCAATACTAGGTAATTTTACAGATTTAATTTTACAGATTTAATTTTACAGGTTCAAATTTACTCAACTTTGAGAACACTTATACTTGAAGAGAATTACATAAAATTGATTTTTGGATCGTTGAAAACGAGAACATCCTCTTAACTCGAAAATTAAACATTTCCTCCGACCTAGAATAATTCCATTCTACAGGATAGACCACGAAGAGTGATCAGCTTAGATTATTACGCTATTAATGGTTCGATCGAAAGATTTTTTAGCTATAATAACATGGTTCAAGAAGAGCTTGAAGATGACGATACCAAATTTTTTGTCAACCCTTTTTCCCCGAAATCAAAGAAATCCAAGTTTCGGCGTGCGGTGTTCACTCGTTTAAGAGTATGACAGAATATGGATTAGATCTTGGATTCCTCGCACTACAATTTAAAGTTTTATCATTTTCTCGTCGAATTGTACAATATTAAATTCGGAAAACTTGAAAATTTGTGGTCCTTTGAATGAAAGTTTAACCCAGAAGTGACTTTGTTCTGACAATTAAGCTCTTTTTTCTTGTTGTACGTCGCATCAACTGTTAATATGGTTATTAGTGACGGGACCTACATTTTATTAACACTTAGCCGACCGATCGGGGAGATCTCCCCATTTTGAAGTAAGTCGGATGTCCGACCGATCGGGGAGATTTCCCATTTTGACTTTAGCAACGCGTTTCTCGTTTTCTGTCATTGTTAACTACCTCGACCTGGAGTTTTTCGCAATTGCTGACGGACTGCTGCTGTGGAGCACAACAATAGTGAATTTCAGTCCGTGCTACTTCCGAAAAGTGCGCGGTGGACAGCGCAGTTTGGCTTTCCCAAGCGCGGTGGAAACCGAACGGTTCTCCGTGGCGCGTGCGGTCGGCTAAGTGTTAACATCATTTCCGCCATATTGGGTTACCTCAATCAGACAGAATGTGGATTACATCTTGGATTCCTCGCACTACAATTTAAAGTTTTATAATTTTTTCGTCGAATTGTGCAATATTAAATTCGGAAAAGTTGAAAATTTTTGGTCCTTTGAATGAAAGTTTAACCCAGAAGTGACTTTTTTTCTTACAAATAAGCTCTCTTTTTCTTGTTGTACGTCGCATCAGCTGTTAATATGGTTATTAGTGACGGGGCCTACATTTTATTAAGATGGTTTCCGAACTACCTTGGGCACCACAGTTATTTAGATGTCACATGGAATATTTCCAGAAATGCCGGCACAAATAAGCTCGGAACCGTGAAAAAATAATTTAGTCCAACTAGCGCTACAGTAATAAGAGTAAGAACCACTTCGCAACCTCGTAGGGAAACAATATCGATCTCTAGTCAGGGAGACCTGGTCGAACGCGTCGAAATTGTGGTGAGCAAGATCGCTTGTAGAAAGCAGGCAGGATCAGCGGGTAACAAGCTTTCGAGGAGTATCGAGCCGCGTTTAGAGTCTCCGGAGAACTGGTCCAATGACACAGCGGCGTTATCCAGCTATCATCTTGGCCTCCGCTCGGCTCGGCTCGGCACCGCGCGACGCGGCGGGAGGAAAGGACTCTCCGCGGGATAAATTCATGAGCGCGATGTCCTCGCGGGCACGTAGCGGCCTCGAGGAGAGTCCGGGCATGTAAATGTAAAGAGCGGTTCTCGCGCGAGCGAAGCGAACGAGCCGAGTGCATTTTATTAGCGCTGGCCGATGGAGAGAAGGAGCCGGCCAGAAGGAGGATCGGGAGGAGGATGAAAAAGGGAGGTGGGGGATGATGGCGGAGGAGGCGAAGAGAAGAAGGAAGAGGTCGATACCGCGGCGAAGCGGAGGTGGAGGAACCAGGGAACGGGAGAATCTTGTAAGCTCGCGCTCGCGTCGACCTTGCTTCGCGCGAGCACACGCGGCGCTATTACGACGCTGTTCGCGCGACGCCCCGGCCACGCTGCTTCATGGGATCCCAGGGAAATTAACGACGACGCGTCCTTCCTCGAACTTCCCGCCCTGATCCTCCGCGATATTTCACTCTTCAGCACGCGATCCACCGCGATCCTTTTATCCGAGCTTCATGAAAATGCCGTGCGGTGGACCGCTATCGAGAAAAGATGCGCAACGTCCCAGTCAGCAAAGTCTGTTCCATCAGATTAAGACCAAATGTCTGCAATCATACTTCGCGAGCAAAAGGCGAGCATTTTGCAACAGAATCGGGTCCTTACTTGCTCTGGATCTGCAGACCAAAACCAGTCACCAAATACAAAGTTTGGTGTCAAAATTCAATGCCAAATGAAGGCAAATTGAGACCAAACCTTGGCCTCGTTAAACAGGGCTGGTCGGGTCTGGTCCTTACTTGCTCTGAATCTGCAGACCAAAACCTATCGCCAAATACAAAGTTTGGTGTCAAAATTCAATGCCAAATGAAGGCAAATTGAGACCAAACCTTGGCCTCGTTAAACAGGGCTGGTCGGGTCTGGTCCTTACTTGCTCTGAATCTGCAGACCAAAACCTATCGCCAAATACAAAGTTTGGTGTCAAAATTCCATGCCAAATGAAGGCAAATTGAGACCAAACCGTGGCCTCGTTCTAGAGGGCAGGTCGGTCGCACGAAGGGCGGACCTAATCTTGCTCCGAGATTAAATATCGAGCAAACCGGAGTTTAGCCGAATAGCGTTTCACCTCGGAACGTGGCGGATCAGACTCATTCACTGCCTTTCAATTGTGTACGGTGAAAAATGTAGTCTGAATCTATTGAGATTGTATGTTGAAATTCTAAATTTTCCATTGCGAGTTTCCCTGCCTGATGCAAGCTCATGTCAGGCCATAAAAGCCATGTGTCTGCTGACCGTTGCGGCGATGCAGGGTTCACGGCAAAGTTTTCCCTTCTTCCGCCTTTTTAGCTAGTAGTCGTGCAACAGTCCTCAACCGAGCAACGTCTTGCTCATTCGAATTGTGATCTCCGTGTCTTTATATTTTTACTTTATCAATAAACAGTTTTCTTTTACAGTCGATTGAATTCGATCCTTATTCTGCTATTAAAGGATCCTCAATAGAATCAGTAGAATAGTTTCTAGAGAAATGTATAAGGAACACAATAAGCATTGGTCGAACATAGTCGATTGGCAACCAAAATATTGCACATCAATTTAATTTTGTCGTTTCAATAGATTTCGGTATATAATTTCGGGAAAGCATGATTTTAAGGTTGCATACATTTAAGACATAGAATAAAAAAATCCCTTAATTAGTCCCTTAATGCAAATCCCGGGAGGCACGTAAAGCCGAACGCTCCCACATCCGAGCATTCTTTCTTTCGCAGCTCGAGGAGCGAGCCGAATCGTAAAGCGGCTTGATTTATTGGTATCGCGGATTACCGCGGTACAACGACTAATTAGTATGATTAGCCCGCGCTACACGATCCCCGAGCCATGGTACGGGCGTTTTGCGGCATGAATGGAGCTCTGCCTTGTGGAACGGCTAATATCGAAAAGCCGGGCTGATCGGCGAAGGTAACGAGCGATCACGTTGAAAGGTGAGTAATATCTAGTTACCATGAGCACGGCTCGACCCGTCGTACTTTATAAACGGCTGCTCCGAAGCTCGATAGACCGTAACACACCGGGGCCCCGGGATCATTATATCGAAGCTGACGCGCCGTTGACTTTCAACGTGTCTGACGGAATTAACGAAGGAACCAATTAGCGGGCCTCGAGCCGAGGAGACGAGGGGCGAGCTTGCAAAATCCGGACCGCTTCTAACGCAATTCTGCGGCCGCTAGACGCACACGCCGGGTTCGCGAAAAGAATCTGCGCAAAGAATCTGTGCAAAGAATTAACGATGCCGATCCGCGAGATAACGAGACGCGATATATGTATATTGTGTTCCGTAATACTGTGGAATCGTAGCGGGAACACCACCGGTCCTGATCTCAGGTTACCGAACGCTAATAGGAAGGCCCGGTGCACGCGCAGACCGTCCGTCATTTTTATCAGTCCACAAATTGAAACGATGATTGATCCCGGAACCGCGCGCGCCCGCGCGCGAGCAGAACGGTCAAGTTGATCGATGCGCGCTCCAAAATAACCGGTTAGTTTGAATTTCACCGGGATTTTTCGCGCTGCCGAGAAACATTGATGAATATAATGTACGGTAGTAGCAGACCGCCATTGCTGATCAGTGCACGCGGTTGCTGCTGCGCTGTGTTTAACGATACATATTAGAATTGCTGAGTATCGTTCAACTCGACTAACTTGTTGCAGACAACCGACGCACAGTTGGGTACTTTGCCCGGAATGTCGGAAAAAAGTCGACTTCTCCATATTTAGTATTAAAATAATAAATTACATCATTTCAACAGAATCCACATGGAAAAATAACTTTCTTCAGCTTTTCAGTGGTAGCACTCTATTATCGCGATTTTTCAAGGGTTTCCGAGAATTTGAGAAAAAATGTTTCGAATAAATGTTGAACAGTGTTTAAACATCTACAAACAAATAAATGTTATGGCTTGAGCCCATGAATAATGCTATAATAATTTTTTCTGAGAACAGAGAATGTGACGATGTTCCTTATTATCCCGAATGAAAAATGAAAGAGAGAAGTAGATTGCAAATTAGATGCTTTTTTTAACAATAACGAAAGAGTGAACGAAACAGTAACGTCATAGAAAGAACAAATAATTTACTTCAATGTGTACAACGTTAAAAAAGAAGAGAACCTATCCGAGACGACTTTGTACATGAAGGAGTGAATGCGATCTTTGTAAATAAATAATGTTCAACAAATGTTGAACAGGGTTTAAACATCTACAAACAAATAAATGTTATAGCTGACGTTTAGACGAATTCAACGATCTACTGACCGTGAGCTCATAAATAATGCCATAATAGTTATTTCAGAGAACAGAGAACAGAGAATGTGACGATGTCCCTGCTACCCCCACTTATTATCCCGAATGCAAAATGAAAGAGCGAATTAGATTGCGAATTAGACGCATTTATAACAATAACGAGAGAGTGAACAAAACAGTAAAGTCATAGAAAGAATTTGAGGACACTGGTAATATTTTAATATTTGCTGTTAACCCTCCGCCGTCAACACGGATCACCGAGTTCCACCGAAATTACTATTGGGATCTTGCCGGGCCACGACAAATAATTTACTTCAATGTGTACAACGTTAAAAAAGAAGAAAACCTATCCGAGACGACTTTGTACATGAAGGAGTGAATGCGATCTTTGTAAATAAATAATGTTGAAACAGCGAGGAGGCGACCGACAGCCAGGAGAAAATAAATTTCCTTGATGATCGAGGACGGAGCCATCCCAGGTGATCGTCTTCTGGGGGAAGTGCCGTCAGTGCGGATTCCGTGATGTAAGTTAATCGGAGATCTGGTTGGAACGAGAGGGAGAGTGATCTAGAGTACCCCTAGAGTGTGCAAGCTATGCGTGCACTTGCACACACATCGCGGGAATTGTAAATAGTGTAGGCAGCGACCACGCAGAACATCGTGGACCGGGTGGAGGGACACGAGAAGCGGAGATGGAACGAAAAGAAGAAGACTAAGACGACGACGACGACGACGACGAAGAAGAAGAAGAAGAGGATGGCCACGACGACGACGACGAAGAAGAAGAAGAAGAAGAAGAAGCGGGACAGGACAGCCAGGCCGCCGGCGCTGGGCTGCGCGTGTATCCGCCCACGTAATCTTGATTGTCGACACACCTCCACCTCCACCACCTTCTACCACGAAGTGCACCAACACATTTCGACTGGTCCACACCACCGGACCCTGTGGGCACCCACCGTATACACACACGTGTCCGAATGCAACCTGCACGATCGCACCAGGGGCGGATCAACCCTGGACGCGGTGCTCGCTGTAAAGTATCCTCTCTAATTGAATGCCCTTGTGTAGGAACCCCGTTGTAATCTGCTCGAGGATTCGTGGTAGAGACCTCTCCACAGGGTGGAGCTGTCGGGATCGCTGGGGTTGCGGCGTTTCCGAAAACGGCTGACGTTGATCCCGAAGATACGAGGCTACGAAAACGTTCAGCTATATTTTTCCCTGAGTTAATTGAATGTTTGAACGTTTGCGCGTAACATTGACGTACATCCGTGGTGCAACAGATGTATTTTTTTGTTGATCCATAAACTCGAAAATATGATACAGGTTTTGCAAGTCAAATTCATCCTTATGCAAATCAATTTCAACCTTTTGCAAATGAAGTATTTTAATAAGCTTAATACTTCTAAAAACAAGAAGATATAATATAATAAAACTGTTTTTGCCGTATTTTAGTGCTTTTTATACTGAAGAACTTTGATTAGCTTCGGGTAAACGATGGTAACTACTTGAGAACTGCGTCTCCTAGAAAGACGACACTCGCGCGTGACTGCGCACAGTCACCACAGTACACTCGCACACCGTTAGACCACGTATACGTACGCGAGGATTGCAAGGGTCCGGGATTCCACTCCTGATTTCTTAATAATGCAAAGACGGGGTTTCTTAGTAGTCAAAATCGCTAAACGAAAGATCATTCTAGGGGGCTATTTGCCTCAAAAGTCCTACTTTTACGTTTAGGACGCGTAATTCTGATTATTCGGCAGCATATCGGCAGCCACGATAGGCGGCAGCACCGTCGCCTGTCCATTGCTTCTCGCTGCTCCGCGACATGCTGCCGAATTATGAGAATTACGAATCGTAAACGTAAAAGTAGAACTTTTGAGGCAATTAGCCCCTTAGATTGATCTCTCATCTAGCTATTTTTGGAGGTTTCAGTTTAAAACGTACTATATCATTTCGGTGTTCTAAATACGTTCTAAATACGCACCGAAGGAAAACAAAACAATTTGAAGTGCTTCTAAATCAATATAAAATGGTTAGGCTGTTATTACACGTGGTAGTTTATGGTGGAAAATTGTAAATAATCAAGTTTGGTGTCTTGGTTAAATATCGCCTGCTCAAGAATAAATAAAAAATAAATAATATTAATGCAATTCCAACATTCGGGAAAAACATTTTAATAGACATTGGAAGAACAAAGAACGACCATACCATACCAAACACGTACACAGAAAAGAGTATTTAATATCTATCATTAGACTGCGGATCTTTATGCAATTATGGTTTTTGAAAATGTTCAAAAAATGCTAGGATACAAAATACGAAAGAATTTAGTACAATTTTATTACATCGGCTACTACCACGGAAAATAAGATTTTACATGATTCGAGTTTCTTCAAATTCGACAGCCACGATAGGCGGCAGCACCGTCGCCTGTCCATTGCTTCTCGCTGCTCCGCGACATGCTGCCGAATTATGAGAATTACGAATCGTAAACGTAAAAGTAGAACTTTTGAGGCAAATAGCCCCCTAGATTGATCTTTCATGTAACGATTTCGTCTACTAAGAAACCCCGTCTTTGCATTATTGAGAAATCAGGAGTGGAATCCCGGACCCTTGCAATCCTCGCGTACGTATACGTGGTCTAGCGGTGTGCGAGTGTACTGCGGTGACCGTGTGCAGTCGCGCGCGAGTGTCGTCTTCCTAGACGACGCAGTCCTTAATCGACTGATTCTAACATTTTCTGTAATAAAGAGCAAATGACCCAATACTTGCTTCGACAGCGAAAGGCCGCAAACAGCACGAACCCGACAGACTCGATAATGGTGAAATAAGAAGTCGGCGATTCGGCCGTGGTGAGGTCCAGTGTTAACGACCCGGTTGGAAGAAGGTCGTCATAAGAATTTATAGGGACGGTGTGCAGCGTGCAGAAAGTCAAATAGAGACACGAGAAGTCGGCGCAGCAACACGGTCGCTCGCCCGGTCTCGTTTAATCTGCCCGTCAGGGAGTCCCGTCTTTGTTTCGCGGGAAACCGCGTGTTTACGCGATTCCATATTAAATCTGCGTGGGTGACCTCCCCCAGGGAGAGGAAAGGGGTGGTCGGACAAGGAGAAACCGGAAAACAAATGAAGGGACGCGAAGCATAATGGCGGTGAGCCGTGAGGGGGTCAGAGAGAAAGAGAGAAAAAGAGAGAGGTAGAGAGGGATAAGAAATTGGATAAGAACGTAAGGAGGATTGGTGTGCGCGCGACTAAATTTCTCTACGGCTGTGTGCGTACGTGTAAAACCATGCTATGGCCGGGACATAGGGGCGGGAGGGGTGGGTGAGGCTGGATCCAAGGTGGAGGATTTATGAACGACCGAAACAGGCTGCTAACCCTGGTCCCCTCGCTTCACCGTCCACCTCTTTTTGCTTTGTATTTTGACCTTAGCGCGAGTAGTATACCTGCTCCGCAGTGGTCATCTCCCTTCTGTATACGCGCGCAACAAACAGTTTCGTTTTCCCGTCGACTCGCCGGATTCTACATTGTTTCTGCTGTCAGCCTGCTACGGGCAACCTCTTGTACTTTATAAGTGCACTTCACGTTGAACTCTCTGCAAGTGTAAGCAGCATTCTTTTGAAGTTGTTCTACCAAGGTTTCGCATGGGTTGCACCTGACTCCATCGGGGGTCAGAAGATATAGTGGTACACTAATATAATACAGCTAGCTCATGTTCTGGCTCGTTGCTCACCAATCAAACGAGAGACCTTCTAGTTTTGGTCAGCTGAATAATTACGCAAACTTTTGATTTCACGGATAGCTGTCTACAATGAGGACTTAGCTACCAGTGATCAGCATCGGGTTAAGTTGACAATGATGCGACTGTACAACTAATTGTGCAAGAATTAGCTAATATTGTTTACATATCGATCGAAACAGAGGGTTTCTAGTTGGTCAGTCAAACAATTACACAAATATTTAATTTCGTGTACGTTGATGATGTCGTGGATATTGTAGACTACAATGAGGACTTAGCTATTGGTGTCCAGCGTTGTGTTAAGTTGGTAATCGTACCGTGTGATTTAGCAGCTAATTGTGCAAGAATTAGGGGTGGGATCAATGTGTCTTGTGGTGCTCCACTAATATGGTAGAGCTAGCTGCGTTCTGATCAATAACGTTCTAATTCTTTTCTAATTATTCAGCTGAAGAATTCTACGAATCTTTCATTCCGTGGATATGTAAACTACAACGAAGACTTTTGGTGTCCAGCGTTGCGATAAATTGGCAATCGTACCATGTGATCGTGCACCTGATTGCACAAGAATTAGGGGTAGTTTTTCCCCATACTGGACAATGTTTTTGAAACGTATGAGATCGTGCTTTCCGTTCGGTTGTCTGCAGAAAGTGTACTTGGAAACTGACGAGTTCAAGAAAACTGATGGATGTCCCGGCGAAGCTTTGGACCGATGACGGAACAGTTGCTCGGCGCTCGTAATCCGGAAGCAAAGGCTCCGAACACCGAGTTACCCAGCACCGGCTCCTATCATAATTCCGTAATTCAAAGATCCAGCTTTATTGAGACGGCAGCACATACTCTCTTAATTAACGCGAAGCTACTCTTGCCGAGGCCCAATCGGTTCCCGGGATCTAAAATCAATTTAGATCCTCGATGTACGATAGAGAGGCTCTGCCTCCTCTCATCCTCCTGCTCGGTGCTCGTCGGTATACACGAGAAGAAGAAGATGAGCGAGGGGCATACGCTCGACGATCCACGGGAGACGCAATCCCGAGGTGGATAAACGAAGAGGAACCAGAAGGAGAAGCTCGATACGAGGGTCCAGACACCGTGTGCTGATGTTGGTGGTTCATGCATGTGTTCCTGGTACTGTTCGTGTCCCGAGGCTATTTGAATCGGCTCGGAAAGCTTTATGGACCGTGTGCTTTCAACAATTGCTATGATTCCGGCTCCCTCCACGATAGGAACCGTTTCGGAATACTTGTGCTCTAATTTTTGTACCGGTTTGGAAAAGGAGGTTGATTTCTTGAGTTATTACCGGATTGCAGAGACCTCTCGATCTCCAATTAATTACAGTAGTGCAATACTTAAGCGATGTTCTTTTGCACGCTTGAGTGTCCTATACTATTCCCCAAGTAAGTTAAGTTAAAAGTTAAAATTTGATACGTATCGGATACATTCCTTCTCCTTCCTTCGGTCGAAGTCATCTCTACAGTTAAGCGTCCGCGATTGGGACCGAATGCGGACGGTTAAGCGTGCACTGCCGTTACTTGGATTTTGATGTAATTTTTCGGGTTAACATTCGGCGCTAGACATGTTAAACCTGGTTTCAACGAGAAAAACTTTCGGGTCCGGCGAAGGATCGAACGATGACAGAGATAATTATCGCTAACTAAGTGATCGAAAGCATCGGGGAAGATTAAATTGCTCGAAAGCTCGCGAGACGGAGGATCGTGCGGCGGTGCGGCGAGGTGCGCTAGCGGTGCTGGTGGTTAGGATCCATGGGGGCCTCACGGTGCCCCGTGGTAACGTGGGTAACTTAATATTCCGGGCAATAAATAAGAGAATGCGGCTCTGTCCGCCCCACAAAAAACCCCCCGCGGGCCAAAGAGCAAGACGCCCACGCTTCTCGTAGTACCCACAGTCCGGTCCCGCGTCTCCACCCTTCCTCGTCCTTGGCCCGGAGGATCCCCGGATCTCGGACAACCGACTCTCTCTCGTCGGGATCCGCTGTACGAAAAGTTTGTGGGCCCATCTTAACCTCCCGTGGCCCCCACGCTCAACACCCGAACGTTATCCGGGCACGGCATCGCGTAATTAAGTTATTACGCTCGCGGGGAACTCTCTCGCCGTGCTCTCCTCCGTGGCTGGCTCCCTCTCTCCACCTCCTGGAAGGGAGGCTTTATTTAGGTCCAAGAATTTTGACCGTAGAGGGGCGTGAATGAAATATTAACGACCCAATTGTTTGTTCAACGGCGAAAATCCATCCATCCTCCTACGATAGCTAGAGCTGCCTATTATCCAGGGAATTAACGTCATTCGTGTTAAACTCTTCAGGGATGCCGAATTGTTGCTTTCGAATTGTTCCGAAGAAAATAAAATCAGAATTTGTCGTAGCGAAGAAGCTGACATTCATATCACACTTTATACTCTACGATTAATAGTAGCGGGATAATTTCAAAATTGAGTGAGACACACTGTATATCTCTTCTTTCTACTTTAGAAAATTCGACCTTGACGAGGTTGACCATCTGGCAATGGGCTCTGGGTCTATTTGGACCCAGTCATTCGATTACTCAGTTTCTGGTGATTAAATGAACAGCTGTGCTACATTCGGAACAGGAAGACTAATCATCAATTATAATCGTAACATCATCAATTATATAGTTGTAAGAATCGTCTGCCTTAGACTAATCATAACGTCATCAATTACATGGTTGTGAGAATCGTCTGCCGAGGATTAAACGAAAAAGTAACAAGTATGACTCTGCTGGATCGCGTCCGCCTAAAAATCCAACAAAGTCTGAGTAATTCAATTAATGAGGTCGAAACTGTCTTTCTACATTCCTTAAATTGTGATAATCATTAGACATTACAATAAAAGTTAGTTTCTAAATGTCGAAATGTAGAACTTGTCAAGTTCGAAAAACGCGATCATGACGGCGATGAAGAAATGAAACTGTGAAAGACCCGCAAATTGTCTTTTTCTGAAATTCTGAACGACGAATAAGCTCTCCAGTCACTGTAGTTGTGAAATAAATAAAGGCGAGTAGTTAAGAGCGAAGAATGTTTAGAAGAACAATGAACCATTAAGACGGAACGATCGAAGGCAATAACTCGTTCCTAAGCCGGAATCGTTTGTAATGTTTCCCAAACAGGGGAAGATTTGAACCGATCGTCGACGATAGCAATTTTCCGCTTGCAATCAGGTTGGCCAACCTCGGCCAGCTGATTATTACCCGCGTAAAATATGTGTTCCTGCCCCCGAGATCAAGCTATTCCCTTTTTACACGTCTAAACCGTCCGACTCGACTCGTAATTTACAATTTAGACCCTCCACTTCCTCTGTGATCACGAGAGGCCCGCCGATGCCAGCCACTTTATGAAGCGAGCCGGCAGATGTTCCCCATAACAAAGTTGCACGCAAAAACATCATCGGGCTGAGGGCTCCCTCGCGGAAATTAGCACCTCGTGCATGGGGTGCATGAGCATTCCTCGCCGAAAGGAATTCTGGCGTTAGAAACGCCGTGCTTAGAAAGCGAAACGCGAGAAACGTGTAACACATTGTTACAACCATCGCTAGAATCTTTTATGACCTGGCTGTTACCTATTCCGCGTAACATCTAAACCACATAAACGTGTTCACTACCGTGTCGATGCCGTTCAATGCAACTATGGTGTAAATCATTACTTGTCTTCGCAGATTTAAAAATTAATTGTTATATTTACAAATATAAATAATATACCTTGTTGTCAAGACTCCAGCCAATATAATGGCCTTTCAACTCAAGCAAGGAAGAGCGAAAAATTTTCTAATATTACAATTATCTAATTTTGTACTACCCACAGTCAATAAAATGGCTAAAAATACTTTTCATTTGCCTTTTTTCCACGTATAAACTTATTAGTTTGCCTATAAACATTTTAAGCAAAAATTCAACTGAA
>CM052194.1:12910283-12938381 GCA_028455805.1 Lasioglossum figueresi | reverse complement strand
TGCGAGTATGAAAGAACGCACCACATCTTGGTAACAAATGACGTCGTCGTTAATAATATGAATTTTGTGTGTTTCACACAAGCATTGCCCATTTATATATCACTGATTAGAATTATTAATAATTATTATTAGTTGATAATGAAGCTTACACTACAACCACTGTGGATGATAATAAAGAAAAATTCACCTGCTATTATTACCGATTAAAATACCGATTTTATGCTGTTATGGCAAAAACAGGTAGGTGCAATTTAAATTGAGAAACATGTATTATTTGAACCTACTGAAATTGTTAACAAAATTTATAACTCTTATAATCTGTAGACTTCGCTTTAGATTTAGCTACGCACCAGAATATAAATGTCTACTAAAATTGTTTACAAGAAAAAAATAATAAAAATTCTGAGTAAGCTCTAATAATTTCGCCGAATGCGAGTGGTCGTCTAAGGCTGATCGAAGCGAGGTTAACATAGAAATTGACTGGTAGCCATGGCGGTGGCCGATTTCATGTCATTTAGCGGACAATTTTCTTTTCAGGGGATCTCGGGGTGTTCGTCGATTACATGGGAGACCATTAGAGAAACAGAAAAAGGAAGAGGAAGGGGGAGCCCGTGGCCCGATAGAGCTGGCTGCCAATCGTACTTTCTCCCTCGGAGCGTGTTCGCGATTCCAGACGAGCTTCGCTCTGGAAACGAAGTCAACAAGCCGGAGGTCTTTATTCGAATCACGAATGCGAATCACGTCCACAGAAGGGGTGGGGAGGAGGAGGAGGAGGAGGGACACCGTCTCGTAACAAATATGCATCTCCTTCGAACATGATAAATCGCGCTACCGACCGGGACGCATGCACAAAACGATCAAACGACCGCGCGCAGAATGACGGTCGCTTAATTAGAAAAATTGTCTACGACTCCCGGATAATATGCAGAACCTGTCCTCTCGTAAACGAAGAAAACAGAGGCGAATTATTGTGTCAAAATGATCGGTGAACCGCGCCAAGAATGAGGCGCAAAGAGAATACTGGATGAAGACGCAGTTAGATCGAGGTAATGCAAAAATGATTTGAAAATGGTTTGAACACAAAGGTAGCTAACCCAGACCTAACCTTTCAGCTTCTTTCTAGAACTTCTTTAATATTGTTTCTTGGCAAATAGAAAAGTTCTTGTTGATTTTCATGTTCGTAGACGATCACAGATTAATTTACATTAGAGACACAAAAATATGCGTGAAAATTTTAAAATGTAACATCACTAAGTAAAATAGACATCTGTGTACATTTGTGGTATATGCGTAGATGACCAAATTATTAGAACCACTTGCAGTGTTTACAACAGAGCAATCCATTTTTAGATTAATCCTTGGTTGCACAATATTTTTGTGTCGGTAGACAATGTGTTTTCACGCTGTGGCTCTAATAATTTGGCTCTAAAGTCTAGCATCGCTGATTTTGGCGATTGAGGGGCGATACGACGAGAATTTCTGTAGAAATGAAAAAGTCCCGAGAAACAAGTTCGTAAAAATGGTCCATACCAAAGGCCAACCATTTTAAGCATGTTTCGTAAAACAGCTGGAAAATAATAAGAAGCTCGAGCGTTCCGCAGGACGAAGAATAAAAGATAAGCGTAGCGGAGGATCGAAAACCGGAATGAGAAATAACGAATCGCTGCGGTCGGTCGGCCGCGGGGCCATTAATTAGCGAGCTTTTCGAGAAAAGTGATCGCCGAAATAGCTGGGACGAGCTTGTCGTGGAAACAAAGTCAATCAGCCGAGAGAGATCTTCATCGAGTCGCGAAGGCGAATCACGTCTGCGCCGGGAAGGGACATCTCCGGTAACAAATATGTATCTCCGTCGGACCTCATACCTCGGATGCGACAACGCACACACAACGACAGTGTCCACCCGGGTGAAATATACGGCGTGGCACACGCACTGGGTCCTACCTACGGCTACCAATGCCATCGAGGGAGCTCGTGCATCGTTTTCTCGGGCCTCGAGACTCCGCCAGCGGGTCTAACTAACTAGCGTACACGTTCCTTCTCCAGGCCCAGGCCTGCACCGTCCACTCCGCGTGCGTGTGTCTCCGGAGCGATGTAGACGAGTTACGATCCATTCGGCGAGATCCTCCTGGTTTAATCAGCTTCTAAATCTGTCTTTCCAGGCTCCCTCTGCGCGCATCATTTCTCAATATCGAGGTCTTCGGCATCTTTCCAACAATCCTTCCCCCCCGCCATCCTCCAACGATCCTCTTGGCTCATCAACGGGTTACGAAACCGGTACAGATCAATTCTCCTGGTTTGTAATAAACAGATCTTTCAGCAAACTACAATACACTTTCTCTATTCATTGCTGGAAGACAGGAGATAAAGAATGTTATCGTTAGACCGCGGATTATATGCATTCATGATAAACACGAGTAGCTGTAATTTAAAACAGCAAAAGCATTAGAAGCATTTCAATGTACTATTATATTATTTTTAACCTATTAAATATATTAAGGAAGAATTCTTGCGATTCAGATGGAAATCTTTTATTTTATATAAAGATCCGCTGTCCAGTTATCATGTTCTCAAATTGTTCGTTTTTACTGTGTTTCATCTATCTGACCGCATCTGACTTTATTTAATATACAATATACTATTAACAACGTCAATGAATATGAACTGATCTCTAGTGTCTGGTCGCTCTAGTCTGAATTTCTTCAGAAGTTTCTGGATTCTCTTGCGAATATTAATATCTGTCATCGGACCAAAGGATTTGTCACCTATGCGTGACTCTGGTCTAGTTTTTTTATTAGTATTGTGAACTAGTTTCGAACTAACCCTTCAGCTCGACGCCTGATCTTTGGCGATTCTGATTTTATGATATATCTCGTACCTTCGAATTGCAGAGAGCGCATCAATGTCGTAATATTCGTCAGCGTCGGCACAGCAGCAGAGTCAGCAAAAGCTTCTCCAGTTGTCCGAGAACTAGCAGATCGGTGCGCGGAAGAGTTGTCTTTATTGTTCGCATAACGAAGCGGCGTGCCGCGAGTTGGGACCGTCGTGGTTTGCTCGGCTCGAGAACGGCTCGAAGCGTTTCCTACGAGGAGGAAAGAACTGGACCCTCTAACAAAGAGATGTCTGCCCCGTCGGAGTCCTCGAGAGCGCGGGTGTGTGCATGCGTGTGCGTTCGTCCTCGTGATTACGTTCGTGTTACTTCGGGCATCCTCGTGTCCGAGTATTCGTCCCGAGGGGCCTTTAAGAGGGATTAAGGGGACGCACACGTGACGGTCTCGGGTCTCCGGTCCCCGAAGACGAGGCCTGATGGGCACACACCGGTACAGGCCGACTAAAAAAGAAGTATCGATTATCCATCCGGCGGGTTCGCTAATTATCCAACGGAAAACGATTAAGGCGACAAACGTTTTTAACTCGGACGAGCGCGGTCGATTAGCCCGGCAAGAGATTACCGGTCTCCTCTTTTTGCCTCAATCGATTCATCTCGGCGACCCGAGCGTGGAGGGGGAGAGGGTCTCGAAAAAATTCTGTCGATTCGTTGAACCTTCGGGTGCTTTCACTTTCCCACCGTCGTCGTCGTCGTCGTCGTTGTCGTCGTCGTCGTTGTTGTCGTCGTCGTCGTCGCCAGAGCACATACCTTTCTTCCGACGATCCACGAATAATTTTAATATGTTCCACATGTTACACCGCCGTGCCCGGTAGCTATGTGTCTCTATCGTCTTGTTCGGTGAAAGTCGCAGGACAAAAGCTCTCGGCCCGGATTGCCTGCCAATGTCTCGTTCGAACAAATGAATGGAAACCTCGAACGAGGGTCTGGGTGCATTGATGTTGTATTTAGCAGATCGTACGGACAGTAACGTAGACCCTCGTTGCACTGAAACAATCAACACCAGCTAGAGACCACAGCGGTGCTTTTTATTTCAGTGTTCGTTGTTGCGAAGCTAAATAATTAAGGACGACGGTAAACGCATTTCGCTCGAATCTTACAATGTTCGAACCGAAATTGTTTTAACTGCTTGCCATTTGATTTTCATCTCGGTCTAAATAATTAGAGTTTCTTGTCGTTAATCGTCTCATAGAAGAGAAAAGAAAATTTATATTTATTGTATACCTACGTTTACTTTAGTCCTTCAATATCGATTAGAATAGAACATCCTTGAATGTTAACAGAAGAATAAATCCCTTTCCCATAAGTTTCGATCATCGCAAGTGCTATCTTTCTGCTGTATTAAATTGGCTTTATTTCGATCGAGTATTTGCAACAAGTGTGCGCTAAAGTGACTCACAGGGATTCCAAAATCGTACTATACCAACGCAATTTCGCCGGAAGGGTAACACATACCCTAATTCGAGGTTTCCATACGAATGCTCCGCTAGCAAGGAACACGGTGTTACGTAAACAGTTTATCTCGGTTTTCTGTTTGCACTTTTTCAGTTGGGAGGAGCAGCGAGTCGAGGGCGCAGCGAAACAGAAATATGGCAACGATGAAGTGACAGAAAGAAAAAAATGTGGACGGTAACGAGGCCCGGCAGGGGTCCCTCGTGTACCAGGAGGCTCCCACTTACTCGGAAGTCGTCCTTAATTCATGCCACGGTGCCTTTTTCTGTTCTGGCCCTTCGCGGAAGGCCCGCCGATTCGGTAGTCTGGATAGGACTGCCGCATGATCTCTATTATGCCAGCGGGCCCTTCGATAAAAAGCTGAAACGTTGCCTATTTCGTCTCGGCCCTCGTTCCTCCATCTCTCCTCGCCTCTCCCCTCTCTTTTTTAACCCTTGCCGGGGCCGTTTGTATCGGGGACGAATTATTTCTGAATGAAAATTCAGACTCGGCTGAATCGTGTTAGATTGTACCTCAACAGTGTATTTGTACGTTCGAAAAAAATCCTTTGAAACGATCTTTTTATGGACGATTCTTGAATAACTTTTCTCTAAGAATATCATTTATTCTTCGTCGTTTTTCATTTCGTGGATCAAGCAGAATTTTGTAATTATGACGAAATTGGCTTTGTAATATTGTCTTTAACGCGATGAAGACATTAAGAGATGAAATCAAATTTTATTTTACTCCTGTTTGCCACAATCCATGCAGAACATTTTGATTTTGCACAACGATTCGCAGTCTAATGATTGCGTAACAGTTTAAATGATTAAAATACTTTATATCGATGCACAAACTTTTTATTGTACACAAATATCCGGAGTCTAGTTGTAACATTATTTCGGTTCTGCTAACTGTTTCCAGTCCCTGGCTAGAAGTCACCAAAGAAGTTGTATCGTTCAGGATCTCCGGGCAAAATAAAAAGTTTTCGTTGACGCCCGATGCGTCGATATGATCGAGGTGGTAGAATCTCTGTCGATCGGTAGAAACCGCGGAGTTCTCGAATGTTTACGGCGGTGGCGGCGGCTGCGGGTCTCGATCTTGAATCGGCGAGTCCGAGGGACACCGTCGGGTCTCGAGGCGCTCCTCTCTCGAGTCCGTGAAACCGGTAAGAACATCTCGGGTGTTTCGATCGTAACGCCTCGCGAACGTAACGACTCCGCATTCCGACAAGAAAAATGTCGACCGGGAATATTCCTTTGGTCGCGTCTCCTCGTCTCTTTCCCGCTCGAAACCGGCGTCGCTTGGTCCCTCGGTCGTTCACGAAAGGGGCACGCAACTCTCGGGCCTGGAGAGCCGCGAATGAAAGAGGAAAAGGAGGAGCACACACAGAGTAGAGCCCGAGATCCCGTGGCCACGCGGAGAAACGCGTTCTTCTCCGGTTCTCTCTTCCCTCGGCTCGAACGTTCTCTCGGCGGAACAGAGACGCGAATATCCCCTCAAGCTGCTTCACACGTGGCGACAGTCGCGACGTATTCACGCGTGCGAACGTATTTATAGCGACTGGTACATTGTCGGCGGCCTCTCGAAGAAAAGAACACCGGGGATGACAACGAGGAGGAAGCGGAGGCGCGCGCGCGAATGCAGAGACGCCGATCAACCGACGGAACTTGACGATCCGTCGCCGACGCGTTTCCGCTTCGACGTGAAACGCTTTCCTCCGGAAGCCAGAGCTTTCTGCTCTCCGGCAACCGCTTCGAAATATTCAGATAACGAGCGATCATCTTACATCCGCGAACTCAAAAATGACGTAGGTATTACGCGATTTTTTTTACTAAAGAAATGTTTAACCTTTTTCGAATTATTTTTCAATTTCGTTGCCAACAAATCCCTACTATTTCAAGTGTTTTATTTGAAATTTACTTCGAAGGACAGTTCCTCGACTGCTACTTACTTTAAACAATTTTATTTACTAATTATATTAAACATAGCTCTCAAACTTTTTTGCAATTTATATGTGTGGAACTTGTATTTCTTGTTAACCAAAAAGTAAAACAATTAAACAAACAAAGGAACAACCAAATACATATAAAAACCCGTTTTATTTACACCCCCGCTCAAAAGTATGTGGACGACACGTTTAATTTTCTATTCGGTCTAGCTTACACGGTACTATAGAATATATATTTTAAATTTGTTGTTTTCAACCCTTATGTCGTTAACCAGGTACCCACTTTAAATATCTTTTTAAAACTTCTCTAATGCTTTTGTCGATAAATAAAGAAATTATTTTTATGTCTATGATATATACACTCCCGCTCAAAATTATGTGGACGACACGTTTAATTTTTTATACGGTCTAGTTTATACAGTTAATAATAAATTCATTAGATATCTCACCAATAATTATTATTATTGTCTTGAGAAGACAACAAAACACGCTAATGGATCACCGTAGATTGAACAGTATTAGCCCTGCCGAAGAAACTTTTATTTATTCGACAGATTGTAATAATTATATCTCACCAATAATTATTATTATTGTCTTGAGAAGACAGCAAACCACCCTAATGGATCATCGTAGATTGAAACAGCATTAGCCCTGCCGAAGAAACTTTTATTTATTCAAGAGATTGTAATAATTAAATTGTACAATTTGGTACTATTAAAATAAACTATACTTGCAACAAGGTGTTCACATATTTTTGAGCGGGAGTGTACATTCGAAAATGTGAACTTTGAACTATAAATTGTGAAATTTTCACGGGAAAATTCGGAACAGAAAAGATTTGCCAGCCATTTCCGTGCGACGCTCTTCAGAAAAGCAGCTTTGGCGGTAATTATCACTGTAGCTTCAATGTTTATCTGAAACTAACAATTTTTTAAAAGTAGGCATACAAAACTAGATTTTAACCTAGGATGTTTTTTAACCTACTAGTTTATTTTTTCTTTAAATAAGCATGATTTTTTAGAGAAATAGATGTCTGCTATCTTGCGAAAAATTTAAATATGCTTTACCATATATGTTTGGTTTAAATCAAACTAAACCTGCCGAGCTCTAAAAATGGCTGGCACGTGTGGCCTTATAAAAACGACATCACAGAATTTATATAGATTTTCTGTAATTTTTATTATAATATATGCTGTGAAACAAAAATGTGTATAATCGCTTGCGGTGAATGCATTAATGTTAAAAACATATTTGACTTTTCGGTTTCAGATGAAAATTGATGCAAGTTGGTATCACGTAAGTTACTATGCTCGCTCAGTAATGGAGTAAGCGTTCGAACGCGACGAAGAATGCGAACTACCGTACGGTATAACATATTTTCGGAACGTGTGCGCGATCGTTAGAAACGATTGAAAATCGCAACACGCGTCGCGATGAAATGAAAAATTTGCCGGTAGAACTGGCGTCTCATCGGTACGGTCAGGCTGCCGAATAAAGCGTGGCGGGGCATTCACGGCTGACAAAACGAACGGAAGTCAGCGGCGTTCACCGAGATCCGTCAACCTTTCTGCGCGTAATCAAACGGAGAAAGGGTTCGCCGATGCGTGTAAACGTCCACCGTCATCGGGCCGATCGGGCATTGTTTCATCATCATCATCCGGCGGGACAATGGCCGGTGTCGAACTTGAGTGGAGCGAAGAGAGAGAGAGCGTGTGCCGGTCCACAATGCGAAACATCGCTCCACCTTGCCAACAAAGGTAGCCGGCTTGGCGGACGAAAGAAGGCGCGCAACGATTATTAATACGTCAACAACGAGCGTCGAAAGGCTCGGCGAGAGAGAGGGGTGTAGAGAAAGAGAGAAGGGTTGCGCGAGAGGAACAGAGCCTCTCGCGTTTCAATTACACCGATGGGCAAGCAAAGGGGGTTCTTCGCACTTGCGACGATGTTCGAGGCGGTGAACAACAGCAGCGTACACGATATGCTGGTGAACTCGGACGGCCTTCTGGTCTTCCTGGTCGGAAAGGGAGGCGGTGTCGCCGTGTTTCCGGCCACAAAGCAGCTCGCTGGACCGTGACTAAGTCGAGCCGACGTACCCCGTCGACTTTATTGCGCGACAATATAATTATTTCGCGTGCTACTCGCGAGAGAGCCGATTCGAGAGGGCCGGGCGCGGCGGACGAAGTCAAGCCGGGCGTGTGCCGAGCCAATGGGCAACAATGAGCCGCGACTCGGCTCGTTTGTTTGCCAAACAATCGGGGCTCTGCTTGGCCCGTGCGCCGCCGTGACGAAAACAACGAGAAACAATCGGCCATTGTTTCCGCGCCAAGCGCTAAGGAGAGAGAGAACACAGCGGAACTCGCGGGGCCGAGTAGACGCCGACGTCGGCGTCGCTGACGGGTGTAGACCGAGTATTTCGGGGGTGGCGGGCCGTTCAGACTGGCTGGCTTGTTTACGGCCGCTCGAAATATCGTTAATTGACTGACCCCGGCGACCGAACCCGCCACCGCTCCGCACCCGTCGCTCTCTTCGGATGCGAGCTGCAACTCGAATCGGAGTATTTCGAAGTTCCAATATTGTACGTTCTGGAATGTATACCTGATTGACAGTGGGTCCCATGGAAATCATCGACACAGTTTTCACCGACAATATTTCACCTACTCCAGACTTGACCGACCATAACTTTGGTCGGCAACGACTTCCACCGTCGACGAATTTAACCGACAACAATTTCAGTTGACGACGGTATTATAACATCGTTTCTAAAGATGGTGCTGACATTTTTTTCCTTTAACTGTTCTACACTGACACTTTTACTTTTGTATAAAAATATAATCATTACGCTGTAAGAAGAGTTAGATGTGGTCGGTTAACGTTGTTGTCGAACGATGTTAATCTCGAATAATACTTTCGTGGACGAAAGTCGTTGTCGGTCAGAATCGTTGTCGGTCAAATCTGGAGTCGGTGAAATATTGTCGGTGAAAACTGTGTCGACGAAAACTGTCGGTGATTTCCATGGGATCCATTGACAATACAGTAGAACCTCGATTAACCGGCTTGATCGGGAGACAAACAGTCCGGACAAATAAGACCCGATGGATAATCGAGACCCGAGGGACATAATTAAAATGTACATTATTTCCCTTCATGGAATAGGGGAGAATGCAATTATTGGGTTAGTAATAATTAAGATACTAGCAGAGTTGGTCAGTGTAGGAATGAGTGAGACAAAGAAAAAGAGTGAGAAAAGGTATGGACCGAATGCGTGAAATAAGATACATTTGTACAGTTAGGTTAATGTAAATCAAGTCACATTTCTTAGCTGTAAGGCTGAAATAATGCAAATGCATTTACATTATTTCCCTTCATAATATAATCATATTTAAACACATATTTGTTTATAATCGTGACCCGGTTAATCGAGGTCCTACTGTATTACAATAATGCGAACACATCCCGTCAGTTAAATGCAAAATTAAATTGAAAGATCACGAAAAACCGCCATGCTCGTGATATCACAAATTTTTGTGATTCTTAAACCCATTCGACTTCAGATACGCTACCAAATAAAATTCTACATCATTGTTGACGACATTTAGCCATTGTACGATAGACGTACAACAGACATCCTAGGAAATTCTGAACGGAAATAAAAGTTCTAAAGCTTCCAGTGTAAACACCTTGCACAGTTCACAAGTAACCCCTCTCACCGTCCAACGCCTCTCGATAACAGACAGTCGGCAGTATTGAAGTCTCCGGTTCGACGGATTATTGCAGGTTCCTCGCCTGGGAGACCCAAAAATCAGGTCATCGATCCATGAAACCGATTCCGGATCCTTCTGGCAATTATCTTCGAGCGAACGAGTCGATTGTCCCCGAGCAACCAAGACGATCATCCCCGGGGCGCGGTGTTCTCGCGAGCGAAGGTGGTCCTGGGTCCCGAGCGAAAACAATCCGAATAATTTAATCAATCGAAGCCGGTGCACCGAGGAGCCTTCGATTCGAACCAGTGAATCGACAAGGAGGCAACGAAGCATTGGCCGAGTGCCGCAGAAATGGCGGTTAGAACGCACGAATCCACGCGGAAGATGATCGGGTAGTTGCACACGTGTGTTCCGGAGGCTGGCAGTCGTTAATCAAGGATCGTTATAACCGTTTTCTGCGGCGGCCGTAGCCGGAAAGGGGAGTTCCATCTTCGGACGGTGAAAGAGACAAGTCATGCAGAAAGTCAGCGGCGATATAAAGACATTTCGAGGCTGGCTCTCCGCGGTCTGCTCCAGCTCTCCGAGGAGTTGTATGCAAATAAGACTTCTCAGCGGCGCGCCGTCGCGCATCGTCTTTGTTCCACGGGCAAAGCTGGCTTTGCGACCGGCTCCGGGATATGGAAACAACGCGCAGGGGGATCCGCGGCTGTTTAGAACAAACACCGGCCCTTCACCGAATCTAACCGCGATTATGCCCCCATTCAGGCCTCCTCGCAATTCAGCCCGGACTCATCGGAGCGGAAACACGCACGCGATTCCCGATCATTGTACCCGGCGCCGCGGGACCGGGAAAGGGTTCGGACACTATTTTCGATCGCGACGGTTTTGCCCTCGATCGACAGATCGAAACAATTAAAGCGGGCTCTTTGCGGCGAACGGCGACCAACAGAGGTTAGCATTCGACACGCGTTTTGTGCAACGCACACTTGCTGGGATGCTTGACGGCCTCTCTGTGTACACTCGATCGTTGAATGAACCCCTTTGTCGATCGATCTCGATTTGCCGTAATTGCTTCTCGCGACAGATTTTGTTTTCATCGATTTTATTGTCGCATCGGTCCGGCTCCTATTGCGACGGAACTGGGTAGCGCATTAAACCCTTGCTTTACACTTTTGTTCCAAGCTTCCAGATTAACCCTCATGTCAATAACACGGCAGTAGTTCAATCTCTTTTTGGAACTTCTATAATGCTCTCATCGACAAATACCGAGACTGTTATACACTTCGTATAGATTTTATGACAAATTCTCATGATTAGTCTCCGATTGATTTATCTACTTTATCGAACATAATTTTCAAGGTAATTTTCGTAGATCCATTATTCAATGTATCGTTTCATTCGTTCAATTTACTCACCAAAAATTGAGTCACTAAATGACCATTCGGGTCAAAATGTTTTCTAAAGAAGCCTTCCTCTTCGAAAAAGTAAATTCGACGCGACCCGAACATGGAGAATAAAAATCTCATTAAAAATGATAAGCATCGTCTCAACCGTTGCGACATTTGTAATTTATCCGTCACCAGTCAAAAAAAATAGAATTTCTTACAAAACCGTTTAATCTTCAATGCCTACAGAATTTCCGAATGCACATTTAGTAAACGCGAATTGACTGAATGAACGTTTCATAAAAGAACGAAAAGTATGGAGAGATACGATTTTATTTAAAAGCGATTCCAGCATAAGCGCGTTGATTTATTCAAGAGTGGCTCTAATCATTCGACCGCCCACTGTACATACTTTCCAGCTTCGGTTTGATTGTCTAAAAACGCAGACGAGTTCGCTGGGATCCGTCTCGGAGCAATCGTATCGTCCGAGGGGAATGTAAAGCGATAAAGATAAGAGCACCGCGATCATCCCATTTACATTTGAAACTATATTTAAAAGTGATGGAACGAGAGCCAATAGTCGCGAAGGTAGAACGCGTCTTCAGCGTCAGTGACACGATCGTAACCGCCGCGCACCTATAACACTCGCATTTATGCATCCTGAGAGGCGATATCCAGTGGAGGTTCGCCATTATTTCCCGCAAAATAAACGTCGGCGAATAAACATAGCCTTAAAAAGGCCGGAAATTACTATTTACGCGCGGTGTTTCGTCTTGTTTCATCAATCTAGTTACATACTGCGAACGGAATCGTTCGAGCGAGAGAGCGACGAGCGTCGAAGATGGCCGCCACCTACGGAGAAACGGCTCCGACGATTATGGCGGCCGAAGAAGAATCTGGACTAGCTTTCCGAGATTTCACGGAGCGGAAAAGGGGAGGCAACCAGTTCCAGAGAACCGCGATGAAGAAATTACGCGATGAATGCGGATCTCTTAATTCTGACGGGACACGTTTGTATCAGGGCTCCGGTCTCGTTGATCCCGTCTGGGCCGAATCATGCTCATGGCCGATGGACAACCGGCAATTATCTTTAGCAAACTAGAGATCCCGGTGATTGCACGGCTCCGCTCGTTGCTTGCTCAGCGTCCTGCTCCGCTCTTTTCTGTTCTGCTCCTCGTGTATTTTCCCAGAGACGCGAAATCCGCTTGTAATCCGGGCCCTCGTGGTTTTCCTTTCGGCGCGGCGATCATTAACGGGCCTCTCGTCCGACGGCCGGATCGAGAGGTGTAATTTAATTGGAGTAACTTAGGATTCAGTGGCTCTGCCGACGTCGTAAAATTATACACGATAAAGTAAATCGACGGTACCGAGCGGCAATTTCGGGGGACAAAAAGGCTTCTCTTAACACGACATTCTTGCCCGGATCCCGAGATCGGCCCGAATGTTTTAACCGGTCCTCGAATTATAAACTATTAACTCTCCTTAGCGTGGCCTCGTCGTCTACCGTGGTAAAAGGACTCGTTCGACCGCGGCGGTAACCGGAGGCGGGGAGAGAAAAAAATTGTCTGCCCGAGAAATCAATGTTCAGGAGAGTGAGAGAGAGAGAGAGAAAGAGAAAGAGGGAGTTTTGCCGTGCGGCTTCCGTGATCCCCGGGAATCAGCGCGGCGAATCATTTCGGATCATGAAAATTAATTCGAAGCGGTTTCGGCCGTATGGGTGGGGCGTAGCCGCGACAAAAAAATCATCGGTACGCATCGGGGCCATGTAAATTTCTACGCGTTTCGGGGACAGGGAGCGGGAAGGGGAAAGACTCGCGAGAGAACGTGGGCATGTCAGTCCTCCGTAATCACCTTCATTAAAAGAAATGCAGGAGAAAAATGGCCGAACACATCGGTCCGGCATAAAAGCGTAAATTACCCTTACGCTGCATTAACGTCGAATTAATGAGTATTTTAGCGTGATCTCTCTCCACGTTGCTCTTTCACTCCCGTGTGCCCTCGGTCTCGGAATAATTGTCGTTCATAAATCGGAACGATGAACCGTAGGGGCGGCGAGGAGAGCGGGATGGGCGAACGACGCAAAAATAAATACAGAAACCGGTGTGCGTGGATGGTGATTCTTAAAGTGCGCAGTTGCAGCTGCCGATGGTCGCGATGCGGACGCGGACGCGGACTTTTGCGATCGCTTTACCCATGCAGTCGGAGAGTTTAACAACCAGTAATTGTCCGGCCTGGCCTGTCGGAGCCGTAAAATCCGAGCGAGAGCAAACAACCCGTCGCGATCCGTTCAGGGACGGCTCGCGGCGCTTTGACGCCCGGCGGACTCGAGTTTTGCACGGCCCCCGTTCGCCGGATCGTTACGCCGCACCCCGGGGGCCCTCGCGAAAAACCCTAATTCGCGACAAGTATTCAATGTTGCCGGTCCGGCGATTTATCGATCGATCGGGGGTCGTCGAACGCGCGATCGACATCGAACCGGGTCTCGATCGCACCCACACGCGCCTCGATCATACGGATAAGAAAGATCACGAAACGTCTCTACAGAGTGATCTGTAGCGATGGGAATGATACAATTCTTTCTGACGAGTTTCAAACAATTCTGTGAACACGTGTCTTTATGTAGAATTTTCCGAAATGTTGTAAAATTTTCTGTCCGACTGCAACAAACTGAAGTGAAGTAGAAATTCATTTTCAATCTTAATATGATTAATAGATTGAAAATATTATAAGAATATTGTTTAATGCTTCTTCAAATTGAATGCTGAAGGTCTCCTTGACATTGGATCTCGAAAAATTGATTTACAAACGTAATAGCAATATGTAATATATGTATATGTATGTGGAACACATACTTAAATATGTGAAAAATATTTACACATGATACACGAACGAACATGAAGCGAGTGTCGAATGTAATTTAAAACAGTAAAAACATTAAGGCAATTTAAGAACGCCCATATGTTACCCTGGATTTATTAAAATTGTTGAAAATAGAAAGAAAGTTTGATATGGCTTTTGTGTCTTGCAATTGATGAACACCATTTTTATTTCGCATGAAGATCCGCAGTCTAATTACCATTATAATTAAATGGTACATACCACGATTCATTTGCGGCATTTCATAAAAATTTTCACGCGACTGCTTTGTTTTCTGAACAATATCGACTTTGAAAAATTGCAACGGCGAAGTTAGTCAACGATTTAACATTTCAGTGAAATCCCAAGCCAATCAAAGATGTTTCCACACGTCCCGCAGTTAATAAACGCAGAGCGGTGCGCGATGTCTTCATCTGCACGCATTCTCGGTCGGAATTGCGAGACCGGAGAAACAAACATGTTCGCACAAATGTTCCTGTGAGAAGGGAGCAATCGCGTCTAAACCCTGGTCACGATTAGGCGCGGAAGGAGGGATGACAGGCATTAGTAACGAGATCGAAGCGGAACGATCTGGAAACCGATCGGTTCGATCCGATTGAACTGGTGAGATCGTCGATGGAAAATCAAAGTAAATCTCGGCAAAAATCTTCTGAGGCGATTTAAGTAACTTTTTCCTTTGCGACAATGTTCTCCGCGGCTATACCAACGAGTTATTAACGAAAAACGCGGACCAATCAGAGCGCGGCTACTGCGGACGGATTCCAGCTCGGCCAATGCGAACTCCACGTTCAACGGAAGCTGTCGTAGCCGTGCTCTGATTGGTCCCGAGTTTTTTGTTAATAACTCCTTAACCCGGCGTTGGCAAGGTGGGAAAATGTATCGAAAGTGGTAAGGTGGGGTCTCACATACCCACCGAAATAATATATTGTATTATATATTTTCAGAGTAAAACCGCAGATCCACGAAATTAAATTTTTAATACACTCAGGCCCGACTCGCTGTCACAATATTACAATCAATCTAAAATCTCTGGGGTCTGTGAGACCCCACCTAACTAACGGCGGGTTAAAGGGGCCCTTAGACGATCAATAATATTGTCGATGTAGGTTGACAATAATATTGAAGCTAACACTATGCCAATGCATTGAACCCCTGCTAAACGGTCAATATGCCCTTTCAATGCGTCTCGTCAATATTATTAATAGTATATATATAATTGACAAAGTTTCGCAGAATATTTTCGCAAAGGAAAAAGTTACTTAAAAACACCTCAGGAATCAGTCAAAGGAAATTGCAACGTTTTTGGAACATCCTGTATATATTTCTTATCCAGAACCGTAATAAAAACACATCTTCCAGACGACGCATATGTTAATTAAATTCTACGTTTCGACGCTGCATGTGACGTGTACACTATTAGGCTGGCCGTTAATTACGGACAAAAACGGCGGACACGTGTGCGGCTTCAATGCTTTATGGATGAAGCGAGTAATCGCGTACATTGAATCTCATGTTGGTAATTATTGGCTGATCGATTCGCTGCTCTGTAATTTAATCGGAAAGTATAATAAGTCAATCTGCATTAAATACTTTCACCGATGTTTTTTACAGAACTCAGAAATTCAGGAGTCGCGTACCGCGGACTTTTCAATAATTCCTCGAGATTCGCCCCGATAATTGCCGTTCCCCGTGATCGATTACACACGTCGGAATCCTTTCAACCCGTTATTAAGCCGAAAAAAATCCGTAACAAGTTGTTCTGCCGAACGTCTTCTACGAAAATTTTAATCGTTGCGCTACCGAGCCAATCGGCAGGAGTTCGCTCGACGATCTCATTCTGTTCTAATTGTTACGAACACAAAATGAATACAAATATACTAAAATATAACTCGAATGAACTTCACTGTCTGTAAATAATTTGAAAATATTTTAGTACAGTGCTTTGTTATTGAGGAAGGAAGTCTTCTATATTTCTACAGAAATATATACAGGATGTTCGTTGAACCGTACCGGGTACAAAATGTAACGGAAGTATATTGTTTTATAAAGATTATAAGGCTGAATTTATTTAGATTTTACACAATTTTTAGAATAATACGTTCTCGGATAAAGAAATTTATTGAATAATTTCTAATGGAAGCATCTTTATAATTTCAACAATTAAAAAATAAACATTGTGAAAACAGAGTCGTTTGACCACGGTCGCGGTACGGTTAGTGTTAATTCAACATTATAAAATACTATATTATACGGTGAACGTCCGTTCTAGTGGTGAGCTTCGCTTGCGGCAACTCATGTCCGGCGAAGATATTTTGCTTTCCGGATCAAAAAAAACGTCGACGTTGAAAATTTAAAACTGTTGTTTCTCAAGATGAAAGTCTACTCTATCGCGTGGTATAGTTCTATTTTCCGCTGGACCCTTATTTTTTTATATAAATTGAAAAATACCCCAATCATAATGTACTAACATTAGATAACACTGTATTCGGGAAAGTCTACAGAATCTTTTGCCGTAAAAAACAATTCAATATCTTTTATAATAACATCACAATAATTGTTCAAAGTTGAAAAATGTGTCTTTTTTTAAAACTCACTTTTCTCAAAAACTCTACGTATAGCAGAAAAATTCAGGTCAGATACGGAATCAGCGCGAAAAACTGTATAAGAATCGCATAGTGGGAATCGAAATAACTAAAAAAAGTTGAAATTTGTTGGACAGTGTAATTGATCAATGATTACTGCTGAAATTTTGAAAAGAAACCAGAGTTAAATATTAATCGATTAATATTTTAATCAAGATTGATCGATTAATGTGTACGATTAAAAAAGAAATCATCGAAAAATCGACGATTGATTCAATCTATTGATGAAATTAATTGTCAATCGTTGATTAAAAATAGAAATCGTCGAAAAATCGGAGACTGATTTAATCAACGATTGACGATTAACGATTAACTTCATCAAACCATTGAATCAATCGTTCATTTCTCAATGATTACCTTTTTTAATCGTACACATTAATCACCCAATCTTGGTTAACATTTTAATTGATCCCAACTCTGTCCAAGAGGCATACAGGCGTGTCCTGATGACGCAGATTGCCATTCGAAGATGAATTCAATGACATATTGTAACACAACCATAAGGTAACCTTGAGCGGAATTTATTGGTATTCCAATTGAAACCACGTTTTGACTGTGCCGCGTTGCAAGAGGCTCCCAAATGAAATCGGGACGATTAACGATTAACTTCATCAAACCATTGAATCAATCGTTCATTTCTCAATGATTACCTTTTTTAATCGTACACATTAATCACCCAATCTTGGTTAACATTTTAATTGATCCCAACTCTGTCCAAGAGGCATACAGGCGTGTCCTGATGACGAAGAATTGCCATTCGAAGATGAATTCAATGGCATATTATACCACGACCATATTGTAACCTTAAGCGGAATTTATTGGTATTCCAATCGAAACCACGTTTTGACTGTGCCGTGTTGCAAGAGGCTTCCAAATAAAATCGGGACGATTAACGATTAGCGATTAGCGATTAACGATTAACGATTAACGATTAACGATTAACGATTAACTTCATCAATCATCAATTTCTCAATGATTACCTTTCTAAATCGTACACATTAATCACTCAATCTTGGTTAACATTTTCATTGATCCCAACTCTGTCCAAGAGACATACAGGCGTGTCCTGATGACGAAGAATTGCCATTCGAAGATGAATTCAATGACATATTGTAACACGACCATTTGGTAACCTTGAGCGGATTTTATTGGTATTCCAATCGAAACCACGTTTTGTTTGCGCCGCGTTGCAAGAGGCTCTCGAATTAAATAGGGACGAACGCGAAGACAGAGTATCGCAGAAAGAAAGAGTAGCAAACCGCGACGATTGTAGCCCGCCCGCGGCCCGTGACAAACAGGTTGCGAGATCAGAAAACACTTGTCACGCGCGACGGCGATGGTTATCAGCGCGATTTCTAGATCTACGACGGAGCCATAATCGTGCCGTTTAACATAATCCTTAGACACGTATATTACCGTTTACACGAGCCGGGCCCGTTCGCTAATTACTCGAGCGTTCCGGGGAAGAGTGACGATCGGCCGGCCGAGCTCACGCGAGCGGAGCGGTGTGGCGCGGGCTTTCGAAGCGTATGGTGGCCGAGCATGCTCGCGCGTGTGCACACGTGGACACGCGTGCGTGCGGATACGTGTGCGTACGTCGAGGGGAGCCCCGTGGACGTGCGTGTACATCAGCCGCTTATGTAAGGGGGCGAGGAAAGTCGCATCCCGACGATTAACATGTGGTAACAGGTAACTCGTTCGTACATGCGCTCCGGCTACGCTCCGGAGATCGATCACGTCGCGAACTCGTTCCACGGTTTTATTGAGGCCTCCTTTTTTTTCTCCTTTCATTTCGAGATTCCGCCCGTTTTTTTTTTTACTCTTTTCGTCATCTCTCCCCTTTCTTTTCATATCGCTGGGTACGGGCCCCGGCGGGCCTCAACGCAAAACCGGAATGATATCGAAGTACCTGGTCGACGAGGAAATTAATGAGTTTTTATTGGAGCCCCTTTGGCCGACTGTTCGCCGTGCGAGGTATTACGGATGCAAATAGGATGTAATTTCATTAAAAGGACGTTAGCTCGAATTACTTATGGTCGCGGCCTCGGTACCCGCCGAATTACGTGAGAGCAACACAGTTATCTGCGATTTCAGCGGCCCGCGACGCGCGCACGCCGAGCTCGGATCGAACCGATCGAGAGCGATCGTATTCCGCGCGGCGCAGTTTGTCTTCCAGCTGCCTCTGTTATTAAGTTGCTATCGATCTTATCGGACCCGTAATCGAAGACCGATCGCGATAGACGCGCGGCCGATGTTTGCATGAGGATGAGTTTGAAGAAATATGGAGGAGGCTCGGGAGCGGCTATACGTCGCGGAATTAAAATCGTTCCGCGACCGTGGACGACAGGTAATAGCCTCGAAACGGATCACCGGACGGTACTTTTCAATTAACCCTCCAGGGACGTTGTCCGTGCATCGGACCGACTTCGAACAATTTTCCTAAATTACACGCGGTATGATTAGTAGTCGACGACGTTTTTAGGAAATTAAATTGGGACGTCTTGTTTTCGCAACGTTGTTTTTTCGGCTCCCTGTTTGTTTCGACGGTAACGTCGAAACGATGATGAACAACTTCGCGTCGCCTATTCGGTGGCGACAGTTTAAAGAATCACCTACAACTCGGCCAATCGTGACAACTGTGATCGACCTCGATCACGACTCCACATTACAATCTCATGTTTAGCTTAGAACTAATTGTTATACAGGATGATCCATTTATCTTGAGACAGTCAATTATTACGGAAACCAAGATATGAAATGTTTTATATAAAATATTCTTCGTACGAAGGGGCACATTTAATGGCGCTATGCACATTTTTCCATAATGGCCCTTTAAGGGTCAGATGTAGGGCAACTTCATCTTTTCAAATGGAAATCGATATTTTTTATTATACATTCTTATTCTACATCGAAAAATAATAATATTTCGTATAAAACATTTTTTCCTAGCGTGCACGGTTTTAATAAACAAATTTTAGTGAATATCCCAACATTTGTAATGACAAACAATACTGAGTTTAAATGTTTAGATGATTTTGATCGAAAAAATTGTAAATACAATTCAAAATTATGATATCGGCGCACGAGTCGATCAATTATTACACACTTATGCAATTTTGCCAGCACGCGTTTATATCATCACCGTTGAGTTTTTCTTTCACTTAGCAAGTATGTTTTGTTGCTTATTTCTTTTGGTGTTTAATTTCTTTTCGCATAATTTACAGTGTTTTTTATTTTACAGACGCAATCATTATAAATTTTTCCTTGATAATGGTCCAAATATGAGACCGAAACGTTGGAAATTGTTATAGGTGTTATTTGCAAAATTGAATAAGTGTGTAATAATTGATCGACTCGTGCGCCGATATCATAATTTTGAATTGTAAATACTGAGTTTGATCTGAAGTCATAAAAATCTAGTAAATGGTGGCGTAGGTGGTAATAAAGTATGTGATAAAGTACGTACTTCTTATTACCGCCTACTAGATGAGGATTCACAATACATGTCGTATGCCATTATGCAAACTTTGCAACATTTATCATGGTATCGTTAAAAAATGGTAAGTTCAGGGAAAAAATGTTTTATACGAAATATTATTGTTTTTCGATGTAGAATAAGAATATAAAATAAAAAATATGGATTTTCATTTGAAAAAATGAAGTTTCCCTGCATATGACCCTTAAAGGGCCATTATGGAAAAATGTGCATAGCGCCATTAAATGTGCCCCTTCGTACGAAGAATATTTTATATAAAACATTTTTTCATATTCTTGCTGGTTTCCGTAATAATTGACTGTCTCAAGATAAATGGACCACCCTGTATACTATTGTATATTAACATAAATTGCCTAAACTAACACTCTAACGCATAAACTTAAATACATATTTTATTGCTTGAATTAAAAACCCAATCCATGGTTTCATCTCATCCGATGTGGTCCAACGATTCCTGAAAATGAATTCCTCGTCAGTTGAAAACCATCAATGTCCTCTACCACGGTAACTATCTTTGTCTAAAACTTTTTTTACTTTATACGGGCCTTCGAATTTCGAGATCAGCTTTTTATTAATACCGGGTGTAACATCTCGATTTTGTATCATAACGTAGTTGCCTATTTTGTATACGGTCGCTTGTTTGTGTTTACGACTATCATTTTGTTCATGTACACTTCAGTCCGTTATTGCTCGGTTACTAGTTTCAACACGACTGTAGAAAATATCGAAAAGACTAAACCACCTTTAATATAGGCCCACATAAAAAATTTGTAAAATGCAACTTATTGAGCACCTTGTGTAATGAATGCGAGACTGTTCTGTTTGTATACTCTTTATTCCACTATCTTATACTAATGGTTCGCGATTTCAAAGATTCGACTGTACCGGAGTGCAACACGAGAAAGCGCAAAGACGAGACTGAACGTACATTCCAACCATACGAATCTTTGAAATCGCGAACCATTAGTGTGAGATAGTGGAATAAAGTGTATACAACCAGAACAGTCTCGCATTCATTACACAAGATGCTCAATATTATTAATTACATATTGAGAGAATGCGACAACATCGAATATTCGCTGCCTTCGTATACACAACTCTTAGTATTTTTTCTACAATTCCCATCAATTGCAATTTTTCAAAAAATTTCTTTTCACATCCCGTCATAAACTAATTGCTCTAGCTTTCCAACGAAGTTCAAATCGTATAGTCCAATATTTAAAAAGTTATCGTCTTTTTAAGAGTGTCCGAATATTAGTGTGAGTCACTGTATATGAACCAGAGTTGGGCAAAAATTTCGAATAAAGTGGGTTTAAAACCCACTTGGAAGAAACCCACTTTATTCGACATTTAATATAAATAAAATGTTTGCCCAACTCTGATATGAACCATATACATATGTATGAGCTATAAATTTGTTTTTGCTGTCTCCCATCACAATGTCAACATTAACCGTAACCCTCTTCAAAATTAAATAAAATATAAGATATGATATATTCAATTGTAAACCATGTAGTCACTAATCAGAGTGGTGCGGAATTACAAATGAATTACCCCAGGAATTAAAATTACAAAGTAATTGAATTACAATTGTAATTTATAATTCAGATCTTCGTTCAATTAAATTACAATGTAATTCGTAATTGCAATTGGAGTACAATTATAAAATACTTTGTAATTAAATTACATTAATAACGAATTACGAGGATGAGGAATAGAAAACACGTTGCATAGACAACAAACAAGTATACGAAAGAAAAACATAAAAATATATCGCACTTCTTCAAAGTTCTGGTCTATAATTTGGAGAGCTGTATTTTAATTATATTGTATTTCAATTACACATCTGATTGAAATAATCAGTAATTGAATTAATTGAAAGGTTTTAATTATATAATTCAGTTACGACGTAGTTGAATTACTATATAATTGAAATACAATGTAATTACGATGTAATTGAATAAGCACAACTCTGATCGAGCGTCGTCCTCGAAGTTATAATTAGCGGAAACAGTAATTAGCGGCTGTTTCTGAAGCATGAACTTGTTCGAATTGTCTAGCCTTGTGCAGAACGCTGCAGAGAACGATTAGAGTATACATAATAGTACTAAACTTCTCGTAGACACGTTAACTGAATTTGTTCATTTAATTAATTCGCCAGAAGCTGATTAATTGGATAACGATTTTGATACCGTTGGGCACGGCTGCCCAATTTCTCCTTCGTCGCGAGCCATACGGTCCCCACCATCAATCAGTTCGATCCTCCACTACTTAAACTGTAGATAGAAACAAATGTCATGCACTTCTGGCAGTACGACTACGTTAAATAGTGGCAGAACATTACCTCGCACCTTAGCGGAACGAAGAAATGGGAAAACGAGTCAAATGTGGCTCGCGAGTTGGACAGGCCTGCTCTGGATCAAAGAATACCAAGATGAGGGAAACATTTTTGACTGAAACGTTGTCTTTGTCTGTACTAAAAGGAAGACAAAAATGCCAATAATGTTTGCGTAAAGTGTAAATGAAGCAATCAAAAAATCATAGACGATCCACAGTTCGCAAATTCACAAAAAACTCCCCTCTTGTTTTTAAAAACATTCTCAAAATTTTTAAAATCGAACCACTTAATGTTTCCCTCGAAGACAGAACCAGCTCCAGAAATAAAAATGGACATCCTCTTTTGTTGAATAAGAAGAACGAGATAAAGAATATTGTAGAATATTGTTTGTCGCGGATTAGGGTTTTCGACGTTATCGTGGCGTTCAGGAAGGCAGGCCAAGGTTGAGGTGAATTTCGAATGGTCGACGTGGGAGGAAACCTCCCCAACGATGTTTGCTTTTGATGCGTTCGCTTCGCACGCGCTTTTACGCGGCACGCTGCGCTGAGCTTGTGCGTCATTATCGGACAACGAACGCAATGAAATGAGAGAACTGGTTCTCCCGTGTTATGTCCATCCGTCTGTGCGATTGCCTGCTGGCATCGGCGGCTCCTCGGGAGACGAACTTCTCATTTTCCCCTTTCACGCGTTTCTTCCTGTGTCTTCGGGTTTTTTAATCGCCTATTCGTGTTTTATCACCCCGGCGGCTGCTGCTACGAACGGATTCCCTAACCCTAAACCTACCGAGCACTAAAACAGACGTGTTTCTTTACGAAAGAGGGGAAACTGAATTCAAAGCGTTAAACAATCTACAATACTTGATATTTTTTTCTTATTTAGGAACTCTGTGGATTCCCTTAATTAATTCTTCTTGATAATATATATGTTAAATATCAAAAAAAATTCGTTAAAATTATTTCATTATTCTTATTTCTTTCAGTATTTAAACCCCATTCAACCCCTTGCCGTATTTCAACGAGTCAGACTCGTTACGAAAATTTTAAACAGAGTCTAACAAATATGAATATGTTACGCGTTTCTTTTTAAATGAAATGATATTTGATTCGCTTGTAATCGATATTTAAGCATTAAAATAAATGTAGCCATACCAAAAATATAAATTTTCTTTTCCCTTCTACAACATTTTTGGGGATGAACATGTTTTAATCGCTGTAACTATAAAGTAAACGATACGGCAAGGGGTGGAAATTCTAAAAGCTAGTGTAATATCATAAATAACTGTACTGTTGATCTTTATGCAATTATAGCTTCTAACAATTTCCATAAAATGCTGCAATATCAAATTCGACCGAACTTACTACGATTTTAATATATTTCAGATCTAAAACTTAGACTTAGAATTCGTCTAGAAAAATTGCAAATTCTATAAACATCCACATAAAACGTGTTCTTCATTGAGAGTTAACACTTTACCTATCGGAAGCCTATTAATAGGATTTTCAATAATTGTGCTGTACCAAAAGAAAGCATAGAAATATTCTTTTACATTGCAATCTTAAATGAAACTATTAGATGACGTTATTGAGGGTGACTTGTTAGTTGACAACGAAAATTGCTGTTGCTATTGAAGGTTCCATTAAAAAGTGTTTAGCCATTTATCATAGATGTTTCAAAATTATGCAATAATCACCGGTCGGTAATGTGTTAAGATTTTTTTAAAACAAAAATCTCGTGTTAGGCTACTACGTACTAATTTCGATTAATATCACTGCAGCAAGAACAAATAAAGGAAACAGGTCGGTTCTCGGCACGAAAATATCACATCTGGGTCAATCTCACGTTTACTGGAAAATAACTACCACGCAGGGACCCGTTCCAGCCCGAATGGTCGGGTCCCATCGAAATTCCTCGGGTTGAAGGCGAAACGTGTTCGTTTCCGTCGAACGGAAAAGCCTGCGCGCCACGTTGTTCCGTTGCCGCCGGTTTCTTTTTACGGAAACACGGACCGCTCCGGATAAGTTTCTTTTTGACCGGTGGTTACGGGATGTTGGATGAAAAGCGCGATGAAGGCACTGTTGCCCGAGAAACTCCCTCCGCCGGGCTATTCTTCGCAGCCGGTCATCACCATGACAATAATAGAGATATTTCACGAGCGGGAAGGTGAATTCGAGAAACGTTGGGCCCTTTCTGGCTGCGACGAAGCACACAGAGGCAGGCGTCTGAACGGGACCGACGGGAATAGAAATTAGGAATTAGGCGTCTCTCGTAGCTGTTCGTGGTCTCGGGGTCTCGGTGAAACTCTGCTTGGAAAGAATAAGAAAAAACGCTGAATGGACCCAACCGTTGGTCGGTGTGCGCATACCTGGCCTCGAAGGGTCAGAAAAGACTAGAAGAAGAGAGAGACGCCTCTCTTTCTCTGCTCTCCGTGGTTCCGAAGAGCACAAGTATCCGGGAAATTCCGTGGAGAAACGCAATAGGCCTCGGCGCTATCTTTCACGAGGATCTGTGTAATGAACGTTGTTTCGGAGAGTCATCGCGGGATCGCTATTAATTTCTGAATAGTCCCGGCCTCGACCGGTGCCAGCTTTCGGAATCGACATTGCTCAGGAATGTTACCAGTCGCTCGTCGGTGCCGGTACAATGTACATATGTATTGAATTGTTAAGCGATCGTTCGTTTAACAGCGGCTCGATGGATCGCAATTAGTTGCCGGAGAAGTTAAAGAACGATTCGATGCCTCTCTCTCAGGGAATTGAGAACCGAGGAAGAAAGTTCACTTTAGTTCTTTCTTCGAAGATCTTTCTACGCCATGGAAGTATACAGTTTCGCTATCTGGCTATCGCGCATGCAACTTTGCACGAGGAACTGTCTGCTTCGTGCGAAACTTCCAGCGAAACACAATACCGGCCACTAGAATTTTCATGTATCAACTTCTTTGAGGTATGACAACTCTCAATATAGCGCGGCACTTCACAGCGGACTTCCAACATGGCCGCCACCAGTAATTACATAATCGCAGATCCTAATCTAACCTAGTAAAAACAGCGTTCAAATCATAATCTTTCAGCGAGATCGATCTGTTTGTTTTCCTCGATAACATTCGACTGCTACCCTGAGCGAAAAGTTTGTCGAAATTCAACGTCCAAGCTCGACAGCACTCGAGTGGCAGTTGTTTACCTTTACCGACTCGACTTGCCGGGCGAGCAATACTTTCCAGTGAAAAATCAAGTAAATACTCGGAAGTGTTACCGACTACCATAAGTACGATTCAATGTTGAACCGCATCAACGTCCTCCGGAGTCCTGGCATAGCAAGATATGCAACGAAGTGTCACTTCTCCTTTCAGAATCATAACTTAGCGGGCGTATTTATCATTGGCTTCGCGCGGTTCGTCCACACAAAGAGCGCGAACCCGCTATTTTTAGAACGGCGGTCATCAATCAATTTCAGTGAAAACGCTGAAACTCACCCTCTCACGGCTGCAACGCTACGATTCTCATGTTTCCGAGGGCATTCTCTTCGAGACGCGACGACGTGACGCGAAGATCACCGAAACGCCCCCTCGCGCGCTATTTCCCTTGGAGTTAGGGGGCCGATCGATGCCAAAGGTCGATCGAATAGAAGAATCGATTCGATCTACGAATCACGTGGCGCAACATCAGCGTCGAGACGTCTTCATCCCGCTCGACTCGGTCGTCTTCTTTACTCCCGCTCGTTCGGGCTTCCCTCTCGCCTTTTCTACGTCTCTCTTCCTCGGGTTCGCACAACTCACGTCCGGGCAATCAGGTATGATTGGCTCGATCCACGCTTTCGCACTAACCACTTTATCAAAGCGTCCGTTCTAAATAAACCTGCATTTCATTACAGCCCCGTGCCACCTTGTCGTTATCGTCCCTTATACCTTCTCCAACCTTCGCACCTTCCGATCGAACCGTTTCACTTCACCGTCGAAGAATTATCTGGCCGCGATCGTCGGCTAGACATCAGACAGATCCTTGACACGGTGGCTACCACCCGCGTATCCTCTAAAACAATAATCCGACGAGCACACCGATCTCCGATTTGACAGTTGTAGGAGATCGACCGGGTCCCCACTTTTCACCGATTTCCCCAGAGTTTTCCCGAACAGATCCGAAACTAGTCGAGAAGGTGATCCTCCCCGCAACCAGGCCCCGGCTCTCTCGGCTCCCGGTGATCCACAGCGGAATCCGTGGTCGAAAGTCGTGGAGACCACGGAGAGGATCGGAATCATCCGTGGAACCGGTAGGACTCGTGGCCGCCTATTCCGGCTGGGTTCTCTGGCTCCCGTGCGTTCGACAGCGACACGGCCGGGATCGAAATAGTGTTCGTAGTGTTGGCTTGAAGCGCGTCGGAACACAACTGAAGCGGTAGGACCACCCAGTCGGTCGAGGGCCCCTGCCCCGTCCGGATACAGTACCCTCGGTATACCGTGCAACCTCTCCCACTACCGCCTTCTGGCTCCTCTCCGCCACGCTATACTCCCTGATTGAGCTGGACTCTAGCAGGTGCCTCAATGTCTTACTCCGGGGATGGAAGATTGGTTTGGCAAGGGAGAAAGGAAGGGAAGGAGTCGGGCCGAGAGGGCGAACACACGGAATCGAAAGGAAGGAAGGAAGGAAGAGGAACACACGCTTGGTTTCTTCTTCTTCTTCTTCTTCTTCTTCTTTCTTCTTCTTCTTCTTCTTGGTTGGCTACCTCTGACGATCCTATCCGACGGCTGATTGGCTGGAGACGTTCCCTGGACCCGATCCCAGGGAAAATGGATTTATTCGACGCTTTCGGGCCTACCGGCACCAGGTGATTCCACTCTCTCGCGTGCAATTGAGTCGTTCTCGGGCGATACTCTTATGGGCAACCTCGTTGCTAACGATCTTAACGAACTTGTTGCCGCGATTTCGGGGATTAGAACGCTTTTACCGGTCGGCAGGTTGCTCGAATTTTTGCACGCTCACGTAATTGGCCAGACATCCTTTGTATCGCAACCACGTTTTTCGAATTGATACCCTGCGACTTATGTTTCGCTGCGAATCTGTAAGGATTAGTTTGGTAAACTGATTCATTTCGCGATGATAATTTCAAACATACGTTTGGCAGATTCATGAATGTAATTATTAGTCAACGGATCTTTATGCAATATTAAAATTTTCTACTTGAAATTTATTTTCATTCGTAATATGTTTAAGGGTGTAGGAACGAATTTGGCCTTGACGAATCGATGAGTTGTGTGGTACACCACGCACCGCTAGACGCATGTACGTACACGAGAATTGCAAGGGTCCGGGATTTGCAGAATAGCGTCTCGCTAATGCATATTGGGGACCTCTCCATAGTCGCAATCGCTAGATAAAAGATGCATCTAGCGCGCTTACTAT
>CM052194.1:12892547-12910183 GCA_028455805.1 Lasioglossum figueresi | reverse complement strand
TGTCGCGCCAGCATTTCTTCTCGCGGCTCCGCTAAATTCTGTCGAATAATGCGAATATCGCCTAAAAAACGCAAAATTAGGCTTTCTGGGATAGTAAGCGCGCTAGATGCATCTTTTATCTAGCGATTGCAACTATGGAGAGGTCCCCAATATGCATTAGCGAGACGCTATTCTGAAAATCCCGGACCCTTGCAATTCTCGTGTACGTACATGCGTCTAGCGGTGTGTGGTGTACCACACAACTCATCGAGTCTACTCCTAGGTTGAAAATAATATCAAAGTATTGGGTTGGCACGAAAGTAATTTCGATGTTTTAAAGTGAAATAAAACCGAGTTTTTTTAGTCAAGCAATGAACATTAATCAATAAAATATTTTCAATTTGGTCGATGATCTTTTGCCATCTTTCTGGTGGCTTCATAAAGCCAACTTCTAGTGCGATTTCAGGTATTCATCATCAACAAATGTTTCACCATTGTGCTTTGCCACACACGTCTTTGATAACACGTAAAAAATTATTGGAGCTTGGTTCGGAATTGATGTCGCATCCACCATATAGACCGGACATTGAACCATCAGATTACCATTTATTCCGAAGTTTGCAAAACTCTTTAAATAGTAAAACATTAATGATGATGACCTGACGCTAATGATGATGACCTGAAATCGCATTGCTGATAAGGACCAGAAGTTTTATAAGCGCGGAATTATGAAGCCACCAGAAAGATGCCAGAAGATCATCGAACAAAATGGAAAATATTTTATTGATTCAAGTTCATTGCTTGAATAAAAAAAATTGGCTTATATTTCACCTGAAAATACCGAAATTACTTTCTTGCCAAACCAATATTTAAAAATTCTTCTAATGTTTTACTGTTTTAAATTACATCTACTCATTTTTGTCATAAGTGCATAAAATTCGCCGAAAATTTCAATTTTGAGCTTCTCAAATAAAAATTTATGTCATTTGATCCACTTTTATCAAAGTTATTCTAAACGTTGTCGAAAGAAACTCAAGTACCCTCGTTATTTACATTTCTAAAACGTAGCATGATGTTTTGTAATATAGAATTTTTTGTTACAATATTTCTTTTCATATTTCATTAGAAGATACATTGCATTTATGCAATTATGTGTTTGTAACAGGAATGAGTTGATGAAATATAAAACGTTGAAAATATTAGAATATTTTAAGAATGCTGTTGCACTATTCTGGAATTATTACACTAATTGGGGAAAGTCTTTAAACAGTCTTGAAACAGTTTTTAGTGTGCATCAAGGTCAGCATTGTATCCAACATAGATTGTATCAATAGAAATTCCTTGATCGTAATACCATTACATTAGAATTACAATAAAATATATTCTCTTTCTGAATTTCTTTAAATCAATGAAGACAACTCATGCATTCTCAATAAACGGGCAGTAAACAACGAAAATTTCGACATTTATGAAACCTCTTAATTCACTGGAAGACGAAAGACTGTTATTCCGAACTCCAAAAGAAGGAGATGAAAATAATGATGCGTTATTGAACGTTACCGCTATCTCGTGAACATTATTTCCCAGCTTGAAAAGGGAAAAAACGCGACGGATCGGCACGATATTCAAACAGCGCGTAGAATGCTGAAGACTGCTGAAGAATGCAAGAGGAGGCAATTATCGCGAGCACTTTATTTACAGCTTGGTCCGCGCGTCGCTGATTTACGCTCACATGGGATTGAACGCGTTCACCGTAAAATAGGTTCTCTTCCAATGGATTTTATAAAAAATCGTGTCTCTAATAATTAACTCGTCCGACACTACTTGATAATCACACTTGAAAGAGAAGATCCTTTAAATCTTACTCGATTTGCCACTAAACGGAAAGCTTCAGTTTATAGTTCTTTTCGTATTTTATAGATTCGTTAAGAACAGTTTTATACCTCTCGGCACAGTATAATTAATCTCTTTACTATGATTGTTAAACAGCAAACTTAAAGTATTTCATTAACACTTGTGAGACAAAGATTAATAACTTGTTTGATTCGCTCGAAAATGTAATGTTCTAAAGGTGAACAAAACAAAAACATTGGACAGAATTATTTGCACAACCTTTAAGAAGTAATAACTTCAGAATTGGACCGAATGATTTTAATTTTTTGGGGATATCAGAAAAATTAGTTTAGTAAATTTGTGTAACAGTTTCGTTTACACATTATTTAGTAATCCTTCTATCATCACCAAAAAAGGTTTAATCGTTTGGCTCCAGAATTTAAAGAAGTCATTCTCTATTAAAGATGTGCTAATACGTTTATCCATTGTATGTGTCGAGTATAAAGAGATCAGGTGAATATAACTACATAATAAAGCCGAATGTACCTGTCAGTCATTATTCGCATCTATTCCTAAACATTTCCAACTGTTTTTGTACTCAAGCTCACCTCAGCTATCGCGTCATAATGATACAAATATGCAGTCCCATAATATTTGATAACATTTTTCAAACCAAATGTTGCCCTTTGATATGTTTTCGTATATTAAAATCAAGTTATTTTGTTTATCCTGTATACAGTAGCGGTTTTATTTTTAAAAAATGCACGCTTATAAACAAAACCACTTGGAGATTGTAAACGAATTGGTACCTGCGAGCTATGCTGTAGAAAAGAATGAAGAAATATTGATCTTTTGTACTTTGGAGAGCTAAAAAGGAAAACTATTCAACCGAACATAAGGAAGTAACCAGAGGGAAGAGTTGTGGAAGGGGAGGGTGACGAAAGTTCCCACCAGGTCTCGTTAGAAAGACGCAATTAAACGAAGTTGTCGTGGAATTCCGTTTGATAAGGCGCGGATCGGTAGTTTAATAATTAAAACGACACGAGCACGCAACAGGCGCGGCGGCAGAGGAGCGACGCGATTTCCAGGCATTAGGGGATACGGCTCTCGGATACCCACGGGATTTAGGACGATCGTGTCTGCGAGTTAATTGAACGAAAGGACGTGTGACATGTCGATTTTTCCGAAACCATTTTAATCTGCACACGGCCGGCCGCGATAAACCCGATGCAAATTTAACGACGCCCATTAAGGGAGACATCACCTTGAGGCGTCTTAATGACAGCCCCTAAATCCTCGGGATCCGCGAGCCGTGCTCTTATCTACGCGCAGGGACGGGATCGTTTAACCTGATCGCCCCGGCACAGATAAGATCGGATCGCAATTCATTGCGTTAATTGCTGATCATTTATTTTTTCTCCCTCGATCGTGAAACTTCTTTTGCGATCCACGATTATATCGGAAGAATTGCAGGTGGACGATCGATCGAACAGCGACCTCTATGTACCACTTGATCACTATAAAAGAGCTATTTAAATCATTTTTACAATGATTCAAAATCGAAATCTTGAACTACAATGGCGTGCGATGTTATAAGAGCAGGTGTCGAAAATTATAATTGTACGACAATCATTCTTGGCTCGTTTCAAAGCGTAAAATCTCTGCTTTCGAACCCGTTCATTGCTTTCTCGGATGGCCTTTCTACATCCTCTGTACTTCCTTCTTCCGAACATTTTTTTTGTTGTGATGGACCTCTCATCCAAAGTTCAATCAAATTCTTCAGACTTCAATCTACAAATCTACAGTGGTTTTAATCCGCAAAGGAATTGTTTAACGTCGGTAGAGTCGTTCGAATTTGAAAAATGTTCGAAACTGAAACGTATCTTTCCCATCAGCCCACGTGGTGCAGAAAGTTCTTCGAAAAATCTGACTTAGGACTCTCAAAGCATTACTTGCAAGAACTCTAGAATGTTTGAATGTTTGCAAAAGCTCTAGAGTTTCTCAGGGTTCAAATTTCGATTTTATTATTGTAAGATATCGTTGTTATGCAGCAGAGTAGCTTTAATTAACGCGTTAACAATAAACGAGTGAAGAAATCGGTAACGAGTAGTCGAACCGTCCTATGCTGGCATATTAACGCTCTCGAATTTACACGGTTCTTTCATTAGCAATTAATTAGGATGCATTCAATTAAAAACGCGAGCGGTAGGCGGAGAAACGAACGACTAACGAGCGGAACGTATAAAAATATCGTTGCAGAAGGAATCGCGACGGCAACAATGTAGCTGAATGAATTCCCGCGGTTGATAAATAATTCAATTAAAGCTGTTCCCTTCGAAGAATACGATAATCGCAAGAAAGCTTTTGCCCGCAAAAACCCTTTGAACGAGATAATTGTCCGGGCACTTCGACGAAGGCTACTTCTTCTCTGCGTGAAGTTTACACGCGCAATAAAGTTGCGTGACTGCTCGCGGTCAGTGTAACCGACGACGTTCGAACATGTGTTGTTCAGTTAAAATGTGGGGCAAGCGTGAACATTTTAATATGCGAAATATAACAATTTTCTGTTTAAACGAGGTTCGCGCTCGCAAGTGAATGTAGCGATTCAATCTTTATAGTATTATACATTGTATTACCGGGATAGCACCTTATTTGAGCCGACAGTAATTACATGGGCATAGTTGATTAAGGAGGAGTTATATTTTCAGTTTTTGAACACCTCGTTCTCGAGGCTACATTTTTTCGCTGTAATAAAGATGGATATCTACGCTTGAAGAATCTTTGAATCAATTGTTGAATCTTGAATTATGCTACTCAGCCGCTGTTTTTTATAAATAGACTGCATATATTTGCGTAACAGAAAAATTGTGTGGCAATATGGGTCAAATATGGGTAAAATTTAATGTACACTGCTTTTCATCTGAGCATTGCACGTCAATGGTTCTGAACATCTGCGTTTTTGAATCTTGTATCAAGTATTTTAAATTTTAACTGAATTTTAATGTAAATCACAGTGTGCCACTTCTTAGTCTGTGGAAGCAGTATCCCATTTCAGGGTTAAATAAAAATAGTACCATTATTAACGGAGGAGAGAGAGAGTGGAGATATCAATTACATTATTAAATATACTGGCATCTAATCGATTGCTACACATTTAATTATTGTATGAGGTATTATCTCAATTTCATATCCATAAAATGAAAAAAAATCGTATACTACAATGGGTAATTTTCAAGTTAAAATAGCTCCGACTCCAAAGAATTAATCCTTGCATGTTCTTGGAACAAACTCGAGTCATTAGGTCGACTTTCAAAAAGATCACATCATTCTAAAGGGTGTACGGAGACTTTTCTGCCTGACCGTGTATCATAGATCAATTTCATTGAAGGCAGCGTGTTGCACTTGGACCATGCTGATCATCGCACCACGATCTTGACTGACTTGAACGAAATTGCACCAGTCTGTAGTATTCGCGAATTCGCCGCGACAGCAGAGGAACAATAAAGTAGTACTGGATCGGGTTCAGAGAGATTCATGTCTGACCGATCGGTGGGTTCATCCCCCGGCATTCTCCTGGTTCTCATAAAGAGCAAATTGCTCTCGCGGCAACTCAATATTTCTCCTAGTCAAGTATCTGTCTCGTCGCGGCGCGTCGCGACGGCGCACGCGAGCCCATGAAAAACGCGAACTCTCTCTTTCTCGCGGGTCCCGGTGTACCGTTCCCAATGGTAAATCACGCCACACCCCCATGGGCCAGAAGGCATGAGCCGGGGACGCGTCGTTCGCCACGGGATCGACTCGCTTTTCCACAATCTCGATCGACCGTGTGCAATTTCGTGCGCGACTTACGTGCATGAGCGCGAGATTTAAGTATATACCTGCTTACGACAGGGGTAATTCCACGTCGTCGTGCCGCCATAAAGCCACGGCGTGCAGAGAGTTCACGGTTATGGGGTCCGCGCGCCCCCGCCCTCGCCAGACCCCCCCTTGTGTCCGGCCATGGTCTAACTGGGGAACCCGCGTTGCCCTCTCCTTTCCGCGGCGCGTTTCACCTTCTTCCCGTGCCGTGCCGTGCCGCGTTCGTTTTCGTTCTTTCTCGCGCGGCGCGCGGGTCTTACGGGGCTTTATGGCCAGAGTCATGGGATCGTGGACTGGCTGGATCCCATGATCGATGGGGCTTTGGCTTAACCCCTCCGGACTGGACCAAACCCCGCGCTCCGCAGCCTCGAGGCGCGCACGGTTACACACTCGGCGCTTGCTCCATCTTTTTCTCTCTTTTCACCGTTTCGATGTTGATCTCCCTTCTTCAATCCTCCGCGAAACCCTTTGTCCTCCCTTCTACAACCCCTCCTCACCCCCTCTCTTTATCTCTCTAACTCTCTCCGTCTCTCGGGATGATCTCTTTCGGAATGTCCTCCGCTCTCGCGGTTTGCACGCGCGCGAACCTGCGAGCACCCGCGGGATCATCGGCGAATTTGCCGGAATTTATAAGGCCGGTTTCGGACACCTGAGCTTGAGATATTCGCGATTAAGCGGGACCGGAGTCAACGGGTTGACACGGGCTTGACCAAACGATCCAGGAGGATAGAAAGGACGCTGGAACTCGAAGAATTAATGGCGGGTGCGTAGGGGAGGCTGAGGCTAGTTGACTAATGAGGTTAGTTGACTAATCTATTCTAATTGTAATACTGTAAAGTGGATGATGCTGCTTTTCACGATATTGGAACACGAGAATGACTAGCTCACCATGCAATGTATTGTCGTAACTGAAACTTGCGTGTTATAACAATAATAATAAAAAATCTAAAAACATCGACGGTATGTAAATATTTTTGTTTCGACTATTTATCAATTTTTGTCGATTAAGTACTGCTTGATATTTTTTCGTGATTAGTTTATAGAAATATTATACATTGACTATAATTTGATCTGAATTTGATTAAAACTACAACTAGGTTCAATCAAAGCGACTTTCAAAATTAAATCTGTATACCAAAGTCAATGTGCAAACTTTTGGTGTACAACAAGTCGGCAAAATACTAATGGTTCATTGGTAAAAATTAAATATGTTAAAAGACTAGCCCAGGTCTCTCCTACAGTAAGTATCACCGTGGCACCGAAATGTACACGGAAATTGCGAGTTTTGGTTGAAGCTTTCACTTCGACCTTCACGACGGTACCCGGGTTGTTCCAGTAGTCAGCCATCATAAGCGTTGATGTTATTACGAACCCTGAAATGTCTGTTCAGTTCCCTCAGAATGCGATCTGTCACCTAAAAAATTTTCGAAAAAATTTCGTAAAAATTGTAGTACTTCGAAGTATGCAATTGACGACACACACTTTAAATCAGAGTAACTTTTGCAAGCTAGAATTATTAGACGATATGTCATGAAAATTAACTTTCCACAAGTTTTTCATTTGGGCTTGTAATACAAACTTTAATAATATGTTTCGTGGATCCATGAGATTTTTCATCGACAGGTTGTATATTTGAGATTCGCACGCGTAATCGGCGCACTGTGCGGCGGCGTAACTAAAAAATAGAGGAACGATCCTGCGGGATGGATGGCGAACGGTGGAGGCAGGGGTCGCTGGCAACGAGAGAAGTCATCATTGCGGGGCAATCGTTCGAACTAATTGTACGATTTCAGATTTCGATACGATTCTGCGGGGCCTGAAGACAGACGATTTCTGGGCTCGTGGTCAGCCTGTGTTCTCTCTCTTTTCCGCTTTCTCCGAGGGCTGCGTGTGTGAGTGCGCAGCCCCTAATAATATGTGGACGGAAAGATCGTGATGGGATCGAAGGGATTATTACGCTCCGTGAGGAGGCCACGGAGCAGAGGGGAGGTCTCGGATCGAGATAAAAGCAGGAAGAAACCGCAGCGTTGGGGAGAGCTGGCGGGGTGGCACGCAGGGAGAGAAAGAGGATGAAGATGGGGTAACAGCGGGTTGCCGTGTGGAACGAGGACAGCGGAGGGGACAGGGAAGGGAGGGAGCGGAGTGAGAGATTTGAGAGTAAAAGAGGCAGATAGGCGGGTACGAAGCGGCCAGAGAGGATAATTGAGTTATTACTGCAATTGTAGACCACCTTGGAGGCCCCCAGAACGACCATAACAGGTTCTGAAAATCGCATTCGTATCTGCCTACGATTCTCCGGCTCTTTAGCGATAAAGGATTATCGTCGGGATGCACGCGACGGCGATTACGCGCGCGCATGTAACCGAGACGGACAGCAAGCTATGGCCACCGTGCGACGCGACGCTACGTACGCCCTTCTAAAGGATTCTCCCTTTTCCCGTTTCCACGTGGACCGAGTAAACGCAAGATCGGGCTTGGGGAAGCTAAGATTGTGGGCAAAACACGCTTGCTAGCAAAGTATTTCCGCTTTGCGCGCGATGGCCACCGTGAGACGCTTCGTGCGATCTTCAGAAAGATTCTTCGTCTTCTCGTTTCTACGTAGAGGATCGGTCTTAGGGAAGTAAAGATTGCGGTCAAAATGAGTTTGGGTTGGACAAAGCTATTTTCACTTCATCTGTGAAGTTAAATGGAGAAGCTCGAGTAGACGACAATTACGCGGTCGATAGCTACCATGCGACGCTTTCTACATCCCTCCAGAGGATTCTCCATTTTCTCCTTTCTACGTGGATCGAGTAAACGGGAGTTCGGTCTTGGGAAAGCAAAGATTGCGGTCAAAATGACCTTGCTAGCTGGACGAAGCTATTTTCACTTCATCTGTGAAGTTAAACGGAGAAGCTCAAGTAGACGACGATTACGCGGTCGATAGCTACCATGTGACGCTTCCTACATCTTTCCAGAGGATTCTCCATTTTCTCGTTTCTACGTGGATCGAGTAAACGAGAGATCGGTCTTGGGGAAGCAAAGATTGCAGTTAAAATGAGCTTGGGTTGGGCAAAGCTATTTTCACTTCATCTGTGAAGTTAAACGGAGAAGCTCGAGTAAGCGACAATTACACGGTCGATAGCTACCGTGCGACGCTTCGTACATCCTTGCAGAGGATTCTCCCGTTTCTCGTTTCTACGTGGACCGAGGAAACGGAAGGTCGGTCTCGGGGAAGCGAGGATTGCGGTTAAAAAGAGCTTGCTAGCTGGACGAAGCTATTTTCACTTCGTCTGTGAAGTTAAACGGAGAAGCTCAAGTAGACGACGATTACGCAGTCGATAGCTACTATGTGACGCTTCCTACATCTTTCCAGAGGATTCTCCATTTTCTCGTTTCTACGTGGATCGAGTAAACGAGAGATCGGTCTTGGGGAAGCAAAGATTGCAGTTAAAATGAGCTTGGGTTGGGCAAAGCTATTTTCACTTCATCTGTGAAGTTAAACGGAGAAGCTCGAGTAAGCGACAATTACGCGGTCGATAGCTACCGTGCGACGCTTCGTACATCCTTGCAGAGGATTCTCCCGTTTCTCGTTTCTACGTGGACCGAGGAAACGGAAGGTCGGTCTCGGGGAAGCGAGGATTGCGGTTAAAATGAGCTTGCTAGCTGGACGAAGCTATTTTCACTTCGTCTGTAAAGTTAAATGGAGAAGTAGACGGCGATTACACGGAAGATAGCTACCATGTGACTCTTCCTACATCCTTGCAGAGAATTCTCTCTTTTCTCGAAGATCGATCTTGAGGAAGGAAAACTTACAGTCCAAATACGTTTGCTAGCTGAACGAAACTATTTTCATCTGAAGAATTGAATGAAGAAGAAAAGCGGTGAGAATTGGATAAATAGTAATACTCGATTCTTCACTCTTCATTTAATTTTGCTGCGGAAGCAAACAAACATTTATAAAAAGTAGTGTGTTCCTAAGGCCGATCTAGAGGGATAAAGTACGCGTATTGATCCTCGCATGGCGGACGGTAGTTGCCGGCGGCTGAGTCTCGCGTGACCCATACTAGCGACTATATGGTCAGAGACAAGATGGTCAAGATCCTCACTCATGTTGCGGGTCACCGCAGACCCAGCCATGCGAAAGTTAGTATTCGTATATTACGAATATTTCCACAGCGGTGTCAAAGTATAATGGTTCAAATCTATCTGAAGAATACTCACGACAGTACACCTGAAGGTTCTAGCGATTAAAGTGCCGAAAGACGGGATACTCACCTAAAACAGAAAAGAGAAAGATAATTAGTACCAACGCTGAAGAGATAAAAAGACGCGTATAATATCGTTTTCCGTCGGTTGAAAGCGGAACCATGTGTTCTCCAATTATAATAGACCAAAATTAGTGGTTCGCGGAGACGACGTCGGTAACGTGTCTGTAGATCGTTCGAAACGTGTCTGTAGATCGTTCGAAACGTGTCTGTAGATCGTTCGAAACGTGTCTTGTTCGACGATCGATCCAGCTATATAAATTCACGAACGATCGATCATCGAAAATTGGCTTCTTCCGTGGAGCTACGTGCTCGATTTCGGAGGCCACGACTTTTTTTTACGAACAACAGCTGACGCCTATCGCATGTCGGTCACGTGGCCGACCTCCATCGCAAATTTTTAATCAAATAACGGTCGTACGTTATTTCATTATACACATACATGTATATAGCATATTGTATATAATGTATATTGTGTATATTATATATTGTGTATATTGTATATATTGTATATTGTGTATATTGTATATATTGTATATTGTATATATTGTGTATATTGTATATATTGTATATTGCAAATTATGTGGTATTACATACATTCTGAACTCCAGGCATTACTAAAAGAAGATACTAATTTTGGTACTTCACTTTCGCCAAAATAAAATTCAACAAACAACACCGTTGCAGTAACAAATTAAAAAGTTCAAGATTACGAAAAAAACCTGTTTAAATGCTAGCGTAAATAGAAAGATACGCAAAGTAGGCTCGGCGCTAAATGTGTTAATTAACCATCAGGCTCGGTCTCGTGTTTCTAATCTCCAACGAATGCGAAAGCGGACATTAGTTGAAATTAGCGTGTTAAGTGAGTTAACGGGATCTCTGTTATCTCGTGTGGAAAGATTTCTCAATTCCAGAGGACAGGCTGATCTCCCAGGAAATCACCTGTGTCTAACATCCACGAATCAAGGTCAGATCCGTGGCGTTCCTCGGCCCATCAACCGGACAGATGGCGATGTTAACGCTTGTTACGTGTTCGATGGGTCTCGGTAGTCCTTGATCACGTGCTGGATCACCGAAAACCGACCATCTGCCGAAATAACGACTTAATTTGTCCGGAGACTTCGACTAGCCCGGAGCCAAGATGGCCGCGCTCCGTTCGTTTCTCGGAAGTGTTCGGCCGCGGACTTCTCGCGACGATCGCTCGGGCTACCAAGGCAGCTCTCTTCGCGGTAGAAATTCATGATTAAAATCTCCGTGTCCTATCCTAACGTACCCGGGTGCCAAGGACACGGCTAGCGAACTGTCATACAACGGCCGCCCATTCATTTCTATGCCACTTTTCATTTCACGCTACCGGGACTGCGTGTCTCGTTACCAGCCTGGAATTATGCTGTCCCTATTCGAGCGTGCTGCCTTGCTAAGCACTTCTTTTCTGACTGATCGCGTCCAGCTAACTACGGCTACCACACGGAGAGATATCTGTGAACAATGATAATGAAGGCAGAACACAGGGACGGTAGTTGAGGACGAGCGAGTGGACACTAGATATGAAGACACTAGATATCCAGTAGATATGAAACCTTCTGAAGAATGTTGTCTAATACGGGAACGTTTCTTCCATTGATCATAGTTTCTACATAAATGGAAGAAAATTTTGACATCCTACAATGTACTTAAATACAGTATAATGAGACAATTGATAAACGATACGATTTTAATAAAGTATTATTTACCGATGAAGCTTCGTTTACGAATCACGGGCAGATAAATTTAAAAAACATGCATTATTGGTCATCTGAAAATCCGCGGTGGTTACGGACAGTCGACAAACAAAGACCATGATCCGTCAATGTTTCACCGGAACATTAAATGCAGAAAAATATATTGCATTTTTACGAGAATCGTTACCAATTCTCCTGGAAAATACACCCTTGGACATTCGTGAAGATATGTGGTATCAACATGACGGATGTCCAGCCCATTCTTCCCGTGTCGTAACACAATTCTTGAATAACAAGTATCCAAATCGTTGGATTGGACGTAACGGACCCGTATTATGGCGAGCTCGCTCACCAGATCTTACACCCCTTGATTTCTATCTATGGGGAAAACTGAAAGACGATGCTTATCATGAACCACCAACCACTGTAGACGACATGAAAGAAAGAATTGTCAGGATTTGTGCGTCGATTCCCTCGGAAATAAATTACACAGCAGTACGTTCTGTAACTTCACGGCTAAATGAATGTATAGCAGCTCAAGGGAATATTTTTGAACATTTTGCGTAACAGAAATAAAGCAAATGAATCTTACACGTTGAATTTTATTTATTCCATTTTTCTGGGTTGAAGGTCATTTGCAGGTCATATTGTGTTACATGGATGGACAGCGTAACTTTGTCCTAAAAAGTTTTTCTGTACAACGAAAAGTAACGGAGATATTTAGGTGTTCTGTTTCTTCGGACTCACCCTGTAGTAAAATATACTACAATATACTGAAATGTACTAGAACATACTGTAATATAATCGAAGATCGTACAATGTACTATAATATACTGGAATAGACTAGACTATATTATAATATAAAATGGAATGTACCAGAGTACAGTGGAGTTAATCGATTGGCCAAATGAGCGGCTCGATAGATCAGGTGCAATTTTGAAAGTCGACTCTGCCAGCAGATCCCCGTTGAAAAAGCCACGCCTAGAGCTCTCGAAACCGAGGCGGTCGGTCTCTCGATTACGCGTTCCCCCGAGTCTTGTAGCCGGCCGGGATGGCCGTGTTCGTCCTCTTGTTTTCTTGCTCGCGCCGATCGAGGCGTCGAGGATAAATCGCCTTAGCAAGAGTATTAAGGAGAGCCGTGAATTCGTTCCTGGTACACGCATACGTTCCCTCTGTCGCGTTTCCTTCCTCTTTCCTTCCTGCTGGCTGTTCGCCCTCGGCCAGGCTGAGCCTTCGGCCGGTTTCGGCAACGAAAAACGTCCGACGGTGGCGTGCGTGTGTGCGTTTCTAATCCTGAAAACCTACACCCCATGCAAATTACGAGGCCGCCTCAGATCGTAATCTCGCCCGGAGTCTAGGAAAAGGGCGGCCGTAGCCGCGAACTAAAGCCGGGCTCGTGACTCCGCGGCCGCCATCTTCTCCCCGAAATAGCAGCTTCGACTTCCAGAAGCCTGAACGTTCCGAGCTCCGAGGCGAGTATCGTTTTATGGCGGATCGAATCATTCCAAAGAGTTTGAACTTTTCGATTTCACCGGGGTTACCCGTTTATAGGGGTGGTTGTAAAAGCGAGATCCTGTAGGAACCTAAAGAAGTCGTGGTCAACGTTTGTTGTACCATCGCCAGAAGTTGTTTCTCCTCTTTACAACAACGTCACGGAGATGAAAGGGGGATCGTGGATTCCGCGGCGACCGCAGACACGACCGTCCATTGTTATTGTTTCGTTCGACTGTTTTACGACTGTTAGCCTGTCAGAGGAACTTACGGTGTACGAAATACGCGCGGATGGCTCCGGGATGCAGCGAGATGTTCAATATATTCGTCGGTGTTCGTGCCACGAGACGGTCGAAATCGTCTTCATCCCATCACTAGGCCCCGCAACTGCCTCCGGCGATGAATTCGTAATTGAGGCGTTAAATCTCGAACGAGCCGTTTTGGCTCCTTCGTGAAGATCGCTGCCCGTGGTAACGCAGAGCACGAAACGTTGTCGAGGCCTTCGGTACAATTGGGCCCTGGCTTCGCTGACGTCTCTTAAAAACCACCTTCCGTGTACCGTCTCCATTGATGTTGCCACCAAACCGTGCCGAGTCACGCGATTTTCCCTTTCACGTGCCCCCAAACCACCCGGTGCTTTTCTTCGTCCGACAGTCTGCGTTCCTTCCTCTTGTCCAGACGCGTTGAAACATTCTTTAGATAGAAGCTTTTGACAGCGCACTAGACCATCGATTAGCCGCAATTCTGATGTCCGAATTCCTTATTGTCCGAATATGTTTCACACGGAAACTGTTCCATCTGAAACGGTTCGTGTGCAACTCAATAAGGACTTGCTTCACCGCTGAAACGAAGTAATTATACAATCATCCATGTCCGGTTAATTCAATCGAATTACAACAAATGAATGAATGAATACAACAAATTGAAAATTCATATATTCCATTCTACTATGTGTATCATAAATAGACAGCGGATTTTATGCATTTATAACAAACATGAGTATGTGCAATTTAAAACAGTCAAGACATTAGAAGAATTTAAAAATACCATTATATTATTTTCAACTTATCAGCACTAAATCTACCACTGTCGGTCAAATGACCGGTTTTATATATTTTATTTTACAATTGTTGAAATTATGATGCTGCTTGCATGGAAACTGATTCGATAAATTTCTTTATCCATGAACATATTGTAATAAAAATTCCACAAGATCTAAGTAAATAGAGTTTTGTCTTTTTTCTAAGCTAAAACATTTTAATGGCTTCTAGTGTTCCATAGATTTAGTGTTAAACATATTAAGAAAGAAAATAAATTCCCATTTCACTCCAGTTTGTTGCAATTCGGGTATAATATTTTTATTCGCGTAAAGATCCGCTGTCTAATCATAAATTATTCGAACCCTCGATAAAATTTTGTAATGTCACCCTAAAACCCTCAACATCTTCCTTGCGTGTGTTGGAATGTCTCCAGAGCCACTTCAACAATTGATATGTTAAAAAGTTGCATGGCAAATATTGCCAAGTATTATCAATACGAAATAATGAAATTATTCTACCTAACTCTCCGCTTATTTGTGTGTATTCGCACTTATTTGCGTATATTTATGTCTTCATTTTGCATTGTGGTGGTTCGAGGTCGGGGTGCAGCAGCATATTTCGATGGTGGTTGATCGAGCGCGGTCCCTAACCGAGGCCTAACCGCGCTTCCATGCGCATCGTCTGCGCAGCGGCGCGGTGCGGAGTACAAGCGTCTCGTATATAGGGGCGTGCGTATATTCGAAAGGTTTACAAGCTACATAATCGTCGTGGCAGAGCGAGGAAGAGGGAAACGGTGGGTGGAATGAGAGGCGGTGAGAATCGGCGGCGCGAGCAGGAGCGCGAAACCGACGGAGAGGAAGAAGAAACGGACATGCAGCAGCGCGACCATCGCATCGCGTCGGGGGATATACAGAGAAGGGCATGTAACGGGAGGACGCGGAGATATATAAAGGTACGATGTATCGAGGTATACAACAGGCCTAGTAAGTTACACCTTCTGCCCTTATCTGTGAAGATCGGTTCGGGTACTCGGATACCCGGCCTTCCTCTGCCTCCTTTTCGCTCCCTTTCTTCTCTTATCTCCGTCCTGCCCAGGCCGAGCCTTCTCTCTGAATAACTTTACTACCGGTTTCGTGCTGCCTCGCGCCAACCACTAAACTTTCGGGATAACGTGCGACTCCTACGCCTCCACGATCCACGGTTTCCTCGATCCTCGCGCGAATCCAGACGAGCCCGTGGACGCTCGCCGTGGGTGGACGCGTGCTTCGCCAAAGTATTAGGTCACACCGCAACGATTTAGGGCACCAACGTACACTTTGGAAAACGACGAACACCTCCCACACTGGCTCTTTCCTTTTCAAGTGAAAACTTCTTTACACGCACCGCGTACACAATTGGTGGCCAGTGAATGAGTCTGATTTGTCACGCTCCGAGGTGAAACGCTATTCGGGTCAACTCGTTTGCTAGAGCCTTTGCACGTATCAGGTGATAATTAACGTGTTTCCTTTGTTTTTCGAAGACTTCAATTTACCACGAGAAGTACATTTCAGTCTTCCTGTCGATAACAAGCATGTTTTGAACGTACTAGGATCGTAAACGCGATTCACATTTCCTTACAAGCTGTGTGAAGAACGAAATTGCATCTTGTGCATCAGAATAAAATTGTAGCCATTCGTTCCCTATCTTACCTAATTGTACATAAACTAAGGGTTTCAATGGCGAAGATGAATGATTATTCTCTTCTATTACAAATGATGAGCGTATTTGATCATAAACTTTCTGTAGCTAATGACTAGTTACAATCGTTAGGAATCATTAAGGAATGAAGCGTTTAACACGTTGGACGCCACGGGCGTCCATTGTTATAAAATTGAAGTCACTGAATACCAATTTGTCTATGCTGAAATTAACTAAATTATAGTCCAAGGTCTAAGGTGAAAAGTTTTTTTATCAACTAATAATTGTTATTAATATCGCTGATCGTTTATAAGAGAGAAATATATGTGAAACGCAAAATTCGAGTGGCAGTCAGTGTGTTGATAAAGTTCCCAATTTAACCACCCCTCTATAAATTAGATATGGTTGCGCATTTCGATAATAGACCTTTTTCTCAACAAAATCTTTTCATTTAGCGAAATTAATACCTTTTTTTACGTTGGTAGCAAGTTACAGTCCACGATCATAGTCTGTAAAGTAAATAAATTGGTGGTTCGCTGTGAAGTCTACACCTCGATGAAAACGAATCCAGTAGTCGAATCGCGGGTTAGCCGTTTCCCCCGGTAATTTCAGCCGGCCGTTTATCCCAATTTACCGCGTGGTCACGAAACAATACCGCAAGAAGAGGATCGAGTGTCGGCCGCTGTCGATGGGGGCATCGATCGAAGATACGGTCGCTCGATCGACTATGATCTCGTCGATCTCGGTTCCCGACTCCCTCGTAAAAGTCCCCGGAGCCCGGGCCACCGTGTTACCTGAGCCTTTCTCGCTGGGAAGAAGCTTGCGAGCATCTCTTCCCTTATTCCCGTCCAGAAGCCGTTCCCATTCTTCCTGTCTTTCAACGGCCCCGGAAAGAGCGGCTCGGAGAAGCAACATTTGCATGGAGCCGCGTTTACACAGAAGCTGTGACGGCTTATTAGCCTGGGAGCAGCTGCGTGCCGGTAATGAGGCCCAATCTCGCGTTTACGCATAATACGATTTTTCGTTTAGACTTCGCAACCCCGTCACAGACCTTTCCACGTTCGAGCCCTTCCTCCCTCGCTGAACCCTTTCTCATAGTCTGCCACAGCATTTGTTACCCTGGCCTCTCAATCGATGCTTTGAAACTCGTCCCTGTCGAACGCGGTCTTGTTCTGTGCTTCACTTTTCCTAAACTAACCAATAAATAGTTTTACCTTTCGTTCTTAAACGAAGTTAGATTCTTCGTTTAAAATTTCCACTACAATTTTGTCCCCAACGACTTCCTTTCATTTTACATATCATAATAATTAGACTGCGGATCTTTATGCAAAATAAAAATTGTCTGCAGCGAATGCAAGAAAAAGAAACTAAATTGAATGTTATTTCTTTCCTTAATCATTTTAATGGAGGAGAAATCATATATATTAGCATCTTCAATATTTTAAAATTTCCAACAATTTTCAATTTCATCTGCTCAATTCTATTATAAATACATAAAGGTCCGCAGTCAAGTAATAATTAATTTAAACACACCTGTATTTCTATTGATTAGAGTCAACTCCTCTGACCTACCGACTCTGCTCCCACCACGAGGTGTTCAAGATTCTGGAACACGTGGTGGGAATTATAGAGAATCAACACTAGGAATTACTATGATCTGTTACCTCGTTAGTTACAACCTCTCTTCTGGGAAAGAAAAATATTTCAAGAGTTTATAATAGTATTATTATCATAGTATTATAATAGCATTATTATTATAATAATATAATAGTGTATTATTATAATACTAT
>CM052194.1:12881815-12892447 GCA_028455805.1 Lasioglossum figueresi | reverse complement strand
ATTTTCTCAGTATTTTCTGTACTTCTACATTTTGAAACAACACAGAAACAGTTTTTTCGTTAATAAATTGAACGTTAACTCTCCGTCGACACGCTGAGTCGTTTATGTGTAGACAGGAATACTTTTGAATCCTATATATGAAAAACGAGAGGAGTCCTCATTTTTTGAACTTAATCCGCAAATTTTTCGTTTTTTATTAATGACAGTATTAAAGCAAAGACTCGAATAAGTATCCCAGAATTTTTCCAGACCTTTTGAAAACGGAAAATAGTAAATATGTACATACCTCTGGACATGGAACATAACCAACATCCATGTTTATTATATTAAACGTATGTTCTACCTCTGTCCCAACTTACAAAAGTGTTGGCAGAAAAAATCCACTTTATATACTTACTCACTTAATATACTAGCAATAATGATGGCATGTGAAATTACTAACCATGAATTATGACAGTGATCGCAGTATTACATAGTATTACGACTACGGTCGTGATGTTAATTAACTACATTCACTCCTTGACTGTGATGTTTTAATCTAGAGTAGACTTGCTATGTCACTCTCATTCTTCATCTCAAAAATATCTGTATACATATAACATAAATTCAAAACTATATACGTTACGTTCTCCGTACCTTATAACAGTATTTAAAAAAGAAAAATATGAATTCTTCCTCTCGATTTCGAAATCGTAATATTTATCTAAATAGTATAAAAGTGCAGACGATTTCTTTTGTGTTTATGTATGTTGATATATCAATAATATTTTGATAACTATGACAATATAGACTGCTCTTTCAGCTCTCATTTGTGTTTATAAACATGAATAGCGTCGGTACCATAAATCTCCTTCGATCCCTCATGACGAAACACTTGCTACGCGGAAATTAAATAAGATATATATCCCCGAAATACATACATATGTATATCCAATATCCATAAAATATTTGCCAGTTCCTAGGACACCTATTCCAAGTGAACGAATATTATTAAAAACAGGAGACATACTGTCAGATTGCAGCCCAAGAATGTAAATACGTTAACTGTAATCTGTATGAATAATAAGAAATAAAAATGTTTATAGCCGAAAATGTAACAAATCTTAATCAAGTAATTATCTTATTCTAAAATTTATAAATTTGCAACATATCATTAATAATAATCATTTTTGTTATCAATATTTTATGGATATGTCGATAAATGTTTTGTTCGTAAACAATATGATGGATGACGTATCAATAGTCGCTTCGCTAATCACTATCTCTGACTTGCGCAAAGTGCAGTTATGCTCTCCGCCAATCAGAAGCGATCACGAAAAAACGAATCACAAAACGAATATCAAACGTAGCAGTCCACGCCGATCATAGTAAGTACACAGTCATAGGGAGAGACAACAATAACAGAGTTGGAGTCAATAGTATTGATTATAGATCGATGTAGGACATGAATGCGTTTCTATCAAATTACCGCCAATCATTTCACCGACAATGTTTAATCGACGTTTAATCGACGACATTTGACCGACATTGATTTCGCCAACAAGAGTAATTCACCAACAATGTTTATATCAACGCTTGTTTGACTCACTTCGCTGACCGTTCTGAAATTACAACATTGACGCTGTATTTACTTAGGTATGTATGCGATTGTAATTGTATGCCATTTTCATCTTATTATAAAGTAATAGCTAAAGAGTATAATTATATATTGAAATATTCGTAAAGTTATAAGGTAATAACTATACATTGAACGATGTAAAAATAGTAACCAAACGTAATGAGTAGATTGCGGATCTTTATGCAATTGTCGTTTTTGAAAATTTTCAAAAAATGCTAGGATATGATATACGACAGGATTTAGTACGATTTTAATTTATTTCAGATCTAAAAAGGCTACTACCGCAGAAAATAAGATTTTATTTGATTCGAAATTCTTGAAATTCGGCTACAAAAATTGCAAATTGCATGAACAATCGTTTTTCTTTTGTACGATCGATGTAAACAAGCGTCGATGTAAACAAGTGTCGATGTAAACGTTATCGGTGAAATGATTTGTGGGAATTTGATATAAACCCGACACATGAACAGGTTACTGCATTATTTTGTGGTAAGTGCGTTACTTCTGTAGCTAAAGAAAAGTAAAGAAAGGTTAGGTTGTCCTACGTATAATAAGGTAAATGTATCTATTACTGCGGGTGTATGTTTTACTTCGGTATTTTTTTCCCAATGCGATTAAAATACGTAAAAGTAAATATTTTATTAGTACAATTCAATGAGAATGTATCCTCGTTGGCGAGGCAAACCAAATTGTCAATTCTCATATTTTTATAATCTCAGGATTTGAAAAAACATTCTTCATAAAATGTAAAAATAAGACCATTTTTCTTCTATCTCGATCACCAAAGGACTGTTGTTCACATTCTTCATACTGCTTTAAATTGCATAGGGGAGAGTTTTAGTATTATTCAGATACCTATTTCGAAACTATAAAAATATAAAAAGAAACTTCTCTTGCCTTTGTAATAAAAAAATTAAAGTGAAGGAGCAGTTCATTATTGTGTCACAAAAGTCACTAGGAATGTCCCTAATAAGCATTGCGGTGTGAATTGTAACTTCAATAAGAAACGAACTTCACTTCAGTCTAACGTTTCAGGTTACGTTCCTATTCGGTACACGTAAATAGGTAGGATACGATTCTAGATAAAGAGAGTAATTAAAGAGTGTTTAAGAGTAGTTAAGTTGAAAAGTAATAAAAAAGCAGCAACTAAAATAACAAACAAAGAATATAAAGTGAAGTGCACGGAATGAACTACTTGTGGAACCGAAAATCTGAGAAACAAAGAAAGAATGGAGATTTTAAGAAATTAGAACGAAGCATTGAGAAAGACAAAGGAGTTTACATTGTAAGTGCAGTTGTGAAATGTAGTAAACTTCACAATATTCTTGATTTAAAACATCTTCAAACTAAAGAAAATTAACATTACACAAGTTTATTAAAAGTATTTATTGAAAGAATGAATTTAGTTATTTATGTGATATTGTACTTCGGTGTTGAAATTGATAAAAGGATTCACGTCAAATGTAATAAATAGACAAATTATTTGTTACTGTACTCAGGATTTATTTAAATTAATGCCTACGTACGTAGTTTGTTTCTGGATTCTAATCCGTAGCAATGGATACGCAGTGATTTTATTTTTCAATATTTTTATTATATTAAATGTTGTATTTGGTTTTGAGGGCCACCATTTTTTTTGTATTCAGGACACATCGTTCCTCCATAAAATGCTTACACATTATTATTTTTGCAGCAGTGGACAGCAGTGGACGGATGGAATTTTCTGACGTATCAATTAAACGACGCCGATGAAGCCGTACAATAAATTCCAGGATAATTTCATCGCGATTCCAAATTTTATGGACATTCCAGGCGTCTATCCTAAGCAACGTTGCCATGGGAAAAATTTCGTCGAGGGACTACTACCGGTCGGAGGCAGGTATCTAGCAGGTACGTGTTAAAATCTGTGAGTACAAATGAATATTCGATTACACCATTAGTTATCGGCGTTATAAAACGCGCGGGGCTACCGCCATGGGATGGGAACACATGTCGCCGGGTTCGAAGTGGTGTCGGGTCCCCGTGGGCCATGCGACACACTCCGAAAATCATACCTCGGCCGATTTCATGACTAGTCTCTTGCACGGTGGGACGGCGGAAAGTCGTAAATACCCGGTAAAAAGCGGGCCGGCCGCTTTCTATACGCGATATTCACGCATACCGGGGATACCGAATACGGTGGTGCTGCGCGGCACAACTTTATGACGGTCCACCATAAAACGCGGATGTAGTACAACCGGGAGAAGCGGTCCCCGTAGGTGTAGCGTTTACACGCCGCCCGGAGAACGTACGGGACAGACCGACGAACAACTTTATTATTTTCGGGATGTTATAACATCGCTGGTGTTTCGGACACACCGGCCCCGGGAACGGGTCGACGATAATGTAACGCCGCGCCGCGCGGCCCGTTGTGCAACCAAATTATTGTTGTTCGTTCTCGAACCTTGCTCGAACCCTAAAACGACCGAGCTGGACCCTCTTCGGATGGAAAATATCGGGAAACATTGGTCCTCTTATTTGATAAAATCTTATCAATTCTCAACCAGTTTATTTGGGACTCTCACAATAATATTCGGGCAATTTGAAAAGGACGATCATATTTTTATGATTGGACCATATGACTAGAATTTTTTTATGATGTTAAAACAAATAGTTTACTACATGAAGTGAGAAATAAATTTTAACCCTTTAGACTCGGTGCTATTTTAGCTTGAAAATTAAACATTTCTTTCGACCTAGAACAATTTCATTCTATATTAATCTTTTTCTTTGTATGAATATGAAATTGATATAATAGCTCATACAATATTTAAATGTTTAGTAATTGATTAGATACCAACATATTTAATAATGTAAACAGTATTTTGAATAATGTTGCAGCGATTTTTAGTGGTGACTCTGAGTCACGTTCCGTTCAATGCGAAACGAATTGTCCGTGTTATAGGAGGGTCGACTGTACGAAACAGCCCCCGAGTGGACCTACCCCGGTCGTCCACGTCGTTTCCGAGAACAATGATCGAGCGAAGGCGGGAGGAGGGAGGTTGGGGGGGTTGCTGGTCTCTCGAAGACGACAAAACGTAGAAATCTCGAGCAAACTGGTGATCCAGTCGGGGGTTGGGGGGAAGGTTCGCGAAAAAAAACTCGTCCTGAGTCCCCTGGACATCTCGTGGGGGCACCCGTCTGCTGGGCCCAGGACTCTGTGGACGCACGCGCTGACGCGACAACCTCATTTGTGCGCGACGGCTTCCAGCGGGCGACAGGGGGCGGGGGGCTTCAAGGGGACCAGCGTGGAGAAAGGAAGAAGACACGTCAGCCAAGAAAAAGAGAGGAAGAGAGAGAGAGAGAGAAAGGGTGGGGGAGAAAGGACAGGAGCGGAATGACGGTAAGAGGAGCGTGTGGAGAGACCAGCGGCCGAGGCAAGGCGAAGCGAGGCGAGGTGAAGCGAGGGTGGTCAACTAGACGGGGCCCTGGGACTGAAGAAAAGGGGCCCCGGAGAAATGGGGTGAGAGCTAGAGCATGCGTGCACGAGCAGAGAGAGAGTTGGCGATCGTCGACAGAGCGAAAAGGAAGCGCGGTGGGGAGCTGAAGAGATAGGACGACAGAGGGAAAAAGGGACGAAAAAAGAGAACGAGAAACAGAGGTAGGGGACCGCTGGATGGTCCAATCAAGAGAGCAGGGTACCGCGCTGACGTGATTACAGCTGCCGCGCGTGACCGGAGTTAGTTCACCGACTCGCTTCTTCCCTTCCTTTCGTATTCCTCTGTCCCGGTATGCTTCTGCCACCCGCTTCGATCCGCGGACCACGACGTTCCAGGGACATCCACGTGGATGCCTTTTGGTACCGTTGCCCCCGCGACTCACAACCCTTTCGTGCATAGAATCGTTTCACTGTAACACCATTGAAATTTACTCGTTCACCTACTCCTTCTCAGTCGAATGACTTTTCAAACGTAAACCTTGATGAACTGTCTATGATGACATAGTCAGCTGATAACTAGAAAGCGGATTTTATGTATAAAAACCAACAGGTGCAATGGAAAACAGTAAAACTATTGAAGAAATTTAAGAATGTCAACATACTGTTTACAACTCAATGAAATTAACAAAGAAACGAAGGACTTTCAACTGGTCTATTGTTCGGTTCACCATGAACTGGTGCATGCTCCATGGAAATATTGCGCGTACTTCAGTGTCTAAGCTGATTTTGACCAAGAGAAGTGGAATCGGTAGATGCATCCCTGCATCCGAGACAACTTTTACAGCGGTTCGCCGGGCCTGTTTTTGCGCCAGGCCAAAGTCTTCAGGGCCCGGTACCTCCCTGTGTTCCTTTACGAGGACTGTACGCTCGTATAGTCGGCGCAAGCCAACGGTTTCTTAATCGCAAAAGAAAACCTCGGTGTCTCGTTGTAGACACGCAATTCGCGTGCTTCGATTGTACCCGTGAAACTTGATTCCACGTGTTTGCCCAAGAGGGCTACAAAAAACGGAAGACTTCGCATTCCCGTGCTTCGGTGGATCAAAAATCGACAGTTACGCTGGACATGTCTAAATACTTCGGTATAGAAAATATTAATGTTCACTTCTTTCGACAAATGAAAACCGAAAGATACAGGGTTTCAGTAGTTTCTACGCTTTTGAATATAGTAATTGTAAACTTTTGGCTTTTTCCAGTTTTTAAAATGATCATCTTTGATTAGTAGACAGCGGATTTTATGTATTTACAAAACAGTCAAAAAATTGGAAGAATTTAAAAATATTCTTACATTATTTTTTCAATCTATAGAACATATTGAAGAAGTAAATAATTTTCTATTTTGCTCCAGTTTGTTGCAATTCAGGTAGACAACTCATAGTTATTATTATTCATAGAAATTCATAGAAATTATTATTCTGAATTAATATAAAATAAATTTATTAGGACCAAACTTTTTCTCTTTTATTTGTCTTTGATATTTATTTTTAGAGTATGTGTTCATACTGGGTGTTTAAATGATTGGAGCACAGATTGATATGTTTTTGCATACAATCATTGATATGATTTTTATATTTTATGAAATGTGTCTACATTTACAACATTGCTTGTCTCGTTAAAAATAGAAGGTTGTTCGTTCATTAATTAAGAGAACTGGCTAGAAAGTGGCCAGAGAAATTGATCCCGAGGAGAGAAAGAGAGAGAGGCGAAAAATCTGCCGGGTATTAGAACCTCGAAGGGAACCGCTCTATTTGGCGGACCGTTGCGTTCCATGTATGGGGTACGGGCACCCCATACCCCCGGCTTCCTCGCGGCCCCCATGGACCTCGTTCCGTGCTCGCCCTTTTACGTCCTACGACTCGTCCAATGGACCAGAACCACGCTAGGGAGAGACAGTCCCGGTGGACATGTTTATTATTTCAACGTCGAAGTCTCTCCCGAGATTTAGTGGCCTGGACATGGCCCCCCATGCCCCACCCGTCCCCGCACAAGATGCTACAAGCCAATAAGATCAGAGGGAAGAAGGGCTCGGCGAACAACTGCGAGGAACACGTCCGAATCTTTTCACTTTCTCGGCAGACAAAGGCTCGCTTCTCTCCCCGGAACAGTATCTTTGTTACACCGATGTGCGCTCTCCGATCTGATCGTGACATGATCGTTCAACTGACAGTGTCCGATAACTTGACGATTTCATTCACAAAAATACAAACAGTTATCGATTTTTCAACTGTGAACGTCGAACAAATGCTTCTGCTCGATAGCGCTAATTAGTAAACTGCGGATTCTTATGCAAAATAAAAATTTTCGAAATTAATTGTATGGAACAGAAGTGAATCGAGGATGTTCTTCTTCTATCCGTCATTTTAATAAGTCGATAATAATGTAATAGCAAGCTTAAATTCCTTTATTGATTTGACAGTTTTGTATATCCCTTATTCGGTTTTGTCATAAATGCATAAGTCTGCAGTATAATTTGTCGATTTTAATGCGAAATCGAAATTGTCTGGACTAGTTTCAACGTTCTTCTCTTAAATTCTTTAAATGCTTTTTATTTATTGTCATAAGAGCATCAAATCGCAGTCTAGTGATAATATCAATTTCATAAATTGTGTTGTTTTAACTTAAAAATATGTTCACGCTGAAGACACACTTATAACATAAAGAAACATATTCGATTTTTAACATTAGGATGACTATTACGACTCGTTCACGTACACCTCTTTTTGATTAATGAAAAATATGTTTAATATCTTCAATACTGCGGTAAAACAGTCGTACAATTTCTAGTGGATCGCTGCGCTTCAATCGTCGCAATAAATTCCGGCGAATTCATTCATTTCCGACGGTCGACACCAGGCTGGCCCGCTAATAGAATTCGTTGCACCGGAATTAGATCTGTAAACATGAGATTCTCCGTCTCGTATTTAGTCGGACAAAACGCGTGTCCGAGGCGTGTAGTTTAGTTATTTCGACGTGTAGTTTAGTTATTTCGACGTGTTCGAGAATTTCTAGGATGATTTCCGTAATTTTCTTGTAATTTGAGCGGCTCCCGCATGACAATTTCTGGAATGCGTTTGAGGGAGCGCGGTGTCGCGCGCTCGTTCTGGCCAGATCCTCAGGAATTTCGTAGTAACGGCCGTAAATTTCCGCGGCGCGGTCCCGATGCGAGCCGATAAATCCGGCGACCACGGCTAGAAAGCTTTAAACGCCCGGACAATTTAATTTATGAAAGCCGAACACGAATGAAAACGTAGAGCGCAGCGGCGCCGCGCCGTTTTGGCCCTCTTTCCACCGTAGTCCCGGGCCCGTACTTCGTCCGGTAGTCATTACACCGTATATAATGAGGCAATTAAGTAACACGAAGCAACGGTACTTAAGTCTGAATTAATTTTTTTCTTATCTATCGATCTGAACGCCGGCTTTTTGCTCGTAAAACACTCGGCTCAAGCCGGGCCCCGTCCTCACGGATGATTATTCGAAAATGTTCGCAAACGGCTGCGGATTCGATCGTGAACGTGATTCCCCAACGTGTTAATAAAACCATAAAACCAGATCCCGAGGTTGCGCTTTATGGGAAACGGAACTAGAAGGTTAATGGTTCTGCAGTGAATTGATTATGCTTGCCGGTAATTACGCGCGAATTCAGTTTCGCGAGTTGTTACGCTACGGCTCTCCGAAAAAGCTTATGGAAAATTGGTGCTCGTTAATTATAGCTTTCGCAGTCGCCGAGACAATTATAGAGCGGCGATCATGTCGAATAACGTTGTATATTGAGAACATTTTTCTAATTTTCAAGAATTTTTGTCTAATTGTAAGTATTTCTTTTGAATTGTAGAAAGAAGGAAGATGGCGTGTTGGAGTTATGTAAAGAAAATCAAATTATCCCAAAAACAAACACGATAAAACCAATGAAACGGTGAATTTCCTATAGCGCAAAATAATGTGATATGCTTAAATTGAAAGCGGGTGCACATAAATCGGGAGACCGTAGATGACGTGAAAGACGTGGCGTGTTAAATAAACTGCCGCGTAAATAGAGGGACGAGTGTACGTTAATTTTATGGAAGTTTTGAGGTTGTTGCGGGGTCTACCGTCCAATTGGTACGTCGAGTAAGTGGTATTAGATCGTGGGATTGTATAAGATGCGGGTTTCATATTACAGGTTGTAAAAAGACAGAAAAAAAAGGAGGGAGGGTAAGAAACGCTACGGAAAGCGGAGTCAACCTGTTTGCCTCTCTCGAGAGAGGCTCGATTATCACTCGAATACCAATCGGTAGATCGGACGCGATACGCCGCGGACGACGATGCTTGTCCGCGCGAACGCGTGTCCGTTCGAGCGGTTCGCGCACGGTTATTTGCGGTTTGCGCGTGCACCGGGCCGCCGCAGCTTCCGGTTCGCTTGTCGTGGTGAACGGCGACCAATCAGGCGCCAATCGTCTCGGGATGCTACCGACTTAACGGCCTCCCTTCGCCTTCGATCGGCTTCCTTCGACCTTTTCTCCCTCGGCCCCCGGGCCCTTCGCCCTCCGCCGCCACAGCTCGGCCGCGGCCGCAAGTCCCCTCGCGAGAAGACTTGGCAACATTGCGTGGGCCCCGCACGGAGAACCAGAGCGGAGGAAACGGGCCCCCTGTGCACAGGACCCCGCGCTGATCTGTAAGAACGAGATCGAGCACCTTTGTCCCGATGGAATCGACCGCGAGTTTAATCTAGCTTTGATGATTTAGCGACAAAATATTTACTTTTTAACCCGGTGAATTTCTATTTTCTTGATGATTGTATAACCATTAGAAAATACATAGGCATTCAATAAATATAAACTTCCTTCTTCCTCTAAGAAATTATAAATGTCTAGGATGTTCTAATCACGTAGAACAAATCGTAACGCAAGGGGTTAAATATTATTTTATAGCTTGAATACTATCCCGAAAGGGACACCAAAATTTAACGCTACAGAATTTATTGAAGCCAGAATGTTGCCAGAATGTTGCCGAATTTTCACAAAACAAAGAACAGTAAAAGTGTTGTACAGTCTTTTTCGAGATAATTTTCCATTCTCTTTTTAACTTCAAGGCCACCACAGGTTTCTTGAATGAGACCGTATATCCATGCCATCGTGATGCGATAGCAAAGGAGAAAACTAATTTAATGATTTGCAATATTGTGACCTTCAGATGTTTCTTTATTCTAAATTGGAGTTGCAATGGTCATGAATAGACTGCGGATTTGATGCATTGATGACACAAATGGGTAGGTACAATTTAAAATAGTATAAAAATTGCACGACATTTTTATTTTGCAGAAAGATGTGCAGTCTAGTCATGAATCTATTGTATCTCTCTGAAGAATATTGGATCTCTGAAGAATATTGGTTCTCTCTGAAGAATATTGGTTCTCTCTGAAGAATATTGGATCTTTCTGAAGAATATTGGATCTTTCTGAAGAATATTGGATCTCTCTGAAGAATATTGGATCTCTCTGAAGAATATTAGATCTCTCTGAAGAATATTGGATCTCTGAAGAATATTGGATCTCTCTGAAGAA
>CM052194.1:12851730-12881715 GCA_028455805.1 Lasioglossum figueresi | reverse complement strand
TTAAGCGAGAGATCTCCACAGGCGTATGGTCAAACCACACGTGCCCGGTCAAAGGTAGAGTTTGAAAAACGAGGGTGAGAGTCGTCGTCGAAAGTCGAACGTTTCGGATGCAACCGATCTGTCCGGTGCAACAAAGTGAGAAACGGCCGGAGATGCCGAAATCGCTGAATCGCGTCTTAGTCAGGGTGACTGTCCGATCTCTGTCGGATTCTACAGATACTCTGCGGTAGATTCTATCGGCGGAGAGTGTAGGTATTCCTCGGCGGGACAATCGAGGGATCGCTTAGTAGCAGACCGGCCACGAAAACCTGGCTTGTCCGCATCATTTTTAATCGTAATCAGCCGTATCTGCGGCGCATCAACGATGAATGGCGAGCGAAATTAAAGCTGGACACCCGGTACGTAATATATCGGTGGTTGCCGGGCACCTGCTAAGAAAGAAAACTCACGGAGGAATACGATAAAGGGGGATGATTGTGATCTGAGACTCCGAACGCGATAGAGCCATAGATCATCGTGGAGTGAGAGGGCCGGGCCCCGGCCTCGCTCGCTCGCTCGCTCTCCTCCCTCGGGGGTTCCGTTCGAAGGAGCATCAGGAATATCAGGATGCGAGCACGGCAGGGCCGCATCTAGCCGCGCATAACTTCTCCGTCCTGCCAGGCTCCTTTAATTGCTAATCTTCCGCCAGTCCGCCGGAATCCGTCCGTGGTGGAACTATTATATCGCGACTGAGAGTGCCGCGCGGTTTGCTAGCCTAACGGCGAAAAAACCGGCCACAATCTCCGGGAAGCTGATAACTTTGTCCGCTTTGATATACGCAGCACGTGCTCCAGATTCTTTTTTCTGATGTAGTTCTTGTGTGTCCGGGGATCCATTAAGCGATCAACGGAGAATGGACGGGGAACGGGTCCGGCTCTCTTGGTCGGCTCTCCTCCCGATCAGCTCGAGGAAAATTAGTTCTTGATTGGTTTTGATGAATTTGTAGCACGAGCATCTTCCATTACCCCACAATATCCCTTTGTGCTTGTACTCGGTGTGCTCAGTGGTTGGCGCAACCACCTTCGGCGCGGTTCTTTCTTTCGGACAACGAATGATTACATTTTGTTCCGCCGGTTTTTGAATGATTAAAGAAAACAATGATTCTGCGCGTTCCGTGATTGATTGACCTGTTTGCTTTCCGCTCGATCGACTCTGGGAAAACAATGTTCGCCCACAACGCGACGATTTTAGACACAATCTTTTCTTACAGGGTTGAGAATTTCCTAAAAACGGTGCATAGAAGTAATGTACAAGTTCTAAGATATGTATATATACATGTACGTATCTTTTTTGAACCGAGTTATTTCAAAATCGTGTGAAGAAAGAGATTTTTGAGCATATCTAATTATTTTATACGTGATAGGTATATGTACATTGTATAAAACATCGTATAAAAAACAGATTTCTAATGTTTAAATATTTTAATATTGATAAAAAATTCCATGATGATTGTGGTTAACTTACATGAAAGTCTTCATAGTACTTGACGTGGGGTGGCCACCCCCAAACTTGTATACCCTACAAAATGATTTCAATAACGTTATGAAACAGAAAATGTACCAGAACAACATGTAATAATCACTCTACGACAGTCTATCGCTTCGTCGTACGCATTATTGTTATTATTTTTCTCTATCGAAGTGTACTAACTAGACTGCGGATTTTTGTGTAGCATAAAGATTGTCATTTATGTTATTAAATTAGATTTATTTATTTTCTTGATCATTTTAATCGGTTGAAAATAATACATTAGTATTTTTATCTTGCTCCGTTTTATCATAAATGCATCAAATCCGCAGTTTAGCAATAACAGTTCTGTTATACAGTATACCTATCTAATTGTTTTATGAATATTCTAATGTTAGACACATACGCATACAACATTAATGTTTTAATATTTCATGAAGATTTTGATCAACTTCCATGAAAGTCGTGGATACCGTGGAGGTCTGGGTTAGGCTGGCCACCCCCGGTCCAAACACTAGAAAATTATTTCGGTAACATTCCACAACAGCAAACGCACTAAAATAAGATCTAATAATTTTTCTTCCACTGTTTACTGTTTCAGTGTACACAATTTCGTTAGTTTGCGAACCAGCTAGAGCTCCAAGTAACGTGGTCAACAATCAGCGTTGATTTAAATACCATAAATCATTGGGAACGCCAGCGCACGGCCCCGTTATGTCTGGGCTGGCCTAGGAGCCACAGAAAATTGCACTAATTGAGAAAGAGAACCGAAGGGAACCCGGCGCATCGCCAAATGATTTTCAGCCGACGGCATCGGTCGCATTAAATGCCGGACGTCTCTATGCGGGGCTCAGTTAATATCTCATCGGGCGAATCTTGGTTTGGACAGTGGAAACGGTAGTCGCTGACCTTTCACCGAAACGAGTCGACGATTTATAAAGGAACTGGACGAGAAAGCGGATTCGCCGTCGCTCCGAACGATCCTCCTCGGCGCGGCGTAGTGTTTCCTTGTTTCTTTATTTTCCAGACGGGGCCGGGGAGTGGTCGATGGTTAGCAAGGACATTATAAATTTGAATCCACCACCCTGCAATTATTGGAGACGGCGAGGCGTGTTCCTCCTAGCTCGCTGATCTCGGACGTTGAAAGACTGTCTGCGCGCCGCAGAAACAACCTTCGCGTGATCTGCACGAAAATGCCGCCGAGTTTCGTGTTTGTGACCGTGTGCGCATGTATTTTTGATAATTGCCGTGTGTTCGAGCTCGTCCTGTGGGTCCGTTAAGCTCTCGAGTCATTGAAATAAATGGGGAAAGGTATTTGGAAATATCCTCATCTCCTTGTGTCTCTTCATAAACGAAACTGTGCTATCGTGAATTTGAAATCGGTCCTCTCTCTCTCTCTTTCTGTTTAGTATACCGAGACGGAGTCACGATGAATTATTTCAAGTTACGAATTCTTTCGAAATCCGAACGATCGAAATGATTTATACACCTCCCACTGGCTTTATTCGATTTCATAGCTGAAGGAAAAGGATAATTAACGGATATAAAAGATTAATTAAACCGTAATTTCGAACCAGAGCCGCGTGTGTATCATTATCCTTGAACAGGATCTCTCGCCGTGATGCAATAATTAAACTTACAATAATATCGACGTAAAACACGCTCAAAGATTTGATCAGTTTCATAACTTTCTAGTAAGTCTTGTCGAACCAGGGGCGCATGTGTGTCATTATCCTTGAACAGGATCTCTTGCCTCGATGCAATAATTAAACTTACAATAATATCGACGTAAAACTTTCGCTCAAAGATATGATCAGTTTCATAAGTTTCCAATCGTACTCCCAGTCAGTCTTGTCTGTTACGTTATGCTGTAAGAATAAAAAAGTAGAATATTTCCTCCGATTCTTCTTGGAAGATCCGTGCGAGCTTTTTCTTATTGTTCCTCGCAGATGTACAAATTGATATCGCGGTAATTAAAGAAAAAGGAGGAATAATTACCGTGTTTTACGGGCAAGACGCAGAGGACCAGCGCAATCTCGAGCGTCTGTCGCGACTGCGGAGCTTGTAATTAAGTGAGATCAATTGCTCCCCGGCGCACCGGTAATCTTGTTAGTCGCCACTAAATGCTGTACCCAGCGGCGACAATAAAGCGCTCGCCATTTTGCGTCGATCATTCGCCGTATGCAAATACTTCGGCCAGACTTCGGTTACGAATTACGGCCGGATTCCATAATTGCGTTCGACAAAAATACACACATCGCGTCCGCGATCTTGAACCCTGTACGAATGAATATTTCTAACGCAATTTCTGTCATTTCACCAGTTCCATCGATTTAAGAGATTTAAATATACAGTGAAATCTATGAACGATTAGTAAAAACTATTGATCATGATTTTATAATAGCTTTTAACAGTATTTACATCTGTTCAAAGATGTTGATAATACATGGAAGATAGTACATATTACAAAACAATTTCACCTTGCACCCAGATCTAGCGAATGTCGATGCACAATAAATGTGCTAGTTTAACCAACGCTCAAAGTAAGACAAAGATATTTTGCATGAAGTTGCGACTATAACATTTATAGCAAAAACGAGTAGCAGCAATTTGAAGCACACAGGAGATGGATTAAACGAATTTAAGTGCTTCGATGTATTAGTCCCGCGTTGTCGAAAATATTAAAGGAAGAAAGATTCTTCCGAATGGTTCCTGTTCATTGTTATCAATATCAACAATTTTTATTAAGCACAGAAGTCCGCAGTCTAGTTACGTCTATCCGGTACGTTTAAAGAAAATTTTGTTTGTTGCGAGGTAGAATTACCTGGCGAGACGCGTTACGCGCGTGCCATTTCACCGGTCCGACCAGTCTGCATGAAACATCATTCCGATATTTCATAGCAACCGATCGGCGTGACCGTAGGTTACCTCGAACCGTCGGATCGACGGAGCAGCAGCGGTTCTCTGGTTGGAATTCGTTGAAATCCTATACGAGAGTTGGTAGCTAATCATCCGAACACGTGGCTACTTGGTAGCAGCCGTGGCGGAGGTTGACTTGGTTGGTCTAGAAGCTTCGGGCACCGTGCGCAGACAATAGAGACGATAAGAGAGGCTACAGCGCGCGAGCGGAGGATACGGTGGAATAAAAGGGGGAAAGAAAGAAGAAGGGGGCACGAAGGGGCAGGGAGGGGAGAGGAGAGGAGTAAGGGAAAAGGCCCTTCCCGTATTGAGAGCGAACTCGATCTTCGACTGGCCGGCATCAAGACATTCGAAACTTCGACAGGGCAGCAAGATCGACTACAGCTCAATCACTCTTCGTCTCGTATCCTCTCCTCCGTTCCTCCTTCTTCTCCTCGGCAGGTTTCCTCTCTCTCTCGTTCTTCAATCCCCAGCCCTCCCCAGCGACGGGCCCATCCGCCCCCCCTCCCGGCCGTCTAACTGGGCCCAAAGTCCCCCTCCGCTCTTCGCGGGCCCCTCCACCGGCCCTCGTGTGCTTCACTCGTGGCTTATCGCGGCCCGATCTCCGGGCCTCTCGGCTTCACGTGGCGTGCCCTAATGACGTCTTGGAACGAACGGGTACCACCGCCATCTAACAAGAGACTTTTTCACGTTCCAATGCTAAATCCCCCGGGAGTCGTTCCCTTCTTCTCCCTCCCGTCTCTCTTCCACGCGGAGAGACACCTAACCCGGACCCGTGTCCTCTCCTTCGTCCTTGTCCTTTCGCGTGAAATTGGACAACACACCGAGGTACAGTGGTTATTGGTGAACTTCGATCACGATGCTTATCGCCGTGTCCGTGATTTGTTGTCGCGAGTATCGCGTCCTTGCCGTGCCAGTTTTTCTGGGGACCCCGCACGAGATTTCCGAGATTGGCCGAAAACCTTTTTCGGAGACGTCGACGGAGGATGTTGCAGAGGAGTTTCGCTGTTTTATGGAGAATTGTCAGTCGTCGTCGATCGTCCAGCAAGATTGAACGCAAGGACAGGTGATTAAGGGTTACCGTAATCGTTGCGGCAATTATTCCCAGGCTGTTGATTCGACAGGGACCGTTTCCTCCTGAGGTCACAGCTAGTCCCCAAGGACGACTTCTCGCGAGGACTCATCGCGCTGCCTCCTCTGCCTGTTTCTCTCTCCTTCTTTCCCGGGTGAAAGAGAGAGAGAGAGAGGCGCTCGGCTATATACGGGAGTCGATTGAATCGGTCGCAGTGCAAAAAGGGCGACCGGGACAAAACAAAGGGACTCGCCTGGAATCTATATCGGTGAGAGGGTCGAGGCAGAAGGATCAGGGGTCCAGGAGGGGGAGGTCGGGAGAGCCAGTGTCCAGAACCAGAGCTGCCTTGTGGAAAAAAGACCTTGACTGCGGCTGCTCGAGTCCCGGATGGCTGCTGCAGGCCCGAACCAACCGCCAACCGCTAAAAACCTAATTAGATGTCATAATTATACCCAGTGGTGCTCAAACAACGCATACCCTCGCAGCATCCCGCTGAATTACCGTACCTGCAAACGACTGCTCTCTAATTAACCCTCCGCGCTCGAGGACAAACATGTTCCTCTCGAAAAAGACCGATCAAAAGAATAAAACAACATCTCGAAGCTGACTCAATACATTCCTTGACGTTTGATTTTTTGCTCGCAAGTCCTCCTGGCCATGCTGAACGCAATCAAAGGATTTTGTGTGTTTCGAACGATAGGAAAATTCGTAGTCTAACCTCGTGACAAAATTTCTAGCTGGTGGCAGTATCGCAACCTGTTCTTTGAAAGAATGCACCTGAAATACGTTCACGTCGTAATAACTGTTCATTACACTTCTATGCTGCAAGTCTGAAGTAATACGAGAGGCAGTTGAACAGGATTGCTTGATTATCCTCTTCAGGGACACCGAAGTTGTACGTTCAGTTTTTTTTAGATTGAAATTATTCTCGGCAAACAAAAGTTTAGTATTCAACAAATTCAAATTCAACGAGACAAAATTACTGATAATTAGATTGCGGGTTTCGTGCATTTATGACAAAGATGAAGAAATACTAATATGGTGGGAGAAGTAAAAGAATTTAAGGATATATTATTTTCAATCTATTACGGATTATTAAAGGAACGATTTCATATTTGAATTGCATGTTCTACAACCTGGTTTACTCGATATCTTAAAAAATTCGTCCCTGCAGAGATCGATCAACAATCTAGTTCGATACGTCCGCAGGTGAACAGTGATTTTCAACGTTGGGGTACAACAATTTCAAGTTTGTACGCTTTGATAACAGCAAAGGTTGGTGCGTATTGTTTGATCTTGGTTCTGCTTCGAAGAAGTTGAATTTTTCGAAGTGACCAAGCGAAATTCCGTTTAGGGGGAAGGAATTCCGGTGCGCGAATGCAAAGGAATCGATCGATCGCAATTCCTCGCGCTTATCTGCGCTATTCATTGACCCCGTTCACCCGGTATCATCTTTCGTCGCTCATCGATTCAACAACGATAGCCCGTCCGCCGTGTCACGCTTCATGATATGAAATACTCACGCGATCAAGCTTAACAGGTGGTATCACCCTCGCTCGAGGAGGAGTATCTCGTTTCAAACTGCGCGCTGTTCTCGGTGCGGCAGGGTTAATTGCGTCGAGGTGGGAAGAACTTTCATTAACTCGGTTTAACGAGTCCATTATTCTATTTCAAGAAAACGTTTCTATCGACAATATTCTCGACCGAACAGTACTTTTTTAAACTGCAAAATTAGAATTGTGAACTCTAATTCCGTGAGATTCGATCGCAAGGCCAGTTTCCACTCTCGTCTTAAACAAAAAGTGACTAAAATAACACCTTCCGAAAATTCTTCTTACTGTTTTGATCAGGGATAAAATTAAGACATTTATTCATAAATTGATTCAATAACAAATTTTCTATTCTGTTCTATTATCTTTTGCCAGTTTCGTGATAACTTATAATATTGAATAAAGCTACGAATAAATATCTCAATTCTATCTTTGAATTTGAATTTAACCTTCTCTCTGTGTACTGCTATTTTAATGTTAACCGTACACATGGGAGTCATTGGACACCATACATTCTTGGAGGAAAATGTAAAGGAAGAATTTGTCTCTATAACTATTTCGGAAATTATCGTAGAATCTAAAAAGATAAGCATGCACTACTTTAACTAGGGGAATTGCTCCTACGCGATGTTGTCGTCAGAAAATTGAACACAGAAAATGTCTACTTCGTGTCAAGCGTATGGCCGTCAGTGTTTCGTCGGTGTGAATGACCGTGCCACGGAATGTCGAGGATATTTTAACAGTCTCGCGGCGTTAATTACTATCATACGGCGCGTTGTGGCCGCGTAGTGCTTGAGTAACAGTGTGCGGCTTGAAACGAGATACTCTGCACCTCAACCTCGGTGATACCACCTGTTGAGCCTGAACATCGAAGTATTTCATGCTGTGGGCTCGCTCGACGAGGAAGACACAAAGAGGAACGCCGACGATCGCGTCGTCTCGACCGATTTCGTCGAGCTGTAACGTCGATCAGCGATTCTCCGACGGCGATGATTGCCACTGGCCCCGCGTCCTTTTACGCGAAAATCACTTTCGCCGTTTCAGCGAATGCACAATTTCGCGAGAGCCCCCCGGCATATTAGAGACATGTATATCCACGTCGAGAATGCAGGATTTCGCGCAAAATCGACGAAACAGCGAACCAAACGACGCGAGATTCTTTCGCGATGATCTTTATCCTGCGTCGCGAACCGACGGGAATTCCTCGAGCGCTACGCCGTCTCTTTCCTAGGATATTTTAAGTATTATTCAGCGAAAGATTGGAAATTCTTCAAGCAGACTGAATATTTCCAAAGTGCTGTTTAAATCAATTTTTAGCTCAATTTTTTAAAACATATGTTTGAAGATACATGCAGCAGCTGTTCATTTAATTAATTGGCCAGAACCTGTGTAATTGAACGACGATTTTAATATTATGGTCAAAATAAACCCAGGCTTCTCCGTTGCAGGGTTAAGTAAAAGAGGAAACTCAGGACAAACTTTATAAAAATCTTGCTTGCTTGGTCGTCTCGATGTTTAGAAGAACCGAGTACCAAAATTTTATGTTCATTCAAAGTTTTTGAATCTCGTTGACGATAATTAGAGTTGAATCTTGGCAGTAGACTTTTAAGTATTTTTCGTATAAGAGTGAAATTATGTGGACTGTTTTGGTACATTGCTAATTTCAATACCTTGAACTATTGAATACCTGACAAAAATATTTTAACGATCAATCCCTAACTTGAACGACCTCGGAGTCAGAGTCTGTTTTGACCCAAAGTAACGATTTAATTAGAGACATCAACGGGTCTGCAAGAAGTGCCTTGAAAAATATGGTTTAAAAATTTCATAAATAAAGCAGTGAAAGGTCCTAATCCTATGGAAATGTGATTTCAATGATGAATAACCATGTTTTGAGTCATCAACGTCACAGATTACAAACGATAGGCCGCGTGGGGTGAAAAATCGACTAATTCCGGGAACGCAAGGTGAACGAGAGCAGAAAACGAGCTACACCTGTTTCGACATGGCCGAGGGTGAACTCGGAGGGAAGCCTGGTGGTTGTAGGGGCTGGTTGACGAAACCCTTGGGGCGAATCGTGTGCAGCGCCGCCACCTGTTGCTCCAAAACCCATGTCACGGAGGATAATCGTTCGCGACCGGTCCCCTATTAATTTTTCCCCCCTGAATCCGTAGGGTGCGATTACTTTAACCGCGCGCATTAACTCGCCGAAAGGAAACAAGTGTTCGAGTGGAACTAGTCTAACCCCTTTGTTCCTAATCCATTTTGGGCTTTGAGCTAGAAATTTTTTACAAAAATTGTTGTGATCATTACCAAAAGACAACCCTTGAAAATTAAAAAAAATCTTCCTCTTGTTTTTAGGGAACAGTGAATATTAGAAAAATTTTATTTTGACACGACAGTGGTACCAATAGTATGGTACAGTTTTCGTCACAACACGATTATAAAATTTTGGAAGTATATTTATAAAACGATTTCCTTCAATATGTGCGAAACAAAATTAACGCGAGAGAAAATAAGCGTCCGAGCGAGACCAGTCTAATCCTGTGAATTTCAACAGATAAGTTCCACGCGCGAGTAACGGAGAAACAAGCGTTCTCGATCGAGTTCGATGCGAACGCGAAAATAATTTTCCCCGAGTCGGCTAGTATTTAGCCGGTGTCTCGAGGCAGCCGATTGCGCAATGCAATTATACCGGAGCCGCTGGATTTATTACACAAACAGCCGGATTACTCAAGCGGAAAGTGGAAAATTAATGGAGCCAGCATAGCCGGGCAATCGGCATCTCGATTCTGATGCGTCGAGACGAAATTCGCAGCGATGATTGCGCGGTGAAAAGCTAACGAGCTTCCTAAAACGAGGCGTATTAATCATCGACGATCCCGTTATGGATCGCAATTAACTCGCGAGCGTGTTACGAAAAGGAACCAAGGTCTCCGTTATTTTCGCTAGATCGTCAACGGGTCTCTCTTAATTATTGAATCCTCGCGCAAGCGATACTTCAAAGGGAACACGCGAGAGAGCGTCGATCGCGTCCATAGAATTCGAGGCTCTTTCCGCGGCTATTATTTCTAATGTCCGTCGAATCATTTATCACGCACCTAGTCCAGGTCACGATCTCCCCTTCCACGCTTCCGATTCTAGCCAGGCCATATATCACAGCAGATTATTCGATCACGCTTCGAGATCCCAAGAGAAATTACTCAATCAACCTTTCAACTTCTTTTCCCTGCGATCCCGGGCCTGTTTATTTATACGCTGTTTCTTTTCCGCGATTACTGCTAGGCGCGGCGAGGCGATGGTTGATCTAATCGGTGAGCACCGTGCTCGCTGTGATCGTTTCCGGTTCCACGGGAATACAGCTCGCTCCGCGCCGACCTATCTAGCAACCGCCACGCCTCGAAAAAAATCACAATAGAAATTACTTAATCAGCGTTTCGAGCTGAGCCGCTCCCGATACCTACGCGTGGATTCCCTCCAGGGCTGCATTCTTGCAACGGAGAGCTGCATTCTTCGGGGATCACGGAGGAATCTCGTGCGCGGGTTAGGAATCGGCCGACGAATATCCGACGCGAGGCCAGATTAATTATCGCCGTGAGAATCGCAAATTGCGATCGTTGCTGGCGGAGGACCGACATCGTTTTTATCTCGCGCCTCGTTGCACACCTCCCAGATGACACCAGACAATCCTGCAATCTTCGAGACAATGCAGACGAATGTCTACTGGCTGCGCGAGACGCTGATTCGCTGGTGTGGAATACAGCAGTGCTCACTTAAATGTGCAAAACACTTCTTACTTAGCTCCTGTTTCTCATAATTGATGCAGAACATCTTCATCGTTCATAAAGATCCGCTGCCTGATAATCATGCAATAAAGGAAATTTTTAATTCAATCATGTTGGTTTGAACTTCTCAAATATAGTACTAGCGGATTGTCCATATTTTTCTGTTTAAAATGTGTCCAAATACGACGTAAATCGGACTGGTTTCGCAGACTTGATGCAAACAGCAAAACGAAGGACGTGTACTGTTCGTACCTCGCAAGAAATCTCGAGGGGCGGTGCAAAGGCAAGGGAGGTCTTTCGCTGGCTCCGCCTATCCCCACCATAGACGCCACACGCAACCTAGTACTACCCTACTACACTGACCAATCAGCCCCGCATACCTTACGCGGGACATCTTGCGGGGCACGCACAGTACGTACGATTGCTGCACACGAAGACCATAAAAGTATACCGATTTACGTCATGTTTGGACTCATTTTAATCGGAAGAATCTCAACAATCCACCGGTACCACATTCGATAAGATAAGACAGATATTACCGAATTTTCTGTATTGTTATCTATTTTCTAACTTTGTCGAGCAGTGCAAGAGTCGATTCTTGGAAGAGGAGCATTTTACTTTCGAATTTCAAAGTTTGAAAATTTAAGTGAGCATTACCGCTGCGAGTCTACGACTGGATTTGCACCACGCGGAGCGGAGCAGAGCTGTGCGTGTCGCTCGTCCAGCGCGGCGGCCGCTTTTGATCAGCCAACGAGCTCAATAATTCATCCGCGAACCGATCCTAAGCTGCGCACCGATTCCTGTCACTTGTTACAGGCCACGATAGAACTTTGCCAGCGCTATTCCACAGCCAGCGATGTCAGCTACGTTCACGCTTGTACTACCAATGCTGAAAATGTTTATTTTGCAATGCGTCATGGAAATGACAAAGCAGCTCTCAGTCAATCATTGAGAGATTTTTATTATAAATATATCAGTGCAAATAATACTTCACGATGTTTTTACAAACGCATCTTTGGAATCTCAATAATTATAGAACAGTCAGGACCTTGTCTAAATAACAAGGTTGCGGTCATTCAGGCTCTTGGAGATTTTTAGCTGTCCATAGTTTAATAGTTCAATCGTTAACCCTTCTCAACTGAACAATTTTTTATAATAAAATATATTTTCTCCCGCTCAGATCCTTATTTAACTCGTTTCCGATGGATTTATATATTCGCAGTAAAAAAATTGTTTGTTGATAAAAATAATTGCAACACGCGATTCATAATCAATGTAATCGGGTACTCGTAACTTTCGTATAATTTAATAGTAAAGCCATAATGAAGGGTTCCGAAATACAATCAAATCAACAAAATATACGCTATTATTAGATAAATGACGACAAACGAAGATAACAGTACAAAAAATATATCTACTGTTGTTGACTCTATACCCGAAATACAAAGATAATAATTATGACTTGCTACTCAGCTTGATCTTGAAAAATGCATTAAAACTAGAACAACGCAAACAACTGGACTTGTTTACAAACTTTAGCGAAACAACGTAGACACGTGCTACACCGTAAAAATCAGGCTGCCCAGTTAAGAGTTTAAATAATGTTAATTGCCAGGTTACGAAACGGTGTGAAATTTTTCGAACACGCTCAATAGGACCAATGCACGCAAACAAGTATAATGAACGATGCTTCGTAGAAGGGAATCGCGGCGGCAAAAATTCCCGAAAGCGACGGTGGTTCCCTCGTCGGATTTTCGGCTGTTGAGAAAAGTGCGGCCCTGAACCCAGCCTCCCATCGTGGACCGGTTCAAAAATACCACGGATGCCCGCGCTGCGGGCGACGGGGGCGGGTTGTGAAGCCTTCCACGACGTGGGAGAGCGAGAGAGACCGCGCTAGGTGGCCAGGGGGTGACGGGGGCGGGTAGTCAGCCGTAGCCCTCTCCGAGAGAGAAACTGCGGAGCGAGAAGGAGAGAGAAGGAGCGAGAAAGAGAGAGGACCAGGGGGTCAACGGGTTGCGGGATCGCGACGGAAGGCGAGGAGTGAGACATAGAAAGAGGTCCGGGGTGTGTTGAGGGGTGGGAGGAGGCGGATCTGGAAAAGGACGACACGGTTAGGGGGATGCGGGTGCCGAAGCACGAGGGAGAAGGACGAACAAGGAGGACCATTCCCGGGCAGCGAATCTCCGAGGCAAAAGGTACGGGCACAGACAGGCTGGTGGGAAGGAGTAGGGTAATAAAAAGATCGAAAGAGGGAGGAGGACCGAAGGGAGAACCGAAGGGAGAACCGAAGGGAGAAAAGAGAGAAACAGGAACGACCGAGAAGAAGAGAGAGAGAGAGAGAGACCAAGCGTCACGTTCGTGGATACAGGATGATGAGCAAGACAAAGAGAAGAGGAGCCGAGGACGAGGGAAAGGGTGAATCTGGAGGTAGCGGCAGAACGCGTCTTTATTATACGAACGGACCAAGGAACCCAGCGACCAGGCCTGCCTCTGATGATGTTGTACTCACGACTCGCACGTTCTCTCGTACTCGTTTAGCTTTCTCGCGTATACGACCGTGCCCCGTCCATGCTGCAGGACCTCCAACCCGTAGGGGGAGGAAATCGGCGCGATCGTTAAACGGTCAATTATCACTGGCCCTCTCCCTCTCCTTTCTCCCTTCTCCGCTCCCTGCCACTTCTTTCTACCCCTTGTCCTACTCCCCTACGGAGACGTTCAGCGTCGCTTGTCCGTGCTCTACCTACCCCTCGCTCGTTTCTTTCTCTCACACCCCCTCTCTCTATCCATCTTTCCTATTGCGCAATGCTTGTGTCTATCTTCCATATACTCTGATTGTTCTCATTTTTTTAAGTTGTTGTATCAGTCTTTTAGACAAACATTTTTTTGGGGTTCGACTTCGGTAGACGTTCTGTTACGTTCTGTTGCATTGTTTTATCGTTTTCCTTCATTTGGTTGAACACAACAGATGGTGGAAATTGCATTCTCAAATTCAGTGGATCGATTCACTTTTTAATAGTTTGCACGTTAAGTTAGTAATTTTGTTTACAGTGATTTTATCGAAAACTGGGTTTACTGTGTCCATTATAAATTATTAGAGCCATGACACGACAAACATATTTGAATTGGTAGCTAGAGAAACGTTGGATGTGAGATTTAATCAAGGTCTATTAGCTTTTCATGTTCTCCCATCAAAACTTGGTCTCCTGTAAAATTTGCACTTTCTATCGTCCAAAATTGTTCCAGCCAACAATTCAATAATTAAATTAACAATAACGAACAACGTTCGATGATATAACGTGCAAATTTTATAGTAGATTCATTTATTGCTCGTGTGACGGATAATGTTGCCTATAATGTCATCAGACGTCATTAAACGTTGTCAATGACACTGAAACAACAAGAACTCAGTGTACCCAGAGACCACGCAAAAAATGAATTATTCCAACGAGTGGCTCTAACAATTTGATCAGCCACCATGATACAAGCATCGAGGATGCTTCCACATTTCTATCAACCAGAAGACCAGTGAGAAAGCGAGCTTGGGCTTTCTCGATCGAAGAATTTGTTCCGGAGGGGGTCGAGTCTCGAATGCTCGCGTTTCGATATCGAAATCGGTTGGTGTCCGGTCCGACGGAAATCCGCGACAGCGGCAACGACATGGACACCGGACAACGACAACGACAACGACAACGACAACGACAACGACAGCGCGGTAGGTACCTCGGTAGGCAGCCGGTCCGAAGAAGGTACGACGTGGTAAAATGAAGAAGTTGTGTGGTGGCCGGCGCGAACTCGGCGGATCTGGATCCGGCGAGCTATTAGTCGACCGATGGTCAGGCCAATAAAAGCTCGGTGCTGCCGTCCGGTGACCATAAAGTCGTAGGATTCCTTGTTATGTGACCGCGTGAAACTCACCCGAACAGAGGTGGACCGAGACGCTGGCTCCAACTATGTGTAGGAGAACGAGAAAGACGGGGAACACGACCAACAGAGAAAGAGAGAGAGAAAGAGTGAGACGGAGATAGAATCAGGTGGACGAAGTCGCAGGAGACGGGAAAGGATACACAAGGATGCGATAAAGATAGGGATTGACAGGGCCGGGGGGCCGGAGCGAGATAGAGAAAAGGTAGCTTCCAGGTTTACCTCGGGTAGTATGGAAAAGAAAAAAGATTTTATATACTGATAAAGAGAGAGACGAGCCAGGGGCGGAGGGACGGAGAAGGATCGGGAGAGAAATCCACGGGACCAAAAGGCAGAAAAAGGCGTTAAGAAGGCGCGGCTCTTATAAAATCGTAGCCAGCTCTTTTATTGGCATCGGGGCGGGAAATTATGTGTACGTTCCGCCGTGGAACCTGTTTCGGGCCGTTTCTCGCGTATAATTGGAACGTTTCGGACCAGCGTTCAGGACACAACGTTGCGTTCGTTGCCACGGATCGTTCGTTTCCCGGGGATAGGTTCGACCTCCTTTAAAAAAATCCATGGTTTTTGCTCCTCCTGCGAAACCGAGCGTATTCTGCCGCCGCTCCGCATCGTGCCGACGACACGATTTGTCGCGCGTGAGTCGAACGAGATTCGACGCCGCGATATCGATACTTCGACTCATTGAGAGTTACTTCACAAAGGACAGACTTGTTTGATTTGTTTCGAGCTGTTGCTTGCGTTTTGTTGGATTGTGAATAGGATTTTCGACAATCGTACTGCACCAGAAGCTTAAAAATGATTATAAAAACTTGACAATTCCCGTTCAAATCTAAGGGAAGGACTCTAATCGACAAGGTTACCAATAATAATACCAACGTAACTTCTCAAAAGACAGACTTGTTTGATTTGTTTCGAGCTGTTGCTTGTGTTTTGTTGAATTGTTAAAAGGATTTCCGATAGTCGGTGCTGCACCTAAAGCTTACAAATCTTTCTTTTTAAATAATTATGAAAGCTTGGAAAATCCTGTTAAAATCTGAGGGGAGGACCCTAATCGACAAGCTCACCCATGATAACACCAAACACAAGGTTACTGGACCTGATTTGTTGTCTCACGATCGAAATTGCTATACAGTAAAGTCGCGTTTACTGTCCGACAGCATGTGTTCTGCACGGATAGTGATCGCATTCCGATATTATATTTTCATGACTGTCTACCGCGCCGATCGCGCCGAAAGTTCAAAAGAAAGCCGAACGTAGAGAAGGACAGCATGACAGTGGAGGGGGTAGGCACTGGACAGTGATCGCGTACACGATCGCGGACAGTAAACGCGACTTTACTGTAAGTCAAAAATTTATAAAAATGTGCATGGACCATAGACTTTAAAAAATTCTTAGATAATTGTCACTGTTTGAAATTACAAGTGTCCCTGTTTGAAATTACAAGTGTCCCTGTTTGAAATTACAACTGTCCCTGTTTGCGGAATCGCGAGCGGGTCCGACGGTACCCAGCCGTAGTGTTGCAGACCATCTGTGTCGCGAAGGTTAACGAAGGGGCCCCCGATACGGTAATGATGATGGACCACTCGGAGCATGAGTCAAAGATACGTCTTCGACAGACGTGCAAAAAGTACGGTGGCGATTGTAAGGAAGGTACGCGATCCCATGAACACTCGAGAGGGGTTTCGGGGAGAAGGGTCCGACGTCGAACGAAACGCCAAATAATTATGATCGCGCGTTGACAGGCTCGCGATGGCTTCGAGTTTCCATCCGCCTACTCCGTTGCATAAAACATTATGGCCGCCATCACTTAAGCCGGAGGAGAGCTCGATGAGAGTACACCGCGGCGTACCGCTCTACGGGGTGTCCCGAAAACTGGCGTCTATCATCTTCCCGTAGCCCCGTCATTTGCTTCTTACGTGGACGCCAGAGATTAATGAGAACCGACTGGTCCTTTAATTTTGCTTTTATTAATTCGCCGGACTGCCGATTATGTCGACGGACGGAGGAACGACAGACAGCTATCAAATGTGGATAGACGTCCTTCTCCCTTACATCTTTTCTCTCTCTTTTTTTCCTCTTTCTGCCACAATGTGGTCTGGAAATCTTCACGATCGAAATTAAGGACTGCGTCTCCTAGAGACGGACGACACTCGCGCGACTGCGCGCAGCCACCACAGTACGCTCACACACCGCTGGACCACGTATACGTACGCGAGGATTGCAAGGATCCGGGATTCCACTCCTGATTTCTTAATAATGCAAAGACGGGGTTTCTTGGTAGTTAAAATCGCTACACGAAAGATCAATCTAGGGGGCTATTTGCCTCAAAAGTCCTACTTTTACGTTTACGACGCGTAATTCTCATTATTCGGCAGCATGTCGCAGAAGCGCGAGAAGCAATGGACAGCGACGGTGTTGTCGCCTATCGTGGTTGTAAGAAATACATGAACATTCTTAAACTTTTGAATCTTTCTACTGTTTGGAATTTCATCCACCCATTCTTGTCGAAAATGCATAAAATCCGCAGTCTGCTTAAAACAATTATTCTCTTCGTCTTTCAATAATTATATTCTTTTGATTGTCGGGTTATACGGCTTTGAAATGTTTCATCATATTATGCAGGGAATACGTTGAATTTTTTAAACGTGTGAAATCTTTCAAATGAATCGGTGTGAACCAAAGTTTACAGTTTCGATCTCTCGATTCTCTGAATCCGCGAGATCGCAGAGAATTCCCGAAAGCTTCGTTTAATTTAGATTCGCTACAAGTTTATTTCAGTATTACACTTTTCATATTTCCGCAACTTCCCGCCATTTGCGCCACGTTTAAGATATAAAGACGGTCGATTCGGAGGGCGCCACGCGTTCGCTGAACGTTCAACGACGAGGCGGACATTTACGAGAGCAAAGATGTGCGGACGCGACGTAGCGCCGAAGACTCGCCGAAAATTAGCCTAGTGACAACGATTAATGATCCCCGTGGTCTCGCTCGCGCGATTTCAATCTCATCCAGAACTATATCCGCACAGCACCGCGTTCTACTGCCATGTGCGCGTTCCCTTTTTGCCTCTCTTTCACGACACCGACCGTGGACTGTCGGACTACCATAAACTCGTTCAACTCCGCACAACAGCGTGCGCTTTCTAAAGAATATTATATTTAAATTATTATAGTGAACTCCGGGCGACAGTGAATGAAGTACTTATATAATAGATTTCAAATATAAGTTTGATCCACCAATTAGTATTTGCACTGATTGCAAGACACTTATTAAATATCATCCTTCAACTATTAAAATGAAGTTTCACTAAAATAATTGAATTCGTGAAACAAAAACAGAAAGACTCTTTCCACCTCACCCCATCTGACAAGTTTAACAACCTTGTTGCACTTTGTTGCATTAGCAGAAAAATTGATATTTAAATTCAGACTAACGAGTGTGTACCACCCTTTACATTTCCATAAAAATGAATCGGCAGCAATAATGCCGCCACGGGAAGTAACATTGTATTTTTACCAGCGCTGTAGTTTAACAAAAATCGCTAAATTATACGAATATCGACTGTTCCAGCGTTTCGTTCTTTTTATGCGGATACAAATGGTCGAAAGCGCGGCAGAAGGCAACACGCGACCCACAAAAAAGTAAGGAAAAAATAAGATCCGGAATACAAATGAACGATAATCGCGGCCGATGAGAGTCTTCTCGCCGAACGAGAAGGAAATAACACCCAATGGCTTGGAAGGCGGATAACCTGGAAAGTATAATGTAATAAAACTGCGACCAAATAACGCAGATCAACTTTTGAGAAGCCATTGTAAAGAGGAGGCTTTCCTTAAAAATGTCTCATTCGAATGAACGCGAAGAAGAATTGTTTTTCACCGCGGCCTTGAATGTTCTCCTTGCACGAAGTTATTAAAAACTGTTCTGTATATCGCAGATCATCTTTCGAGAAGCCATTGTAAACAGGAGACTTTCCTTAAATATGTCTCATTCGAATGAACGCGAAGAAGAGTCGTTTAAATATTTCCTCAGTTGTAACGGATCCTCGATGAAAGACGACGTAGCTGAAGCTCAGTGAATCCTTAAATGTTCTCCCTACACGAAGTTATTCAAAACTGTTCCATATATCTCAGATCAACTTTTGAGAAGCCATTGTAAAGAGGAGACTTCCTTTAAAAATGTTTCATTCGAATGAACGTGAAGAAGAATCGTTTAAATATTTCCTCAGTTGTAATTGATCGTCGATTGAAAGACGAAGTAGCTGAAATTCAACGCATCCTTGAATGTTCTCCTTGCACGAAGTTATTAAAAACTGTTCTGTATATCTCAGACCAACTTTTGAGAAGCCATTGTAAAGAGGAGACTTTCCTTGAAAATGTCTCGTTCGAATGAACGTGAAGAAGAATTGTTTAAATATTTCCTCAGTTGTAACGGATCCTCGATGAAAGACGAAGTAGCTGAAGCTCAGTGAATCCTTGAATGTTCTCCCTGCACAAAGTTATTAAAAACTGTTCCGTATATCTCAGACCAACTTTTGAGAAGCCATTGTAAAGAGGAGACTTTCTTTAAAAATGTTTCATTCGGATGAACGTGAAGAAGAATCGTTTAAATATTTCCTCAGTCGTAACGGATCCTCGATGAAAGACGAAGTAGCTGAAATTCAACGCATCCTTGAATGTTCTCCTTGCACGAAGTTATTAAAAACTGTTCCGTATATCTCAGATCAACTTTTGAGAAGCCATTGTAAAGAGGAGACTTTCCTTAAAAATGTCGCATTCGAACGAACGTGAAAAAGAATTGTTTAACTGTTTGATTGCTTAAATATTTCCTTAGTTGTAACGGATTCTCGATGAAAGGCGAATTAGCTGTAGTTCAACGAATCCTTGAATGTTCTCCTTGCACGAGGTTATTAAAAAAAACTGTTCTGGAGTGGTCGACAAGGTTCAGCTGCGAATCTGGTTCGGATACGCACGGAACAATCTTCGGAGATAGGAGGGCTGGTTGCATATCGAGGCGCAAAGGTGGAATCGTGTTTCGAGGCGGGCAGGTGCAGATAGAAACGTACTCGAATGCAAATGCACACGGGAGAGGAGAGCATGTGGCCTGGCCCCGGCTGCGTTTTCTCCGGGCGTTTCTTTTCCTGGAACAACCTGCTGCACGGAATTCCTCCCGCGATAAGTCAACCAGCCCCGGGGACGGACGCGGCTTCAATTAACGCGGGCCATTAAGGTCGATTTACATCAGCGGCGGGCGCGCGAAAAGAATGTCTCGCCATTCAGTTTAATGGACCTGTTTGCACCTACCCTCCGTACGGTCCTGCGGCCACTAACGAGGCTTCGGTTCATCGTCGGCGTGTCCCTAATGTCGCGCCTATATCCAGGGCGCATCGATTACGAGCCGGATCAATTTTTAATTGTTCACCTGCTGCACAAGCCTTGAGGATCGTTTAAACAAATAGTCGGCCGTTGATCGCGTCGCGTCGAGTTCTCGTCGCCACATTCGATACGAGATCCGTATGCTGTTCGGCAATTTACTGCGATGATGCACATTTTTGTTGTTAACGGATCATTCTCGAGTAACCAGTTTCAAAAAGTTCATTGTTTTGCGCGTGTTAGAAGTATGCCATTTCATATAAACATAGTTATCAATTTAATTTATATATATATCATGCAGTTATCACATGACTGTATTCAATGCAGTTCATACAATTATGCGGACATTGCTGTTGTACTGCCATTGATCATTCAGCATGAATAACGCCATACAGTGCAGGCTTGTGCAGCGATGTCAGATGACATCCAAACGGATACCATTCCTTCTCCTCCTTTTCCCCTTCCAGTATCCTATTCCACTACCATGTGTACACTCCAGCGTCCCCCACTAAGACCGTAGACTGATCGCGCAGTCGCGCAACGAGTCTGGTCATCAGAGAGGGGCTACCTGTATTCCCCTCGTTTTTCTCGATGTGGCAGCACTGGGTTTGTGCAACTTATTGCTCACGTGCTGTCGACGCTCGAGCCGCTATCCCTACTACCGCGCTTCGACTCGCGCGAGTGCAGCAGTGGGGGTCATTGTAGCCAGTAAAGGCGGTAGACTCGTTTCCAGGATTGCAAGAGTGCTATGAGCTAAGAACAGGCGTGGTTAGCGCCTGAGAAGTTAGCGGAAGGGAGAAATACGAAAAGTGGGTCCCCTTCCGCTAACAGGCAAAAAGATGGAGAGAGAAGAGGGCTCTGGTCCTTAGACGTATGGTTTTTTTAGTGGTGTATTAGGCACACCGGTCTCCTGTGTCCCCCGGGTCCCACACTACCCCTTCTGGATGTACGTAAATGTATTTTTTCCATACGTCTTTAAACTTAAAAAAAAAGGATTGCAAGGGTGCGGAATTCGCGTCCTCATTTCTCGATAATACAAACACGGGGTTTTTCAGTAGTCAAAACGCTAGATAAAAGATCGATCTAGGGCGCTATCTCCCTCAAAAGTCCTATTTTTTCGTTTACGATGCGTGATTTGCATTATTATTCTTCTGCATATCTTCATAGCTACATGCGCAGTTTTGTATGCTTCCGAATAATGCAAATTACGCTTCGTAAACGAAAAAATAGGACTTTTGACGGAGATAGCGTCCCAGATCGATCGTTTATCTAGCGTTTCTGACTACTGAAAAACTCCGGGTTTGTATTATTGAGAAATGGGAAGGCGAATCCCGCATCCGTGCAATCCTCAAAATAGAAGTCTACCTTCTTAACCAGTTAACTGCGTTCGACATGTTCGACGTCAATCAAAATCTCTATTGCGGTGCAATAACGATAATCTTTAGAAGAATGAATTGTTAATTGTTTATCAAATAAAAATGTAATCCTTTCTCGTTTTTCGTAAAATTTATAATAGGACACATTGCCCTGCGTTCGACGCGCATACTCGTCATTGGTTGATTTGAATTCCGCACTCTGTGGGGGGTTTTTTAAATTAAATTCTGCAACGATTGGGCGACCGGGCGTGGACGTTCGGTCAGTGTCGCAGATTCCGAAAGAGAGTACATATGTAAAGCTAAATCCCGTCGACGGAAGCGCGCTCGATCGCCTATTTTCCGTCGAGCGGTAGATCGAGTGCGAAAATACGACGGCCGCGGTCGGGACCCTCCAATTAGAATAATGACGATTAGAAGGGGAGAAGAGAGATGTCTTCGGTACATCCTCGGATGCGTCGGTTGCCCGTCGCCGACGAGACGCCGCGGAATTACGTCGGGCTATTTAAATTTATTAATTGAGCGATATCAATGAACTCTTGCGCCAACAGTGGTCGCATTGAATTCGCCCGAGCTACGCCGCGTTCGCGATAACTCCCGTCCATTTCGCGTTTCTTATGTAACCGCCCGATCATTTTTCTCTACGAGCTTCTTCGCGCAGCCATGGATTTCGTCTTCTGTCAACGTCCACGGTTCTTGTTCCCTGAAACGTCCGCGAGTTCGGTTTAATTCGTTTAATCGCGAACGCGAGAGAATTGCTCTTCGCAAGATTTTTGTCAATGTGCATGCACTAGAACCATTGTGAACTAACTGTGGTTGCAATGTTGCTGGATATGTAGAAACACACTGTTCAGAAAAGTCTCGCTGCAAGCAAACTTGACTTTGTCACAAACTTCATATTTTTATACGATGCAACAATACCTTAACATGTTTTCATTTTTCCGGTTCTGTTTTTAGAGTTTCAATCATTTTTATCTTCTATATTGCAGATTGACGAATCTGCTGAATTTCTTGTGTTTGAAACATTAATCTCCACTTGTTGTCTATATTGAAATCTTTGCGGAAACTGGAACGTCTTCGTGATTTTCAGACATTTTAGAATGGAATACGAAGTAAAGCGAATGAATAAGAAAATTGTGATTGGCACGATCAATAAGAAATTAATTAGTTCCAGGATTACTTGGCTGGCCTTATTTTGATCGTTGACCTTGTACATGGGCGAGACATTGTTTCAAATATAGCTCTGAAGGACCCGACAGAGCATCGAAGTGGAACACTGATAAAAATTGAACCGTTATTCGAAGTACGTCGCCATCGTGAAGTATCGTCGCGAAAGGTTTTTTTCCAAGGTCGAAACTCATCGGAATTGCTTTCGCTTTGATTCGTATGGCAGAATGCATGGGTACCAGTTGCCGAGGCGACTTGATTATTGGTGGACCAATCATTTTAATGGCTAATGTCGAGGGCGACCGATAACCCCGCACGATAGAAGGAACATTTCTTCGGCTGTGTCGATCGGTTACTGCAGCTCGATGACAGTCACGCTGCAATATTGACTTTCACGACTACTCGAACTGTCACTTTTTCCTCTCATAAAGTTATCAGCTTGTAATTTATGAATGCCTACGTGTATTCGCTACGACGGCGCATGCGGTTCGTGAGAAACCGTTCATTATATGTTCGTGTGTTACGACAGAGGACGCGAAAATCGTAGCTAGCAAGGAAACAGCGCTTAAACAATTTTTGTACGAAGTGTACAATAACAACAGACAACTTGGCAATTGGAATTGGATCGATTAGAATTATTTGAACAATTATTTTAACTGTTTTTCTGAGTTTCACCTTCTCTCTGCGTATGGGGTGCCATTGCACCCATGACTGATAAAAATTTCCAAATATATTTTATGAATGCTTCTTGCGATATGTTTCCAGATCTTCGAGTATATATTCTATATTTATCTTTTAAAAATCAATAAAATTTTACAAATACTTATGCAGACAAATTTTTCTTTACATTTTTACATCGTGCATATTCATAGCAGTACACAGAGAGAAGGTTCGGCTAATAAACATACGTCAACATTGAAAAACACCTTTTCTTCATCACTGAAATAATGTTTTCTAGTTCGAAATACTTCGCAAATGATAACGCGACGATGAATTATGATTCCGTGAAAGCGTTCTGCATACATTTCGTAGTAAGGCACGGAGCACGAAGAGGTTTCGCGTGCATGTGATCGGAATAAACGCGCACGAGCACGGGGGTGGGGGTTGAACGAGAATCTTTTCGAGGCCGCGGCTCATTGAAGCTGAAGACAACGCGAACCCTTTCTTCGAACAGGATGTCACAGCAACAAAAGAGGCTAAGAGTGGCCACGGCCCAGCACTTTGACAAATGGACAGTCGGTAGAGTGAAGAAGAAGAAGAAGAAGCTTCTCGTAGAAAGGTTAGGAGAACAAAAATAAATCGGAAGCCGTGGCTCGAAAAACTTTGGGAGTGTTTTCGGCCCGCGGAACGCCGACGAGCGTGCCGCGTAATCCTGATTAATGCCCTTGGAAAGTCGCGCTAATGCCGATGCAGCCCGCTTCTATCCACCCTCCCCTTTCTTCATCCCCATCAGCTTTTGGCCCCCTCTTTGTCTCTTTAAGCCTCTGCCGGGAGAATGAGTCGCTGGGAAGTTCGTCGCCGTTGAACGATCACTACAGCGTGGGACTGTCGTGGCTTCGTTCTCGTTTCAACTTTGGAACCTTTTGCTATTAACCTCTTGCCTTGTGATTTATTTCACGGCCGGAGTGATTAGAACTTCTTGGCCGTTCGTAATGTCTCAGAGGAATAAGCAAATTGGTATGTGGCTGCGTTGGCTCTAAATGTCGTTAATTTGTATGATTAAAATGACTACACGAATACAACTAATATAACCAGTATGACTAATGCAAACAACCAAAATGAGGAATATATTCAGTACAACCAGTATGACCGGTATGACCGATATAACCAATATAGCCAATACGATCAATGTGAACAATATCATCAATATGACAAACATGGGTATTATCATTAATATATGATTAATTTTTACCAATATACTTCATACAACCAAAATTATGAATATAACCAATACAACCAATATAGCCAATACGATCAATATAACCAATATAGCCAATACGATCAATGTGAACAATATCATCAATATGACAAACATGAGTATTATTATTAATATATGATTAATTTTGACCAATATACTTCATACAACCAAAATGATGAATATAACCAATACAGCCAATATAGACGAAACGATTAATATAACCAATATAGCCAATATGATCGATGTGAACAATATCAATATGACAAACATGAGTAGTATCATTAATATATGATTAATTTTGACCAATATACTTCATACAACCAAAATGATGAATATAACCAATGCAACCAATATAGCCAATATGATCAATATAAAATATAATCAGTATAGACAATATAATCAATGTGAACAATATCATAAATACGATAAACATGAGTAGCATCAGTAATATATAATTAATTTTGACCAATATACTTCGTACAATCAAAATTATGAATATAACCAATAGAACCAATATAGCCAATACGATCAATATAACAAATATAGACAATATGATGAATGTGAACAAGATCATATGATAAACATGACTAATATCACTAATATGATTAATATGAGCAATATAACCAACATGAAAAAGTCATAAAAATGCTCCGTTCGATGAATATTACGAACGTGATCAATATGGTCATTATAACCAGCATAAACAAGACGGCTAAATTAGTCGTTTGGTCGTTGGAGATCGTCGGCAAAATGATCAATGTCACTCATGTTAGTTCTGAACATTCAGAGAATGTGATTATCAGACTGCGTAAATCAAAATTGTATTCTTGTTTTAATTATCCTATTACGTTGAAACTAACACATTGATGTACTTAAATAGTTTTTACATGTCGACTGCTTCAAATTGTACGTGCCCATTTTTATCATAAATGCATCAAATCCGCAGTCTAGTGATTTCGATAATCAACCCTCCTCAAAAACAATTCTATAAAAGATCATATCATTTTCTCATGTTCGTTTTACATTTCGATCGTGCTTTATTAAATAGTTTTCACATGTCGACTGCTTTAAATTGTACGTACCCATTTTTGTCATAAATTCATAAAATTCGCAGTCTTGTGATTTCGATAATCAACCCTCCTCAAAAACAGTTCTATAAAAGATCATGTAATTTTCTCATCTTCGTTTTACATTTCGATCGTGCTTTATTAAATAGTTTTCACATGTCGACTGCATTAAATTTTACGTGCCCATTTTTGTCATAAACGTATAAAATCCGCAGTCTAGTGATTTCGATAATCAACCCTCCTCAAAAACAATTCTATAAAAGATCATGCAATTTTCTCATGTTCGTTTTACATTTCGATCGTGCTTGATTAAATAGTTTTTACATGTCGACTGCTTTAAATTGTACGTACCCATTTTTATCATAAATGCATCAAATCCGCAGTCTAGTGATTTCGATAATCAACCCACCTCAAAAACAGTTCTATAAAAGATCATGTAATTTTCTCATGTTTGTTTTACACTTCCATCGTGCTCCATTAATAATCTCATATATGGTAAACGAGTTTGAATCTGGATCCCCCGAAAGCTTCTTAAAGTGTAAAACTATGGAAGCATGTACACGTTCATTGTCTGTAATTTAGTTGAGAAAGTAAACATTTGCAATAAAGATCCGCAATCAGCGAATAATAGCTTTCCTCTCCATTTTCCGAATTGAACGACCCGTGTGGGTGCAACTTGCTCGAAGCTCGAAAGTACGCGCAGCCGAAGGCAGTTTGCACCACGAAGATCGTGCGAGTTTACTGCACGAGCGCTTCTTTGTCTCGCATGCTCGCACACGTGAGGGCTGCTGCAGCCTCGTCCCTCTCCGTTCCCTCTGCACTTCTCTCTCTCTCTTTCTCTCTCTCTCTCTCTCTCTCTCTCTCTCTCTCTCTCGGACACGGGGGCCCGTGCATGTGAATTTATGCGTCGGTTCCTCTCCAACGAAGGGCCCGCATCCTCGTCCTCGTCCGATTCATCGCGAAGCGGAGATGATGCATCGTCTCGTACGTCTCGGTCTCTCCTCTCCCTCTTCCTCTCCCTCTGCCACCCATCCGACTGTCTCTCTTCCTCTCCTTCTCTCTAGCAGTCTTAACAAACGCTGGATACAACTCAATCGCTGGTCACGATCCTTAAGCTTCTCTCACAGCGGGCTCTTTCAGACCCTGTTACGCGATTTTTCACTGATTCACAGTGGCTTATCGAATTGTTAAACCCACTTGTACGAATCGACGAGTTCGCAAACAATCAATTTTTGTACGAGGCTATATTGAAATCTTTTTATTTCTGCACAAGCATACCGATGCTTGAAAATTGCGAATGTGTTCGGCAGCACTGTTAACTTATTCGTGGTTACGAAAATGAATTTTTCGTGCTGCTACTTTAATCATTTGTAAATTTAGATTCTCTTCGACGCCCGAACTCTTTTTATTTGTTACAGTTGACTTGTAAAAGTTGATCAATCAAATTCGTAGTCTAGTTGTAATTAGACTGCGGATCTTTTTGCATCTATGAATTACTTAACTGGGTAAAATATAAAAATATCTACGAATGAATTGACGACAGAAATGAACGAAAAGAAATGAATTTTTATTTAACTACTGCATCCCACAAACGATGCAGAATATTGTTATTATGCATGAAGATGCAGTCTAGTTACAATAACTTTTCATATCCATTCTCGTGTCTCGGTTTCTGCTCCAATTTCGCCGCGAGTATCGATTGTGCTCTCCGCGAGGAGCTGCGGCAGAATTTCCCACGAAGTGTAGGGCTTAATGGTTGCCTCGATAAGCTTCGCGCTGAGGAAGATGAGAGTTGAAAGTATTTAAATCCAGGTGATTTCCTGTTCCCAATGATTACAGTCATATTCCCCGAGAACCAAGCTGAGTCGGTTGCGCCGATCCTCTTTATGCTAGAGGCAACTCACGCCGGACCAACACACGCGAACAGAGATCTGTACGTGGGTGAACGTGTAACTCAAGATTACGACACACGATTAAGGACACTCGCGAACTTTCTCGGTTTCCTCGTCAAGGAAGCGATAAAAGCAATTTGCCGGAATCATATGTTCCGGACGCGAGCTTTGTGATCCAAACGAAAGATCCCTCGCGAGACGGTCGTAAGTGAAATAACAATTCCAGACACGGACGCGGTGAACAATTCGTTATTTATGGTGGATGTGATCGATATTCTTATATTCTAATACGAGAAGTTGTAAACGTTGTTCCTCTTCGTACGGAAGCAAGAAATCAATGTGACACCATTTTTGTAGAACTTCTATTATCGACCGATATTTGAATACAAAGTAATCCATATGCACCACAATTCATTGTACAAATTAGTGAAGATTTGTTCCATCACTGTAGCTAAACTACAGATTTTGAATTACAGATTGTTATGCATTTCTGAAGAAATTAACTGGATGAAATAGAAAAAATCTAAGCATATTGTTATGTTGTTCTCAATGTAAAAAGACTATTGAGGGGAGAAATTAATTTTTATTTAAACACAGCTTCCCACAATCGATGCAGAATACTATTATTTCACAGTCTACAGCTGCAATCTAAAGTATTGACTGGGTGAAATATAACAAATAAAAGCATATTGTTATGTTGTTCTCAACGTAAAAAGACTATTGAGGGGTGAAATTAAGTTTTGTGTAACGACAGTTTCCCACAATCGATGCAGAATACTATTATTTTACAGTCTACAGCTGCAGTCCAAACTATTGACTGGGTGAAATATAAAACTACTAAAGCGATCGGTTCGGATAATCGAGGTTCCACAATATCGAGGATTAAACAAGTAAATGTGGTCCAAACTGTGCCGTGTTTGGTATCGTTTCAATCAGAAAAGTGTCACGGATATGTTCCATAAATAACAAACCACATTACAGTCTCGATTATCCGAACCTCCGACGTCTTTACATGCTTCGAATCGATTTTTTGAAGACGAAAATACCCCTTAAGTGTTCATTCACTTAGAGTACCCTGTCGAGAGTGTGGGTTGAAACGATTCATTGGAATTCCCTGGAACAGCCTCGGCGCTTTTCGGACAGGCAGAAAGCGTTAGAGCGTAACGAACAACGTACCGGGAACGATCATGATCGGTCGACGAATTCCGACGGGATAGGTGAGCGCGTAATCACGAGGATCGTTATGTTTCCGAGCGATCGGCAAGTTGGTGGCGCTTTACTTCTCTCGATGACGTTCCCCCCCATAGGATACCGGTTTCCCGTGGGTTTCGCGTTCCGAGAGCGAAGTGTTCCAGCCTGCCCATTGCACCCCGTTCGCATCCTCTTTTTCCCGTGGCGGGTAGAAGGAATACCGACGATAAACGACGATCGTTTCAGTACACGGGCTGGCCGAGCAAACCTAGGCACAACCCTCTGCTTGGATAAGATCGCGGCGCGGCCTCGAGTAGACGGCGGAGTTAAAGGATAATTTAGTAATTACGGCCAGATGCTTGCCCCGCGGCTAACCTCCACCACTCCCACGAATATAATCGCGCGTGCACGTACTGCGTGGCCAACACACGCGCGAATATCGACCTGGCTATCGGGATCTTGTCCTCGTCTTAGATCTCCTCCCTTAGCCTCTCCCGTTTCCACGGAATTTTCGGCAATTGTCAGCGTTCGACATTATTTGAGTAAATTGTTGTTTGAATAAGAAGGGTAAGCAGTTGTTCGTTCTTCGATTATTTATCATTCGTGGTTGTTCGTTATTCATTTGGGAGAGACTTCGTTATTTGCCATTACTAGCCCTTAGTACTCGAGTGGCGACTCTGAGGCGCCACTAAAAATTAATGTGTCAATATTCAAAACATTGTTTACACTATTAAATATGTTGGTATCTAATCAGCTGCTAAACATTTAACTATTGGAGGAGGTGCTACATCAATTTCATATCCATAAAATGAAAAAAAATGATATAGAATAATTCTAATATTGGTAATCTAATTTTCGAGTTAAAATAGCTCTAAAAGGACCAGATTTTATGCATTCATTACACAAATGAGTAGGTGTAATTTAACATTAGAAAAATTTCAAAATACTACTACATTATTTTCAACTTTGAAGATTTTTTGAAGGTATGTTACGAAGTATTTTAGGGGGCAAGGACGGGTCGAACATGTAATTGATGGAATAAAGTGGCTGGAATCATATTATTACACTGTCCAAAGCCAGTTACATTTTGTTCGATACATGGCTAAAAGATAATTCTATTCTATCATACTCGAATCAAAGATTTGTAGGACGTCTTCATTCATGGCAACTGAACGCTCAACGAGATCATACACTAATCGTAGAATTTTTCAAAGTGTCTTACAAAGTATTTTGTGGGGCAATGGGGAGTCGA
>CM052194.1:12794715-12846693 GCA_028455805.1 Lasioglossum figueresi | reverse complement strand
TAGACCCCTTGCGATCTTCGACGTTACGACACTGGAAGGGTTTAATTTTTTATCAAATTTTATTTCATCTAATTATCAATCTTCGAATCAAATTCTATTTCATCTAAAAAGAAACGCGTAATATTCATATTTGTTAGACTTTGTTACAATCTTCATGACGAGTCTGACTCGTTAAAATACGGCAAGGGGTTAAGGGAGGATAAGGGCCTGAAATTTTACAGAATAGTGTTTGAAGCAGAGAACATTGTTTGGCTCATTCTTATTCTGCTAGACCCCTTGCGATCTTCGACATTACGACACTGGAAGGGTTTAATTTTTTATCAAATTTTATTTCATCTAATTATCAATCTTCGAATCAAATTTTATTCCATCTAAAAAGAAACGCGTAATATTCATATTTTTTAGACTTTGTTACAATCTTCATCACGAGTCTGTCTCGTTAAAATACGGCAAGTGGTTGAGGAAGGATAAGGGCCTGAAATTTTACAGAATAGTGTTTGAAGCAGAGAACGTTGTTTCGCTCATTCTTATTCTGCTAGACCCCTTGCGATCTTCGGCGTTACGTGAGTACTCGAGATAAAATCAAGCTGACATAGATCTTCCCTTGTGAGGGGTAATTTCAAATTTCGTTCTATTTTTTATTTGTGAAGATTAGAGTTTGTCACTCTTCGTAGTTATTAAAATTGTAAAAAATGTTTAATTGTAAAGAAACAGCGTAACTCCATGAAGCTTCTATACTTTTTGGTGTCTCGACAAGGGTGTCTGAACAAATGAAACGTTTGTTCGCATAATTCGCGGCGGATCCGCGGTTAGATTGGCCGAGAGTTCCTTCAAAGAAACGATCGTAAATGTTTATCGGCAATTAGTATCCGTCGCCGACTGCCCGGGGGCTCGATACCACAAATTATTCTTCTTTCCACGAACATTGTAATTTCGTTTCATGTACCGAAACTCGAGGAGGCCGATAAGGGGATCGTCTGTTCAGAGAAGCGCTCTGTTTCTCGTCAAACCGAACTGCTTGGTCTGGTCGATGTCGGGCCGGGAATTCGTCCAGAAGTATTTTTCACCGTACCAATTATGCGAGCATACCTACACGCCAGTATGTAGCTCGATGCGAGACATTCCGTGTTTATCGCGACGATTCGCCAATTTGCAACGGTGCAGAAAGAAAGAAATTCGCCGCTGCCGCGTGCTCGAATTCATTTCTACCGCGTCTCGAAGTGGCGAGCTCGTTTTAAAAAACCGTAACGATTTTACCGTTACGCGTTTTTATCCTTGAATTTACCTGGAAGCGTAATCGTACTTTTATATTTTTTACGATTACTCAAGTTAGCTTCGTGTTACATCTTAATGAACCGGTCCGTATAACTGACTGCCTTTTAATCGAATCGTATGCATATTTTTATGTGCGTCGAATTGGAATCGAGTATCATCGTATATTAGTCACTATACACATTAATGAGTTTACCACCAGTGTACGTTGGGAATAACGTAAAGATACGATACTAATCCTCGGTCAAATGATCGGTTTCGTTATTTTATAATTAGACTGCGGATCTTTATGCGCAATAAAAATATTCTGCATTTATCGTGGGAAACAGGAATAAAATAAAAATTGATTTCATCCCTTAATGATTTTGTTACGTCAGAAACAACATTACGATATTCTTCAATTTTTCTAAATTATCACCGTTTTCTATCGCAACCATCTAATTTCTGTATAAATGCATAAAGATCCGCAGTCTATTTATAATTATTGGACCGACAAGGATTTTGATTGGAAATCATCGGGATAATGAATGTTTTCTGTCAGTGATATTTAGACAGCGGATTTTATGCATTTATGACAGAAATGACACACATAAAAATGAGTGTGCGTGGAGGAGCATGTATTATGTTGTGTTAAATACATGGTTCGTTTATTTGTCGCTTGAACATTGTTCTCTTTCGTTACTGTTAAACATCGGACATTCCATATGCAAGTATACCGATATATAATATATCTCCAATCTGGAAAAGCTGAGATCAAAAAATAAATAATAAATATACTACGTCGAACATACACGGCTAAAATTCCACATCTTGCTGGCAGAATTTGTGGCCCAGCTAAAGGATCGCTAAAGAACGACGCCAAGAACGGGGATGGCAGCGCGAGTAACATTTCGGCGAGTTAAATACGGCGACAAGCCTGATAGGGCGATTTTGGCTCGAGGAAGGGGACCACGGAGCAGGTTGTCGTCTAAAACGCGACATCGAACGGTACTCCGAAAAACTCGAACGATCCTGAACCCGCGACGATTCCCATGGGATGGGCCCGTTTCGGTGCGTGGGCCGGAAGAGCCAACAAAGTGATCTCGCCTGTGCACCCACACGCGCACGCACACTGCAGCGCGCGTGGCCGCTTAATGTGGGTGCACGGCGCAAGATGAACGCGTGCAAGCAGGTACGCAATAATTCCACGGTGCACGTGGTAACCGAGCGTTGGCGTGATTCATGCCAACGTCTCTGTTTTCGATACGCCACGGGCCATCGACTCGGATGCAACGCTCCTTCGGGGATGAAGAGGACAACTCGGGGCGCCGCCATTATCGTCTCCTTTCACTTGTACTGTCCATCAACTTGGCACACGGTGGTCGATTATTCTCGAAATTCGGGCATGATCGATAATGCACAAAATAGGACATTTTTCTTATGTTATATATATATATATATATATATATATATATATATATATTTTACGTTTATTTATTTCAACCCCTTCTTACGTAGAATGCTTCAATCTGATCCATAAATGCATTTGTCTAAAAAGATGGTCAAAAATTAGTTTAAGAAATACTGATTATTTTGCAAAGCAAAATTTTATTTTATAGCAGCAATGAATTTTTTTTCTAAACATGTACATCTTCTAAAATAATGAAAACAAGAAGTTTAATCTAGAAGTCCAATGTAATCCATAAATGCGTTTGTCCAAAGTGATGGACAAAAATTAGTTTAAGAAATACTGATTATTTTGCAAAGCAAAATTTTATTTTATAGCAGCAATGAATTTTTTTTCTAAACATGTACATCTTCTAAAATAATGAAAACAAGAAGTTTAATCTAGAAGTCCAATGTAATCCATAAATGCGTTTGTCCAAAGTGATGGACAAAAATGAGTTTAAGGAATAAAGATAACTTTGCAATCAAAAATTTTATTTTATAGCAGCAATGATTTTTTTTCTAAACATGTACGTCTTGTAAAATAATTAAAACAAGAAGTTTAATCGAGAAAACCAATCTAGTCCATCAATGCATTTGTCTAAAGTGATGGCCAAAAATGAGTTTAAGAAAAATACTGATGATATTGCAATCAAAAATTTTATTTTATAGCAGCAATTAATTTTTTTCTAAACATGTACATCTTATAAAATACTGAAAACAATAAGTTTAATCTAGAAATCCAATCTAATCCATAAATGCATTTCTCTGAAGTAATGGCCAAAAATGAATTTAAGAAATACTGATGATATTGCTATCAAAAATTTTATTTTATAGCAGAAATGATTTTTCTTCTAAATATGTACATCTTATAAAATACTGAAAACAATAAGTTTAATCTAGAAGTCCCATCTAATCCATAAATGCATTTCTCTGAAGTAATGGCCAAATATGAATTTAAGAAATACTGATGATATGGCAATAAAAAATTTTATTTTCTGGCAGCAATGATTTTTTTCTAAACGTGTACATCTTATAAAATAATGAAAACTAGAAGATTGCCAAAAAGGATAAAAAATTAATAATTCATTGACGGAGAGATGGACAAAAAACTTTAGGAGTGATGTATATGATAAATATCACAATTTCTACCATCTGGAACGGTAATAAATTTAATGAATTTTTAAATAAATTACATCTTATAAAATAAGAAAAACAAGATCATAGAAAGGGATAGAAGATGAATAGTTCATTTAAAACAATGGAAAAACTAGTTGAACAAAAAGTGAGTTTAATTGCACGTGTTTGTATTCGAACATGTTCTGTTGCCGTGTGATACTTAAATCCAATTCCGAAGTTTTCGTCCTTTTCCTAAAAAAATTCGAGCCGTTTCGAATCCCGTACCGAAAGGAAGCACTTCGAATGAAAATTAGTTTGTTTGTCCTGGGTAAAAAGTAAACGGGACTCGAAGAAACTTGTCGACAGCGTGTTCAACACTCGAGTTCGAGAGGTGTGTTACGAAACGTCGATTTTTCGTAACGCGAGAGGAATTTTGTCTTGCTCGGTTCGACAGGAATACCGGCGCGGCTGATCGGCTCCACGGGTTCTTTGAACGCTTCGGTTCGAAATAGTTACGGAGAACCATGATTTTTTATGGAAACGCGATTTCTTTAGGGATTGGACCTAAAATATATATTCGATTTTTCAATTGCAATATCATTTTACACAGTACTTTTCATATTCTTCTTTTAAAATAGGTTCAATCATTAGAGTAACTTTAGACTAAGAATTTAAATAAAAAAAAAACACTTGTGCTTCAAGACTATCTGTTTACTATTTTTAAAAAATGTTTAAAAATCACTTGTTTTCACTGTCTTACACAAGAAGCCCCGTTGAAGAAAATAGATAGGCTTAACCCTCATACGTTCTTCAGGTTAAAAATTCACCCATTTACTATTCTCACATACTGTATAATTATTGATCCCTTTATGTTTATGTTGTGAGAAGTATTTCTCGTTATAAATGAAACATAATTTGCTAATTTAACGAGTAGAATAAAAATGAGTGAATTATTACGGTAGTCTCTTTTATGCAGCTAAGTGGGTATGGTTTTTGGAAATGAGACACAAATATAATTGTCGACGATCGATAGAAATTTGCATTGGAACACCTGACCAGCACGCGAAGGTAGCGATAGGAAAGTGGTTTTTGTAAGTTGCTCGAGCGCTGGAATCTCGGGTCATCGGCAAAGGGTATCTCAGGACAGGGGCTTGGGCTACGTTGTGAACCGGGCCTAACAGATATCGAGATGCGTAGCCGCGCGGATGGGCGTGCATCCGATTATCTTGGTAACTCAATCTCTCCTCTCGAGACTAGTCGCTTCTAGCATCAAGACTCCTGGCCGAGATCTATGTGATCTTGTGCATCGAAGGAAGCCGTGTTCCAACAACGGTAGCATCAGATTCGTTTCCGAGAATCGTGTGCCTCCACTCGAAATTCTTTTTCCGAGATGCTCAACTCAGATTCAGAACGACCATTAATAAGTCGATTTAAATAATTACTCGTTTCGAAGAACATTATTGAGTCTTACAAATACTCCTTTAAACAGTTTTCAAACTACCACCCACTTCAAATCAATTTTTAGGAGATCACAGACCCCGTATGGCTCTCGATTATTATCGCAAAATTATAAATCGTTAAAAGTGACTGGCAACGTGTTGCCTTTTAGCAACTAGACTGGGGATTTTTGTGCAAAATAAAAAGTTTCTAAAATAGAAGTTACTCTTTTTAATGATATTTACAAGTTTGTATTTTATTATATGAGTTCATAAAATCCACAGATTAAGAGAACAGAGGAGTTATTTAGATTTTATTATTGCATTGTTTCCCATGCAAGCATTTTCACAATGTCAACATGTATAAAAGATCTGAAGCCTGTCATTTAACAGGCAGTGGTAGGTTTAGTGTTAAAAATTAAATGAACAAGCAGTTGTTCCTCACCCTTCCATAGTCTTTTAATCTATTCACACGATTTGATCGAAGAGAATGTACTCGGAAGTCCTCCAATTTTTCATTTAGTTTCATAGTGTTACGAAAGCAATGAATAAGGTGTTGGTAAAGATTCGGTGATTTATTCCGTCGATTTTTCACGTCTCTCGCCCTCTCCGCTGCGAATGGTATTAGAATAAATAAAGGAGCATGAGTCACGATCAAGACATCCTCGCGTTCCCCCGAAATTAATTATTCAGCCGGAGGAATGACTGGAATTTTCTGGCAGCCGGATTCCCATCCATAGCCGTGGAATCGAATCGAGAGGCCTCTTGAACCTATCATTCCATTCGGAGAAACGAAGCAAATCGAACTTGCCGATGGCCGAAGCGAAAGATTAAAGGGCGGAGTTAATGGCTCAATTAGAGCTGCCGGCGGCGGCCGAAACATTGGAGGGAACGCCACGGGAAAACGCTACCATTTCGTGAATCCGTTCGATTTCACAAAAAGACCGCCGCCGCCGCTCGGTTTCTTCACGATGAGATCATTTCCACCAGCTCTCCCGGTAATCGTTTCTCGGAGCAACGAGTTCACGGACACGGTTTGCCCGTCGTCGCGCCGCGTAAAAGGAAACGAGGTCGTTCTTGACAATGACAATATCGATAATTGAAAAACGAACACGGAAATTCAATACGAAAACGTCGTAACCATAATTTTATAGGGGACGATCGAGTTGTTATACAGTCACGATAGACGAAAGAACATATTGCCCACGGTCTTACGGTCAAGGAGCAAAATTAAAACAGAGTGATTATGTTTAGTATTTTGCATTGGTGTAAAACCGAGTTACACACAAAATATATCTAAATACAATGAAATGAAGATATTGTACATCATGGATCGTAAATATTATATGTATAGTATATCTTATAATATAATATATACAATAATACATGAATACTATAATATATGCTACAATATTTAATATAATGTATACTATAATATTTAATATAATGTATACTATAATATATTTAATATAATGTATACTATAATATATAATATAATGTATACTATAATATTTACTCTAATATATAATATAATGTATACTATAATATATACTATAATATTTAATATAATGTATACTATAATATATTTAATATAATGTATACTATAATATATAATATAATGTATACTATAATATATAATATAATGTATACTATAATATTTACTATAATATATAATATAATGTATACTATAATATATAATATAATATTTAATATAATGTATACTACAATATATACTTTAATATATACTTTAATATATACTTTAATATATACTTTAATATATACTACAATATATACTACAATATGTACTACACTATATACTACAATATATACTACAATATATACTACAATATATACTACAATATATACTACAATATAATGTATACTATAATATATATTATAATATAATATACATATAATGTATACTATAATATAATATACATGTAATATAATATACATCGTAAAAATAATATTAAAAAAAATTAATGGGTAAAACGCAGAAAAATAAATAATTAAATAGTATAAGTAAATGATGAGTCAATAGAGAGAGGAAAATAAAACAAGACTCGTTTCTATTTTCGTTTGCTCATGATTTTTCGAAAAATATTGAATTGAGTGATAGAAGAACCTACGTGTCTCGTAAAATTTCGAGCGGAATTATAAATTGTAAGTGACGGCTCTGTGAAATTTCTAGTCGATATTTCCAATGACCTCGTCGATGCGAGAAACGTGTCAGCATACATAGAATCGATTCGATTTGTAAGAGAATTTATATCGTGCCATCGAGTCCTTGAAACAGATTCTATCCCTCAAAGATCTATTTTCGAGAAAGCGTTCGTCGGTTTATGGAAATCACCGGCGGACTTTACGCATTGCCGTGAACGATCGAGATACATTCCGTTCTGGCGTCGCGCATTCCATATCTTTATTGCAACCCCATTATCACGTCTTATTATACGTTCCTCTTATCAGTGGTCCGTTTCGCCGACAAGCACGTATACACGGAATGCAGTCCGCTGGCGGTGATCAGACTTTTGCAGCGGGTTTTATTGGCCGAGCTAAGCTTGACGGAAAGCACACTCTTTTCTGCGAACCGTTTTGCAATTCGGAACGTAAACGAACTATGTACGAGTATATGTTTGTGCACGATATTTCCGAGTCAGCCTTGCAATTCTGACGTCAGTTCTTTTATTGAACAGTTCCTGTTGATTTAGATCGCGGACTTTTTTGCGAAATAAAACTTATCTGCATCAGTTGCAAGATTAAGGAACTACGCATTCATTGCATTTTTTTCATAATTTTAGCGAGTTGGAAATAGTAGAACAGCATTTATAAACTGTAGATATTTCTACTGTTTTACATCATAGTTATTCATTTTTCAAGGTTTACTCCGATTTTGCCGGATACATGTTTACTAGGGGTGTGCTAGTACCCGAAATTTCGGGTTCGAGTCGGGTCGGAATCCCGAAAGTCTTTAAAGTTCGGGTACCCGAAATCGCGGGTACTCGAAGTTAAAGTTGGGCAAATCTGCGGTCAAATCAGCGATAAATAACTCTGTGCATATTGAGATGTCCAATCATCGGTTGTAATACTATTTCGATTTGTAGTATACACTGTTTACTAAACAGTGCTCTTATACGAACAGTGTGCAGACGAAGAGTCCTTGTCTTGTAAGAACAGTGTTTACTAGAAACAGAAACGTCCCGATACATTCAGTAGTCTTGAAGACGTCGCACAGTGCAAACATATTTTGTATAAACTACACCCGAATATTGCAAACTCTCGGGACTCCTACGAGACTCGACCCGATTACCATTTCGGGTACTCGAAATTGCGAGTACCCAAAGTTTGTAAACTTTCGGGATCCCGAACCGACCCGACCCGATTACCGTTTCGAGTACCCGAAGTTTGTAAACTTTCGGGATTCCGATCCGACCCGGCCCGATTAACATTTAGGGTACCCGAAGTTTGTAAACTTTCGGGATTCCGATCCGACCCGGCCCGATTACCGTTCCGAGTACTCGAAGTTTGTAAACTTTCGGTATCCCGAACCGACCCTGCCCGATTACCATTTCGAGTACCCGAAGTTTGTAAACTGTCGAGATTCCGAACCGACCCAACCCGATTACCATTTCGGGTACCCGAAGTTTGTAAACTTTCAGGATTCCAACCCGAGGCTCGGGTCCCCGAAATTTTGGGTACCCGCACACCCCTAATGTTTATTCTTAGAGCAAGGTTTTAGTGCGACCGACCTGCCCTCTTCGGGAGAGCAAGGATTGGCATTAAAATTGCACCTGCAAACTTTGAACTCAAATACCGAGCCATCTGTTTCTGCAATAAGCTGTAATGCCGCCTTTTGCTCGCAAAGTACGATCACAAATATTCATTAAAATTTGCTCGAAGCTAGTTAGTCTAACTGGGTTATGTCTCGAAAAGCGATTATCATCGATCCACGACGCACGAAGTCACTCACTTCTACACGATGTTGCAAAATTAATTTTTTTAAACCACGTTGTGAATTCAAATGAAACGTTTAATTCAAGGTAACGTTGAAACCAGGCGAAGGATTTTAAATACAATACATACTGGTGATTGGTGGTTGGTACCCGGACATCTAAGTCGTGAAATAGTGTGAAATTTCTCGGTTCTGGACAAGAGGGTTAACGAAACCGTGTTTCGGCGTTGACTCATACTAGCGGTTCGAGGAACGGTAGAAAATCCTGCGTCGACCGAGGCGATTAAAATCGATTATCTCGAATAATCGAGTTCTCGGCCGGCTAGAACGGGTTCGCGGTCGCAAGCCGCCTCGAATTTCTTGCGGTCGAATATTTCAGCTGGCTGGACACCTCTATCTGGCGCGCTAACGATTACCACGCGCGTTCCGACGGAATCGATGATAAAATCGAGAACGGGCAACGAAGATGATCGGGGCCCGGGACATTAAAGTCGTCCCGTGGAAACGATTTTATGGTTTCCGCGGTGCCATGGGATTCCAGAGGCAGCGGAGAGACGCGGGAAAAGAAACGCCGTGGAACCCGAGCCGGCCCGCCGCCGCCTCTGTCAGCTGTCATTAAGCGTCGTTAACTTGACAGTGGACAGAAGTCAATGGCGTCGGATCCTGGGCACCGGGATTACCAGTTGGTCCACGGCTCCTCGAATAGAGCGGTTATCTTTATGCCGTTTCTAAGAAGATTCCCGACCTTCTTCGCCCCTCGTTTCGCTCACGATCGTCCTTCCAAAGCACTCCCATCGCGCTCCCGGTTTCTGCGGACCCGGTTGCAACTTTATTTTCTCCTGTCCTCTTTGTTTAACTCGCTCGACGATAGAACCGCGCTAATGCACAGTCGCTGGACCTGTGTTTTTAATCTTACCCTTTTCGCGATGGCAAATTTTGATATTCGGGACAGCACAGTGCGGTATTTGGCCTCAAACGTCGGAAAAAGACGATTTCAAAATTTTGGGTCAGTCGTAGTTAAAGATCTGAAGAATAAATTTATAGTTTCTCTGAAACATTCATTAGCGATTTTCAAGTGTTTTAAGGAAATTGTGTAAATTTTTCGCAGCAAAGTCGGGAAAAAGTTCATTTAAAAGTTTAAAAGTTTGCGTCGTTTGTAGTTGAAGATCTGAAGAATAGATTTATAGTTTCTCTGAAACAGCGTTCATTCGTTAACGATTTTCAAGTGTTTTAAGGAAATTGTGTAAATTCTTCGCAGCGTGTGTTTCCTGATGAAAATTAATAGTAAGAATTTAGTAAGAAAGGATTAACAGTAGAAACAAGTTTTGCGAAAAGTAATGCAATAATAAGTGAGTTATTTAACCTATGTTTGGTTAAAAAGTAATAGGAATTCAAAATGAATATGCTTGAATTTTATTAAACTAGACAGATCGAACAATAAGAAAATGACAAGGTTGGAGAGCAAGTTCGTTCAATTCTATTTCCTTGTACACGAGTTTGACGTTGTCGTGCGACCGAATATCGCCGGGCAGAACATGGATCTCAATATTGTTCCAATAGCATGATATACAACTGCATACATGTCTCATTCGCTACGATTTCCTGTCAGTCACTTTCAATGCCTTTCACTCTTATCGCGAACGTGATTGAATGAAACCTGCCGGGGAATGGATACTAACATGCCTCTAAAAACACACTACCGGAAGCGGAGACATTTCTTCCTATACAGAGGTCCTATGTAGAAATCACGGGTGGGAGACAGGTTTCTCGAAATTCTACGAATTGAGGCATTTGTTAGACATTGGTGAATTTGATCAGGAACCGAATCTACCGTAGATTTGAAAATTGTAGCTTCCTCTTTACAACCTAAAGCTTGATATGTGATTTTTGTGCAAAATAAATAACCAAATAATAGTGTTACGACGATACAAAATTATGACGGTAATGAAGTTGCCTTCCTCTTTGCCTTATTCTGGAAATATCGGCTTTGGAATCGAGATTGTGGTTTCCGGTCAACAGGGTGGCTGTTGAAGAGAACAAAATCGGCAGATCGATCCAAGACGTATAACGATCTACTAGATATTGAAGACTGCTAATCGATTGTTATTGTAAATAAAGGGTTGTGTTCACGACAAGGAGGAGCAGAAATATCAATCTCGATCAAGGATATATCGTGAGTGTAGTATGTATATTTAATGTAGATTCTGATACCTACAATATTTTGTTGTGTGCATGATTTTTATGCATATCTTCTGGTTGGGAAAACTGAGATTAAGGCAGTAGACTCGTTTCCAGAATTGCAAGGGTGCGGGATACGCGTTCTCATTTCTCGATAATACAAAAATGAGATTTTCCACTAGTCAAAAACGCTAGATAAAAGATCAATCTAGGCCGCGATCGCCCTCGAAAGTCGTAATTTGCATTATTCACAGTCACAGCTTTATGAAAATAGCTACGTGCGGAATTGTACGATATGCTTCCGAATAATGCAAATCGCGCAACGTAAACGAAAAAATAGGCGATAGCGGCTTAGATCGATCTTTTATCTAACGTTTTTGTCCACTGGAAACCTCGATTTTTGTATTATCGAGAAATGAGAACGCGCATGCCGAACCCTTGCAATCCTGGAAAAACGAGTCTACTCCTAACCTAGTGAACTTTCCAGTGATTCACGCATCATCGTTGACGAAACCGTACCAAGTATTCGCAACGAAGATCGAAGATCGAAGATCGCAAGAACATCCGTGCGCAACGTCCTGATTCATAGTTCGCTGCTATAGGCTGAGAAGATTAAGTCGACAAGCGGGACGATCATCGAAAACGAAGATCCTCGAGTCGCGATGCAACGATACCAGCCTAATCCCGCGGGTTCCTCGAAAATGTCCCCGGGGGATCCGCGACAAACTGGCAACAATCGGATTAAGCGTTGTAACTCGATAGAGAAGAGACTATATCGGGAGGACGATCGAGAAGACTGGGGCCCCGAGGGTTTACCTTGTAGTTGGATTTAAACGAGCGTGGCTCGAGAGTGGTTCTCGTCGATGCTTCTAGCGCGAGAGGATTTCTCTCTCCCTCTCTCTCTCTTGCTCTTTGCTGGCCGACGCTGGCTTTTCAGAGTGGTAAATTCCCGAACGCCATAACACTGCCACCGTGCGTTTGTTTGGACAAGGGCATTATGAGATTTTATGCGAGCTGCGCGTGCTTCCCAACGGCATCGCGGCTGTTTATGCACCGCCGCGCCGCGCGATCCGATGCCGGCTTTTCGACGTCAGGTCGCGCGTGTTTCGAGGAACACCTCGCTTCTATTCAGACAATTTCGACGGTGCGCCTCTCTCGTTCTCGTTCCCCGTTCCCCGCTGCCGCAACACGCCTATCTACTCGTCGCGGACCAGTTGTTGTCTGAGAAAACGAGCCACTCGCCGTGAGCACAACCGACAGATCGAATCGAACGGTGTTTTCTTTCTTTCGGGGGATGATTCGCTGGCTTCCGGGCTACCTCGGTGACTCGAGGCTCTTTTGTGATAGTCGGTACACATTGTCAGCTCTACTTCAAGCTGTTCCCGTGTTTTCTTTCTCCTCGCCTCTCCCCTCCCTCGCACGCCGTCGCTTTCACCGGAGCTGCCTTTCTGTCGTTGATTGTCCGACGGGCTTGTTGGGATTGAGGGCGACTGTGAATTGGGCCTAAATTGTGGAGGGTTGTTTTTTGTGGACGCAGGATTTGCCAGGCTGACTCTCATCTTTTTAGGTACCTGGCTACGCTTAATCCTTTGCTCCTGCGTTGTCGTGTTAGACGAGCAGCGGATACGTCGAGACTTTATGAATTGTAGCTATTATTCTTTCTCTTTCGATGAACGTCTGCTTATCCAAGCACATCAAAATTTTGATTCTTGGGCTTCCATGTTTTCTTCATTTTCTGAACAGTTTGGATCGATTTTGCTTCGAAAACTTTATTGCATTGGTAGTTTGAAAATGTGCCTTTCCAGCCACGGTGTTCATCTGCAAAATGTATTGTTCTTCAACAACAAAATTACTGACGTTTGTTGGATCTGGACTTTATAAGATCCGGTAACACTCGTAAAATAGTTAGAAAACAACATTAATAAATTATTTTACAGATCGTTCACAGTTTTTTCCTGAAGCGAAGCCACTGGAACATCCTACAGTAATATTTTCCCCTATTTGTAGATTAATTTAAATTGGTATCTATCTTCAGTTCGAATTAAATTGTACGGTTTGGGGTTACATCTAATCTGAATCTAATTTAGCGGTGCCACCGTATCAACCGTCATTCAGTCGAAAGTCGATCATCGGAATTGAAGGAGCTATTTTAGAATATCTCGGAGAAGCAGCGCGAAGCGGAGATTTAAAGCGGACGGAAGCGGTTATAGTACGGTGATCCCCTGTTTGCAGACTAAAGACAACACCGGCATAAATCTGTTTGGCCAGGGGAAGTCTGGCCACGTGGCGTGCACGTTTCCCGCGTGTTCCGGGTGCCCATTTGTGTGCCAGTTAACTCCTAGATCCAATATTTCCACAGAGAACACGACGTTTCGACACACCGTTTTCACCGCTGTTCTATCCGTTTCGTTCGCCGTACACCGAGACAGTGTCCGGAGACGCCATCTTGCCGGCGCGTAATGAATACGTCAAAGAGAGGCCGATACGGAACGGCATTTCGAGAGATTACGACGCGATTTCTGCGAACGATCGAACGATCAAACGAGAAACGCCGCCGGAGGACTATTCGACCATGATAATCTGGGCTGCGGATACAGCCGACACCGGCAGACCAGACAAAACAAACCGGGATTTATCGGCGACTATCATCGGCTAATTGTCTCGTTAAGGCGATTAGGCCTTTTCGAGCCGGACGGAGCGAGTTGTCGCGGACGAGCCGCGTGAAAGTCACGCCTCCCTCCTTTAGAACCGCTGGAAACCTGATGGTTCTTAATTGTTCGGATGAGTACGGTTGCTCCGCGAGGGGAAAACTTGAAAATCCAGTCGCAATGTTTCCACGCGGACTATACTTTCTTTCTTTGACTAATTAAAGGTACCAAATAGGGGATATTTTTAATGTTTACCACACAGCAACACGTTACCAGGCCCAAGTCCATGACTGCATCAGCGACCAAATACTTTGGCCCTATCAAACAGGCCCAAACCTTTGTACCTCAAATAAGATTATCCACTGGCATATAAGACCCCAAAAATCCTGTATCGAGTCAGTCGACGATAACCTCTGATACGGCACGTTTCGCTGATTCAAGATTCAATAAAGTAACGTTGTTCTTTTTATTGTTTTGAAGAAGTTTCAATTGTAATGGATTTCATACGATTGCCATTTTGACTCGCAATCAGTGTTACCACTAAAAATTGCTCTACCATTATTCAAAATATTGTTTACATTATTAACACGTTGGACGCCACGTCACCCATATCTGGGTGACGGCTATGTTTCCGCAGGGGCCCCGTCATCCGTGAACGGGTGACACTATTCTTCGTCCAATTAAAGCAGGATTTTGGAGCTAATTTATAGTAATTTTATTTGTAACACAACTATGACGAGTATAGACAACATAGGGTAACAATAAAGTATAAAGTAAACAAAAACAGACATTAAACATATACTTATACTAACAATAAAATAAAATAATAAAATATACTTATACCAACAAATTATACTTATATTTAAATTTGTTTTTAAAATATTATAACATTTTATTAGTTACGATGGAATTCGTTAAAACATTGTAAACATAATTGGGGTGACTCTGAACTCTCGGTACAATACGTTATAGTCTTTTGTACATTTTTTTTTGCTTCGTGGCGTTCGAGAATTTTAGGCCCCGGGAGAAACTCTACCGATTCACGCTGGGCGTTCAACGTGTTAAATATGTTGGTATCGCGCCGATTACTAAACATTTAAGTATTGTCCGAGGTATCATATCAATTTCATATCCACGAAAAGAAAAAAATTATATAGAATGGAATTATATTCTAGGTCGGAAGAAATGTTTAATTTTCGAGTTAAAGTAGCTCGGACTGCAAAGGGTTGATATTCGAAGTGTCATATTTCGAGAATGGTTGGAGGAGGACGCATGGGAGTATGTTTCGCCGGAGCATTGACCGGAATGGCCATAATGGCCATAATGGTCGCAATTTTTCTGTACCGCGGTATAAAATGAAGACGCATTATTATCGTTCCGTTACGATCGGATGTGGTTCCCGATAAGACGAATCGCGGTGGACCAACCCCCGGTTCGAAGCTAAAAGAACGATCACGACACGACCCCCGTCACGGACATCTTCGTTCTCGCGTTACCGGTTCTCCGAGGATAAGCCCCTTGTCTAGGTGGTGGGTACAGTGGTCTCGCGCGATGGTGTATACAGGGCCGCGTTGTACACGAAGCAAGATAGAGCGAGGGAAAGAAAGAAAGCAAGCAGAAACGAAAGAAAGAAAGAAAGAAAGAAAGAGCTCACGGTATCGCCCGGTATCGTATCGTGCTCGGGTATCGTGTGTCTCCTCCGGTGCTCGTAACCGGGCCGTGTACGACGCGCACCGTGGCGTTATGAATGCCTGGAATTTATCAATGGACGCCGCGCCAATGATAAATCGCGCGTGCGCTTCGTATCGTCCCGCGGCTTTCTATTCGCGCGAAACCGCCAGGAAAGGGAGCGAGTGCTGGCAAACCGCTTGCAAACCGCTGCTGGCAAACGGCGAAAGGGGCAAGCGGGGAACGTCTTCCTTCGACGAGACTCCTACCGTGTACATCGCGATCTCGCCCCGCTGACAAATCGGCTTCTGTTTTTACACAGCGAACGCGCCTCGGGCCGGCACGCTCGAGGAATATGCGATCCCTCCTTGAAAATCGGCTCCGTTTTTCCGTCCGGAATCGATCCATAGCTTTTCCCGCGTAAACCGAACCGAGAACTGAGCACTCTCTGTTTCCTCGCTCTTCAGCCGCAGGAGAAAAGCTCAGATCTTTGAACGTGAAAGATCAATCCTATTTGCCTCAAAAGTCCTACTTTCACGTTTACGACGCGTAGTTCTCATTATTCGGCAGCATGTCGCGGAGCCGCGAGAAGCAATGTACAGGGTGTAAGAACATTTAGTGTCATGGTTTTGGCAGATGGTTGTACACCTTCCGATCGGTGGAGATTTGTTAAAAGAAATTGCCGCAAAATTGACTTTGACCTTGAGATTCAAGGTCAAATATTTTATGCTTGTATCGCATTTTACTCACCAAAAAATATATAATAATTTGACCTGACTGTGCTGCCGCCTATCGTGGCTGTCGAAATGCTGCCGAATAACGAGAATTACGCGTCGTAAACGTAAATGTATGACTTTTGAGGGAAACAGCCCCTTAGATCGATCTTTCATCTACCGATTTTGACTACTAAGAAACCGCGTGTTTGCATTATTAAGAATTCAGGACTGGAATCCCGAACCCTTGCAAGTCTCGCGTAGGTATGCATGGTCTAACGGTGTGTCGTCTGTCTAGGAGACGCAGTCCTTAACATAACATTGTACGAAACTATTTCTCCACAAATGAATTTCCCCAGCTACTTATTGTACTGTGACGCGGATAAAAGAGGAGTAACCAAAGTCGAGAAATCGATTCCTCTTATCTGCGAGCATGGAAGCTCCAGATTTCCGAGGAACTCGAGCACGGGGCCCAGGGCCGGTCGCGTCTGGTAAATGTCGGGTACCTGGACGTCCTTAGGAATTTTTATCGCAAGCCGGCCCCACGCACCGCTCGTGGGAGGAAAATCTGGTCCCGCAGACAATGAACGCGCGCGCCCGCGTCTCATTTATGAATCTCTTCATCGCGTGGGCCCCGAGATCGCCGAGCAAACTTCAAAACCCGGATCGCGTCCAACATGCGGGCTGTCCGCCACTCGTGTCCAAACTGAATCGCTACCACACGCACCACGACGCTCGAATTGGTCGATCCGGGTGGACAAGAATTCCTTGGCAGAGGACGTTCTCGTTTATGTGACGCATAAAACCCCGAACATCTTTTTCGACTATCCGCGGACGAGGATTTACCGAAGTACCGAGAATGCTTTCTTCCGGACAGTTAGCTTATGTTTGCGAGGTCTTAACTAGAGGGTAAAATTAACGATGTACAGGTTGAGTCAGTCAGAAATTACTTCATTGTCTTGTGATTTCTTAAAAAACTGGTTAAAATGAAGTTTGTCGTGTTCAAGTAACCCGATGGTAGGATATGATTAATTCCAGCTAAGTAGGATAAGATAGGATAAGCTAATTGGAGGCTGATTAGGAATTTCTTTTTGCAATAATCAGATCGAGAAGAATCGGATCTTTACGCAAAATAAAAATTGTTTGTATCACAAGTGACAAGAAATAACAACCACGTAGAAACGTCTCTTTTTCTTGAATAAATTCTTAAATTCCTTGAATATTTGTCCCATTTTACACCGCACCATCTCATTTTTGTCAGAAATGAGTAAAATTCATAATCTACTAATAATACGTCGAAACTTTTTAATTATTTTAGACTTTTTACTATTTTAGATGGTAAGACCGCTATGTAATTAAAAATCCGCTGTCTAGTGATAAGTCTTGCGAATTGATAAAGTATGAAGCTGATATGGGCAGTTTTCATTCGAGTGATTAAAAAATTAACGAGCTAATAAAAATGGATACGAGACGTGATGTGCAGGTGTTACTTGTACGTTCTACCAATCGAAACGTTCGAGCTGTGAACATTAATCGCACGTTCTTATCGAGAACTCGTTCCGAAATTTATCCATTGGCTTCTCGTTACCGGCTCTCACGAGCTTTGTCCAAACTGATGAAGCGATTGTTTTTAACGAGGATACCCTTGATTGTATTCCGAGAATTTATACCAGAGATACGATTATGGTTGGATGTTTGGCAAGTTCGATCTGTTTGGAAGTCGATAGCGGTTCTTGGACATGGAGTGTGATATCATTATTCGATGGGATGCTGGTCGGTGTTGATAGCTGAAAGGGATCGAGTTCGAGAAACAGGATGTTGACATCGATGACACCATTGTGATTCTATCGAATATTTCTGTTTCGTAGTTGTACTCCATTTTGTGCATTTAACAAATTTTTTTATTAACTAAGTATTGGTAAAGGCATATCACTGTTGCGCAAAAGAAACTATTGTATTTTCGGATATAAAAAATAATTATAGTTCCTGTTCGACTAGAAATGGGGTGAATTTAACAAATGTTTTCCATGATACCTAATTACAAATTTCAGAAACAAAAATTCTACTTTCTGTACTTTTCATTTCCGCAACGTCACGTTTCTTGCCACGATTAATTTATCGTTATTAGATTGAGGATTTCATCAAATTATGACAAGAATGAGAAAAGAAAATTATTAATATATATTAACCCCTTGCAGTAACGTTTCTTTTACAGTTACAGTGATTAGAACGACCTTCTCCCGAAAAATGTCGTAGAAGAGAAGAGAAAATTTATATTTTTTGTATGGCTACATTTATTTCAATGCTTAAATATTGATTACAAACGAATCAAATTTTATTTCATGTGAAACGAGACGCGTAACATTCACATTTGTTCGACTTTGTTAAAAACCTTCGTTACGAGTCCGAATGAAATTCCTATTTGGCTTCAATCTTACACAGGTACGCAGAAAACATAGTATTTTAGACAAATTCGTAACAATTAAATAAAAATTTGAAGGTGTCGATTTTTGGGACTTCTCTCGAAGAAACCGGCGAAACCTTAAGGGGTTAAAAATTCCATTTACCGATCGAGGAACTGAATCGAACATGAAAGCACGGAAGAAGATGTCCGCTGGACGACTGCTAAGAGCGAAAATTCTGTTCGAGGGTGGAAAATTGATTAATCGACGCGGATGTGTCTCCGAACACGGAACAATTCGGCCATATATTCTTCATAACCGGCCGTAGCTCAACACGAGCAGCCACGATTCATCTTGTAACACGACAGGCCAATGATATTTGCATTTTCTGGCACAATCACGCCGTTACTCATTACGCACGGCTCGTTGAGCGTCGACAACGTCCGAGGACCTGCATGGACACTTCCTGGGGACTGGTCAATGCGATCTAACAGCGATCGCCGATCGTGAATACCGATCGTCGTTCCTCCGGCTCGATGTAGAACTATCCGCGGACACGTTACGCTCGTTGTACACGCCGTAATATCTTTGATTTAAGCCTTCGTTAACGCGTTCCCTCCAGAAAAATCACGAATCATCCGCTGTTCGAATCTTTCCTAGCGATACCTACAAGACGTATTAATCCTGAACGATCATTATTGCTCGCTGAGAGGCTGTACAGTATTCGTGTCTTGTTTAACCGACTATATCAAATTTTGGAGTAGTCGCAGAAGGGTTAAACCTCTCAGCTGTCTAACTCGATTTTCAAAATGTATAATATTTGTTTGTATATATTTTATTTTTCACTAGGCTGTGGATGTTCATGCAATTTGCAATTTTTGTAGACGAATTATAAGAAAGTGACATCAAATGCAATCTTATTTTCAGTGGTAGTAGCATTTCTAGATCTGAAATAAATAAAAATCATACTAAATTCTGTCGAATTTTATGTTCTAGTATTTTTTGACATTTTCAAAATCCATAAATGCATAAAGATCCGGAGTCTACTTGTCAATTTTTTGCTTAACTTATCTAAGAACGTTAAAACATGTTTGCATCCAACGTTGATGATAACAACCGATAATAATTTTGACTGAACTCATCTTATCATCTTGATGACGTGACGTAAAAAAGACTGTTAATTTGTTATTTATTGGACTCGACTGCAAAAGGATTCGAGTCGATAATGCCAGGAAATTTTGCAGACAGGCAAATATTTATTATCATTCGCTCTGCGTCACATCAGATCCTGTAATAACAGGTTTCATTGAACTGCCGATAAAAACCAGTCGCTTTCAACGCTATAATTAAATCATTACCGAATACAGACGATGTGCATTATGTTTAAAATTATCTATATGATTCTCCTAATAAATATGGCTTGTTTATATGTAATACTTTAAGAAATATTGATTTTTTTATTCGATTTTTTAGAAGAGTCGTAGTGTTCGTATCAATTGGTCGTCTTTAGAACTGAATTGAGAATATTCGATCTGAATGGATAAATTATTGGCTCCGACCAACACGCTTCGATTTAAATTGATCACTTTCGAACATGATTCAACACGAATCGATCTGCAATAATCGCTATTAGACCTGAATCAGCAGGATTCAACCTGAATTGATTAATTTTAAACTCGAACCAATACAGTTTCTTCTTAATTGTCTAATTTTAGAATTGATCAGTATTGGTTCGATTAAAAACGATCATTTTTTAGAGCTGTACCATCACGTTTCGACTTGAATTGATCATTTTCAATAATCGCTTCTAGACCTGAATCAGCAAGATTCAACCTGAATTGATTAATTTTGAACTCGAACCAATACAGTTTCTCCTTAATTGTCTAATTTTAGAATTGATCAGTATTGCTTCGATTAAAAACGATCTTTTTTAGAGCTGTACCATCACGTTTCGACTTGAATTGATCATTTTCAATAATCGCTTTTAGACCTGAATCAGCAAGATTCAACCTGAATTGATTAATTTTAAACTCGAACCGATACAGTTCCTCCTTAATTGTCTAATTTTAGAATTGATCAGGATTGGTTCGATGAAAAACAATCTTGTTTAGAGTTGTACCGATACGACTTGATCTCTATAATTACTAGACAGCGGATCTTTATGCAAAATAAAAATTGTTTGCACATATTGCAAGTCACAGGAGCCAAATGGAGACTTCTTACATTTTTGAATTTTCTTATTAAGCTGAAAGTAATACACTGATGTCCTTAAATCTTTTTAACATGCCCACTGCTTCATATTGTACGTACCCGTTTCTGTCATAAATGCATGAAATCCGCAGTCTAATAATTACTATTAATAGTTACACATTGAATAACTACTAGTATTTTGTATGCGAATTTGCACTATAAGTGCAAAACAGAAAATCTTCTCGGTTTCGTTGACATTTTGCAGCTCGATCGTTGTCATTTCGTAGCCCGATCGTTGCCATTTCGTAGCCCGATCGTTGCCATTTCGTAGACCGATCATTGTCCTTTCGTAGCCCGATCGTTGTCATTTCGTAGCCCGATCGTTGTCATTTCGTAGCCCGATCGTTGTGTCGGTAAACGATTTGCGAGCCGGATGAAATGCTATGGATAACTGTCGGCGTCGCGTCCGCCGAGGCATTTAGGATTCGGAGACTCGTCACGGGGAATGAAATGGACGATACCGTCGCCGTGACGGGGCAAAACATACAACGACGGCAAAAATACACTGCGGCTCTCGGATCCTCGTAAAGAGACGAAAATATCCGGGCCGATGTCGGCCGTGGAAGAGGCGAACGGTAACGCCGGCGGACGCGTACCATGAATTTTACGCCTGCCGTCGCTTGGCCGACTATGCGTCGCGGTTCCAGCCGGTTCGGAAGCCGCGACGCATTCTTCCTGAGTAACTGTGACGTTTGTAACGCGCGTTTCCGAGCGATTTACTGCGCGGAGCGACCGGTAAAAGTAATGGAATCGCCGCTTCCGTTCGTCAACGCCCCGTTAACGAGACGAAATTGATGAGCAACTTTTCTTCCGGGGAAGAGTGTCCGACACGAGCCCGCGTCTTTTCTCGCGTTACAATTTTTCACCCTTAACCTTTCTCGCCCCTTCACTGCGGCACTCCTTAGAAGGCATAGGGTCATAGTTAAAGATTACGTGAACTGTTACTTTTGGATCACACGTGATTAGATCACGTTCGTTCCCAGTGATTCGTGATTTTCGTGATCGCTTCTAATTGACGAAGAGCATAACTGCTCGTCGCAGAATTGGAACAAATACTGGCTGGAGGACGAGGCAAGAGCATGCGAACCTTGTGGGGCCAAGTATGGAAGCCTGGAACAATTAAGGACTGCGTCTCCTAGACAGATTGCGGATTTTATGCATTTATGACAAAACTGGGTGGATGTAATTTAAAACAAATGATAATAAACATGATTCACCAACGTCCATATGTTATTGTCAATTGATTAAAATTGTTAAAGAGAGGAAGAAATTTTTATACGGTTCCTGTGTCTTATTATTTACGAAGAAATGAGGTTCCTCGTTTGATTAGTTAAACCCTTCATTTTAACGAGAGAATATGTGAAATTTTCATTGATGTTCGAATAATAGAACAGTTACTTGGTTACAGTGATATATAGACTACGGATCACAGGATAACAGTATACGGGTAACAGGAGTTAAATAAAAATTGAATTCATCCCTTAATCGATTCTTTAGTCTTCTCTAATCTTTTACTGTTTCACGTTTCATCCAGCCAATTTCTTCATAAATATATACAAATCCGCAGCCTAGTAAATCCTTAGTAGGTTGCAAAATGAATTGTGTTGTATATTGCCCCTGTTTACTTTAATTAACGAGAGAATGAAGGGTATTGAGAGAAATGATCTGGATCAAGGATGTAGCGAGCGGGAGGAAAGATGAAAATGTCGAAATGTGGTTGGAGAAGTTGAGGAGAAAGAGAATAAAGAGAACGTTAATATACCAAAGAAAATACCAAACTAAAAAACAAATGTTAGGGAATTGGGGAAGGATGCAATAATTGGGTTAGTAATGATTAGGATACTATCAGAGTAGGTCAGTGTAGGAATGAGTGAGACAAAGAAAAATAGTGAGAGAAGGTATGGACCGAATGCGTGAAATAAAATAGATCTGTACAGTTAGGTTAATGTAAACCAAGTCACATTTCTTAGATGTAAGGCTGAAATAAACCAAATACATGACTGCTCTTCGCGCAAGTCACGGAAACACAATCTGTATGTTCAATATTAACGACAACAAAACAAAATTGCGAGTTACATCCCATTTTTATCAAATTTATTAGATTTTTTACACGTTTCTCAAACTATCATTTACGTTTCCTATAATTGTTAAATAATACTGCACTTTTATACTTTTTTTAGATAAATATTACGAATTCGAAATCGAGAGGAAGAATTAATATTTTATTTTTGTGATTAAATGAAGTAAATTTACATTATATACAGAAAAGTTAGCTAATTGATGTAGGTAAACAAATAACTAATTCAATCGAGATAAAGAATTAGAATGACAGCGAGCAAATTCATTCTAGAACCGATTTATGTAATTTGCAAAGCAAATCCTACGTACAGCAGAAAATATACAGGAGCTGCTTGTAATTGCTGTCAACATTAAGAACGGCCGTACACGCGAAAGCAGGTGTTTGATATTGGCCAATTGCCTGGGCCAGCACCGGTCCAATTAAGAATTTAATTGCATCGGGTGAGTCGGACCGTTACCACCCCTCCGAATCCTTCTTGAAATCCCGCTGGCTCAGGCGTACTCAACAGCCCATCTTTTCTTTCACAATTTTATCTTTACATTCGTCGGAAAGCCAGAATGAGTCTGCCTCATTACAGATTTCAAATGTGCGTTCGAGACTTCGAGGTTTTTGCATCGTTACTGTCTTTTCATTTTAAATCTTGATGAGACAGAAATATACCGAACTTGCACAAACATATCAAAGAGAACTCAGGTCGTTTGGTCCAGTTAAGAAAATTATTTTTTAAATTTATATTTTTTAAAGGATGTCCGAATACTTCCGTACACAACGGTATTCATGAACGGTTCAGTAATAACTATTTATGCATTCTATGCATATTGCTATACATTATGCATTTTATGTATTCACAGCAAAAGTAAGTAGTAAGATTCGCGTACTAATATGTCTACAAAGAATACCACGAAAAACGGGGCCAAAAATGCATACATAGAGGACCATAATCATAATCAAACTTGCCGTTTGAGGGTTGAAGAATGGCGACTATGAAGATATCCTAGTATCAAGATCCGCGTACTAATGTGTCTATAAAGAATACCACGAAAAACGTGGTCAAAAAATGCATAAATTGTGGTCCATAACATCCTCAATTAAACAGTTACAAAATTGGCATGCGTTCGAGGGTTGAAGAATGGTGACTATGAAGATAGTCTAGTATTTTGATCCGCGTACTATTGTGTCTACAAAGAATACCACGAAAAACGTGGTCAAAAAATGCATAAATTGTGGTCCATAACATCCCCAATTAAACAGTTACAAAATTGGCTTGCCGTTCGAGGGTTGAAGAATGGCGACTATGAAAATAGCCTAGTATCAAGATCCGCGTATTAATGTGTCTACAAAGAATACCACGAAAAACGTGGTCAAAAAATGCATAAATTCTGGTCCATAACATCCTCAATTAAAGAGTTACAAAATTGGCTTGTCGTTCGAGGGTTGAAGAATGGCGACTATGAAAATAGCCTAGTATCAAGACCCGCGTATTAATGTGTCTACAAAGAATACCACGAAAAACGTGGTCAAAAAATGCATAAATTGTGGTCCATAACATCCTCAATTAAAGAGTTACATAATTGGCTTGCCGTTCGAGGTTTGAAGAATGGCGACTATGAAGATTTCCTAGTATCAAGATCCGCGTACTATTGTGTCTACAAAGAATACCACGAAAAACGTGGTCAAAAAATGCATAAATTGTGGTCCATAACATCTTCAATTAAACAGTTACAAAATTGGCTTGCCGTTCGAGGGTTGAAGAATGGCGACTATGAAGATATCCTAGTATCAAGATCCGCGTACTAATGTGTCTATAAAGAATACCACGAAAAACATGGTCAAAAAATGCATAAATTGTGGTCCATAACATCCTCAATTAAACAGTTACAAAATTGGCTTGCCGTTTGAGGGTTGAAGAATGGCGACTATGAAGATAGCTTAGTATTTTGATCCACGTACTATTGTGACTACAAGGAGTACCATCAAAAACGTGTCCAAAAACTTCATAAATCGTGGTCCTGAACATCCCTAATTATACAGTTACAAAATTAACTTGCCGTTCGAGGGTTAAAGAATGGCGACTATGAAGATATCCTACTATCAAGATCCGCGTACTAATGTGTCTACAAAGAATACCACGAAAAACGTGGTCAAAAAATGCATAAATTGTGGTCCATAACATCCTCAATTAAAAGAGTTACAAAATTGGCTTGCCGTTCGAGGTTTGAAGAATGGCGATTATGAAGATAGCCTAGTATTTTGATCCGCGTAGTATTGTGTCTACAAAGAATACCACGAAAAACGTGGTCAAAAAATGCATAAATCGTGGTCCATAACATCCTCAATTAAACAGTTACAAAATTGGCTTGCCGTTTGAGGGTTGAAGAATGGCAACTATGAAGATAGCTTAGTATTTTGATCCTCGTACTATTGTGACTACAAAGAGTACCATCAAAAACGTGTCCAAAAACTTCATAAATCGTGGTCCTAAACATCCCTAATTATACAGTTACAAAATTGATTTGCCGTTTCGGTGTTGAAGAATAGCGACTATGAAGATAGTCAAGTATGAAGATCCACGTACCAATGTGTTTACAAGGAGTACCGCCAATAACGTGTCGAAAAAATGCACGAATCAAGCAGTGGTGCAAAACATCCCCAATTGAACAGTTACATAAATGGTTTGCCGTTCGAGGGTTGAAGAATGACGATTGGTTCGCCTGCATTTGTGCGTCCGGTAGATCGGCTCACGGGGTTAAGAACGCCGTTTAGAAACGTCTAATTATCCCCGGCGTCGCTCGTCGGCCGAGCGTTTCCTCAAGCCCGTTAGCCTATCCCCGAGTCGTCGAGGTAATCTCGTTGCGTGCAGCGGCGTGTCGTGTTTGCGGAACGTGAAAACGTGCGAAGGAGCCTTAATTAACTCGATTAAGACGTTAGGGTCCCTTTCTCCGGCGGCGGTGGGGTGGCAAGAGACCGCGGGCTTCTCACCACCGCACCGCACTCTACAGCCGCTCCCCGCTTCTTCTCCGACTGGTATCACCTCTGGGAGCGGAAAACGCGCGGCGATTTTCGCGAGCATGATTCCGCGGATGGTTCCACGGATGGTTCCACGCACACACGACCTCGGCCGGTTTCATTACGGGCAATTACGGCCCATGAATCAAGCCGATGTGTTAATAGATAAGCGCGCCGGCCGAAGGTGATGATTAAGAGGGTACGCCGCGCTGTGCCGCGGCGAATGCGAAATCCTCGTCGCGATTACCATTAAGTTTTGCCTCGTTAACTTTCATTCGACGCACGTTCGAGCGACGCCGCGCTGCGCCGCACCGCGCCGCATGGAATCGTCCCGTTCGGGTTAAAAGTTGCGGCGGATGTGTAATTGAATTAAATACCGCGTCGAGCAACCAGAACTTCCCTGCCCGTAACGAGATGGTGTAATATCGTTCGCGTGCGAATGTGCGCGAAACTCGCCGTCCAGATCTCGCTCGTTGATTGTCTGTCGCGAGGGAGGCGTCCTCGAGCGTTCGCGGCTGCAGAAAGACACCGCACGAAAGATCCATTTGTGATTGCTGGTAAATATGATCGTTACTGTGTTGCCGCGAGAGATTCGCGGCTGATACGCAATCTCGAGTTCGGGCAACGAGTCGTGCACGCAGCCGATCCTTTAACACGCCTAAGCAATTACGGTAGCGTCGGTAATTACCCGGTCGTCCGGCGAATTTGAATAAGGTAATGCATTGATGCATAATAATGCGACTATTCCTTCGGAGTTCGCTGTTGCTGCAGAAAATTCGAGTGCATAATCGATACAATCTTCTCATCGAATATTATTAGGTTGGCATCTAAATTCGCGACCTTCTGTTTCGTAATTCTTTTATTGTATCGTTATAACCTCATTCGGTGACCATTCCTTTTGAACTGTATATCGTTGGAAAACTCTGAATTTTGCAATCAATTTGATATAAGATACTCGTGCTTAAAAATATTTATAAATTACTTTCTTTGAGAAAATGTGGAGATCGCTAATTAAAGATTTCTGTACCATTATTCACAATGTTTAGATTATTGAATATGTTGGTATCTAATCAATTTCATATCCATAAAATGAAAAACATCATATACAATGGAATCATTCCAAGTTGGAAGGAATGCTTAATTTTCAAGTTAAAATGGCTCCGATTGCAAAGAGTTAAAGGGGTTTCCATTAAATTCTTCCATTAAGAAATGACCTTTTAATTTCGCGCTATTTTTTATTTGTCAAGATTGGAGTTATCACCCTTCGATACGTGCTTAGTGAAATTGTAAACTAACAGCGTTTTTTTTATAGTTAAAAATAACACTTCCTAATGGAAGACCCTGTAGAATTCTAGTCGCAAATGAATATATTAAATAATCTACGGGAAATAATGTTGTCTAAACTTGGAATATCGATGATACCTGAACTGCGGATCTTTATGCGTTTATGGGTTGTGAAAATTTTCGAAAAATGCCAGAGTCTAAAACTTGGCAGAATCTAATACGATTTTTATTTATTTCAGACCTGCAACGGCGACTACCTCTGAAAATAAGTTTTTATTCGATTCTACTTAAAATTCGTCTATAAAATTGCAAATTGCATAAACATCCGCAGACTAATGATAACGTAATATTTCTAACCTACAAAATAACAGAATGAAAGAAAGCTCGAAAGATATAAATACGTCCGTTTTAAGCAAAGTTGTTTCGCGCTCTTAATCATTCAACTGGAACGGTCTGAAACTTTCATTCCTCTGTGACTTTATAGTAATAGTTCCGTATACTACGATACCATCTAATCTAATAAACTGTTTAACGAGGGTTAACCAGTGCAGCCGCTTGCTCGATTATTTTATCTAGTGGACGAAGTATTACATCCTCCACAAGAATCGATTTTATAGATCAACCACGATATCGTTCGTCCCCAACCATTCAGAAACGCGATCTTCTAATTGTTTCGAGCACGATAGTTTCACGTTTCACGCGCAATCCAGCAACAGCAATACCGTTTTATGAATAACGTCGTACAGGGAACGTCGTTTTTAACAAGATTGCAGAATTTAATGCTCGTCGAACTAATGAATGGCTATCATGTTCTCCGAGTACCGTGTTACGAGAGGCTTCGATGTACGAGTAACACCATATTTCTTGATATTCGCTCAACAAGAGGAAATCAATTTTTATTAGAACATTGAAACCTTCCCTTCCGTCATTTTGTAATCTCTGCGCAAACTGTGCAGCGACAAACAAAAACACAATAAAAGCTTGCGTCTGTCTGTAAATATCCCTCTCGAAGCGGAGAATACTTGTTGAATAAAGTATACCGCAGTATAGTATAAAATATAGCAACAAAAAGGTGTTGCAAGACGTTTTCTCCGGAACCATTGCACATATCAATTTCAAATTTTGAACTATCATTTAGGGTTGAAGATATTGCGAGAAGGGTAGACCACCCCAGTTTTTTTCTAACCATCACTAAAAAGTTGTCGAATCTATTTGCACACTTAATACGAAACAATGGACTTACGGATGAGGTGGTGGTGCGTGGAAAGCGGCGGCGGCCGCTGCGGCCGCAGCAGCCGCGTGATGCTCCCATGCGGCCGCGGCCGCAGCCGCCGGATGCGGCGGTGGCGGTGGTCCATGATGAGGGTGAAACGGTGGCGGTGGAGGCGGATGGGGGTGCGGATGAAACGCCGCGTGGAACGCCGAGTGCGGATGATGCGGGGGCGGAGGCGGCGGTAGCAGGGAGAACGCTTCCTGATGATAAGCCACCTCTTTTTCCGGCATTTTGTCGCGATTAGCTAGAGCCCAGTACTGCGCCAGAGGACCGGCTGCCTTTTCCTCTAGGATCAGGGAAGACTGTGCTGTCCGACACCCCGTGCCCGACGATGCGAACGACTTTTGATCCACGATAGCATAGTCCGCTCCGGAAGAGACCAGCCCGCCTCTATCCGACGAGTAGCCGTCTCTTCCCCCGATGGTGACGTTCGTCGATCGTTTCGAGTTCCAGCTGAACGCTGACGGTGTCCGTGAACGCCGCGGTTCCCTCAAGTCAACATCTTTGTCGATGGCAGGGTTGGTTCTGATGGGACCCCCGCGCCCGTCGGCTGGCTGGTCGGCGCCTCGCTGAGAACCAATTCTGATGGAATCCTGGAGCTCTTCCGCAGCTTTCTCTTCACCGGGATAATAAGGCACTTGATCTCTCGAGGTTCGCTCCAATTGCCGCGGCCTCCGAGAACCGTCCCGAGCGCCGATTACACAGTCGCGCACCGCGTGCGGTCCTCGACAAGGGATAGGTAGCTAAGTCCGGGGACCGATCTAGCGGTCTACGCGATCATCCGAATTTTCGTGCAATCGATCCACGGGTAGGGTCCACGGGTTGTCAACAGTCAGATCCAACGAAACTCCACTGAACAGTCCACTTGACGTTTACCACAATGTCATCCACTTCGGAATCACGATCACAATCTGGCTAGCTCGGGGCAACACCATGACAGACACCACCGAACAGTGTGTTCCACTAGCACTGTTTTACACGGCGAACTTGCACACCGAGCTTGAGAAAACCCGCGCGAGATGATCGTGACCGGCGATCGTTACTCGGCCGTCCGCGCGTGTCCACTGGCATACACCTCGGGGGTTGAACGAGAGGGCGGAAAGAAGAAAAATAAAGAAGATGGCTAACGATCTAGTGATCGCGGGGGGTTGGCGAGTTCGAAAAATCCGCGTTTTGCGAGAAGTGTGTGCGGGCTGTCACGGTGCTCGTGCTTTGGCGGGTATGGCGGTACTGAGAGTCCACCACCACCACCACCGGTGTTACCACCACCACAACCATTACCACTACCACTACCATTACCACTACCACCACCAGCAGCGCCAGAGCGCGAGCTCCGACGAACGGTGGTGGCTGCGGTCGTGCGTTCTCGGGTGGGCGTGCGTGCGACGAGGACCGTCTAACCGAGGAAAACTTGAACCCGAAGAGAGAGAGAGAGAGAGAAAGAAAGAGAAGGAGAGTGACGGACGTACGCCCCTGCTGCGAGTAGAACGAGAGGGAACAGCTCGGATCAGGACAGAAGAAGACAGAAGGGTCCAGTGGATCCCGGGTTCGAATGGTGGGAAGAAACTTGCGGAGAGAGACCGCCGAGGGTAGGAACTAGTGGGGACCCAGGTCGGAACGAGAGGACTTTCGACGGCAAACGTTGGAACGGGACGGAGAACGCGTGTCAGTTCGACAACTCAACTAGCACCAGCCGTCCCTGACTCCCACCTTCGCTCCTTTCGGCTCTTTCCTCCCGTCCCTTCGGTCTCGAAGGCGTACGAGGCGGACTGCGAGGCCCGCCAGGGGTAGGGATATTGCGTGGGTGACGCACGGGGAAAGATAAAACTATTCCTCGGAGAGAAACTATCCATCAAGGATGTATGGACGGGCCCGTGTCCACGATGATGGAGACGATTAGTGGGTTCGGTATGTGTTTACGCCCGTTGATTCGGCTGAACGATGTTTTCGGGGCTGCACGGCCACGACTCGAATGGCGCCTCGCCAGTCGATTTCTTTTCAGCAATAGAAATTTCAATCGTGAAGCAAGTCACCCCCCATTACGTTGTCTAATGATTTTGATCGTGATTGTTATGCGGAGAAAGATGTGTTTCTTTTAGTACAGCGAATTATTGAAAATCTTCATTCCGAGGGTGGTGTTAATAACCATGTTGTATTACGTTGATCCGGAAAAATACGTGAATCACAAATAAAAATATTTTGCAACGATTGTGGGCGGCAGGAGTTAAATGAAAATTCATTTCACTCGTTAATAGATTTTTTACATTGAAAACATCGTAACAATATTCGTAGATTTTTCAGCCAACCAATTTGCTTCGTAAATGCATAAAAATACGCAGTCTATAGTCAGTAGATCGTTAATTCGATTACATAAATGTTTAAATCCCGCACTGTCACAGACGAATAACAAATCTGATCTTGTATCTAGTGTGTTCCTACGCGTTGAAGTAGTATTTCCGTCGCCCGTATGACGGAAGTGCAAATTTTCTCAGACAATAGACTCGAGCACCCCCTCGAGGGCTTGACTTCCGGCACGCGGAAAGTTTTACGATGGCACGCGGTCAAATTTTTTTTTTTCCCTCAAGGACCTTCTTCCAATCTGAACCGAGAAACCTAGCCGAACCATCGACACGCGTCTCCTGGAAGCCAAACGCCTACTGTCAACGTGTCCCGGCTTTTCTCGCGTTTTCGCCTCGGACGGTTTCGTATTTCCGCGCGGTCGTTCGAACATGTGCGCGACAACTGAGGACCCTGTGCACGGAAATCTCGACTCCGAAGTGGTCTACTGTTTCAACGACTCGCTCTGGGCTATTTAATACATTTTTAACGGTCCACTCGCAGCGGAGAATTTCGTCGTGAACCAGCAAGCTATTCTCGGGAACGTAAAATAATTATTTCTTTTGGAATTATTTTTTTGGAAGAAGATTTTTAACTTCTTCGTTGATGCAGCGCAGTCATCGAGGATCATAGCAATAAATAAACTGCGGATTTTATGGATTTATGATCAAAATGAATAATTGCAATGTAAATTAGTAAAAAGATTACAAGAGTTCAAGAATGTCGATGTACTATTTTCAACATATTAAAATTGTCAATGTGGAAAATAAATTTTTACTTGGCTCCCGCAGCTTGAAATTAATGCATGTATACAAATTTTATTTTGTATGATTATCTGCAGTCTGGTAATAAGCTTCCAGAAGTCCTTTTATTATAATTTTCCACAATTATAATGGATTAAGACGGTTACTGAAACAATAACTAACTGTAATAATGATCACTGCGGATCTTTATGCAAAATCAAAATTGTTGAAGACACGAGAAACAAATAAGAATTTATTTCTCTGTTTAGTAGTTATATTAAGTTGTCAGAAATGTGTTATGTTCTTTTAATCTTTATTGCCTATGATAACCAAGGATTTTATTTTCTCATTTTCTTACCACGATTATGAATATATAAAAATTCTCTATAAATAAAAATGATAAATTTAATAATTCCCATTTTTTGATCGTATGTTATATGTGTCACAGATAGCATTAAACACTTTACCTACCGGAAGCCTATTAATAGGATTTTCAATAATTCTGCAGTACCAAAAGAAAGCACAGAAATTTCTTTCACATTGAAATCTTAAATGAAACTATTACATGACGTTATTGAGGGTGGCTTGTTAGTTCACAATGAAACTTGCTGTTGCTATTGAAGGTTCCATTAAAAAGTGTTTAGCCATGTAACGTAGATTTATCAAATTTATTCATTTCAATAATTATGCTGTACCAAAAGAAAGCATAGAAATTTCTTTCACATTGCAATCTTAAATGAAACTATTACATGACGTTATTGAGGGTGGCTAGTTAGTTTTCAATGTAACTTGCTGTTGCTATTGATGGTTCCATTAAAAAGTGTTTAGCCATGTACCATAGATTTATCAAATTTATCAATTTTATCAGTTTTCAATAATTCTGCTGTACCAAAAGAAAGCATAGAAATTTCTTTCACATTGGAATGTTAAATGAAACTATTACATGACGTTATTGAGGGTGGCTTGTTAGTTTGCAATGAAACTTGCTGTTGCTATTGAAGGTACCATTAAAAAGTGTTTAGCCACGTACCACAAATTTTTCAAAATTAAGCAATAATCACAGGTCGGTAATGTGTTAATTACATTTTTATTAATCTGGGGTGCGTTTACACCCCTACACACGGAGGGAAGGTTAATACTTGCAGTCGGTAGATGTCTAGATCCTAGACGGAAGATTTCGATTGCAACAGGAAAAAGAGGTTGAGCATCGTTCGCGCCAGAAGCCTTCGAGGTAATCGAAGGTATCCCGAAATGACTAATTACCGTCGGTTTCTGCGATCGCGAGAAGAAAAGGGGAATCCCGGGATACCGGTCGGGTCGTCAGCCATTGGACCCGAGGTCCGCAAGCGATGATCGTCCCTGAGACGGGCGCATAGAGTCATTAACTATCCGTCGGCTCGTTGCGGTTGTCCTGCGTCCTGGGTTGCTGGTGCCCGTCGTAATTCTCCCGTTCAGGTACGGTCTCTCTTCATCAGCGGGAACGCGTCACGTCCGCGTCTCTCGCAAACACCCGTGGCCGCTTATTATTTTGTTGATTTTGCCGGGTCGGGTCTGGTCGGGCCTGGTCGGGCCCGGACCGGCCCGGGGCCCGGTCGTTCGAGCCATCTCCTTCTCTCCCCCACTCCACCCCATCACGCAGTTTCGCCCCATCCTACCGGGACCTAATTATCCTCCAACGACCGGCCAATCAACGCACGAAACGACAGCTCCCTTGCTCCCTTGCCCATCGGGCTACCGAACGAGATCTCGCGTTTACTGCTCGTCTCGCTGAAATCCGCGTCCGCCCTTACTTCGCCACGGCCCGATCATCGACCGCGGCGATTACGATGTCAAACAACGCCCGATAGCTCCCTCGGGATCGTCGGGACGGGAATCAAAGGATTTACTCGCCAGCAGCCGGGAGTCCTAATAGGTAATTTAAAGGAAACGATTCATTTTAATGTCGACAGTCCCCCTTTCCCTATTTTTCACGATGCCCGACGCGTCGCAGGAAGCATGCACCGTCTCGAGGGTGACTTCCGGGCCAGCGGTTTTTGAAATCAACCCTTGTCCAAGCTCCGCCGCGTGCCGAGGTAACGTCCTATCTGTGACGCCATCGTCGATGTCGCTTTTAGGCGTTTCAAGAGAACCGCTCGTGATTTGTGGTGTAGCCTTTGGCCCTTTGAGATCGTTAATGTTCCCGCTCCATCCGCTTTTGTAGTAGACGATTGCAAATGTGAATATAAAACACGAACGGTTGCACTTTAAAATAACAGTTTCATGTAACGTATAATCCAAAAGTCTAGTGATCAATGTCACAAGACTAACAGAATCATTCATGATTTATTATAATATATTTCTACTTACAATTAGATGCCGTCGAAACGACTAAAAATGGTGTCAATAAAATAATACTAATAATAAAAGAATAAAAAACCATTAATCATTATAAAATGTTATCGTACATCGAGAGCATATCCCTGTTGAGAGGACGCCGTGTTCCCAATATTTCCAGATCGCAGGATTTCGATAGTTGAGCAATACATGAAAAACTAACGTAAAGATTCGTAGAAATACATCATGGCACCGTCCAATACATAAGTCAGAAGCAACAAATGCAATACTTGAAAATTTTCTTCTATTTATATATAATCTATGATCAATTAAAAAAAACATCCTTTCCTGTATCAGATCCTGTTCTCAGCAACCGAGAAAGTTCTCAGTGTTCTGCCGAGGAGCGGTAATCAGTGTTATTGTTCGTATCTTCATCAAACCACCCCAACGAGAGGGGCGGATGCAGCTATCCTCAGATCCAATCGATTTGTCCTGACTGAACCGCGGTTGCGACCGCAGCAAAAAGTGGTTGCCTCGCTTCATGGTAGCTGTGTAATTCAGTGTAAACAAAAAGGTACGCGTGTTACATACTAAATCCGAGTAGAAGCGAGCTGGCAACAACGCGGTTTGTAACCATGAACGCGAACAGAATATCTTCTTCCGCCCGTCCTCCGGTTTTGTTTTGCGCGAGCTTCCAGTCTTCCATGTCAGCCCCGATCCTCATTCTGACGCCCGACGGCTATCTCGCAACCATAGCGTCAGCGGGACATATCGGTCGTCCCACTCGTTGATAGGACACATCGTTGAGACGACGCCTGGCGTGTTCTCTCGCGCAGGAAACAAAAGACACCGTGTCCTAACTCGATGAGTTCACATGAATATTAAAACGTATACATTCGGATATTATAGATCCTAATGTACCTTAGATCTGATATCCTTCTCAGCGATGTTCGGCGCGTAGCAGGAAGACTCCGAGCGTGACTCGGAATTCGGATGACGATCATTATCAAAATGGATTGGTCAAATGCGGAACTACAAAGGCATTAGAAAAACCGGCAAGAACTGTGACACGATTCAAAATATAACGATTTTGAAGTTGGCACGGTGTTCGACGCCTTCGTACCCCTAACTCCTAATTGAAACGCTAGGGAACAGTTATGTCAGTTTTCTTTTTAACCCGTCGTTAGTTAGGCGGGGTCTCACAGACCTCAGAGATTTTAGATTGATTGTAACATTGTGACAACGCGTGACTGCGAGTCGGCCTGAGTGTATTTGAAAATTTAATTTAGCGAATCTGCGTTTTTACTCAGCTTCTTAAGCAATACCTAATCTTATATTCATGAAAATGATATTTATTTCTATAATACAATATATTATTTCGGTGAGTCTGTGAGACCCCTCCTTGCCACTTTCGATAAATTTTCCCACCTCAAAATAACGATTTTGAAGTTGGCACAGTGTTCGACGTCTTCGTACCCCTAACTCCTAATTGAACCGCTAGGGAACAGTTATGTCAGTTTTCATTTTAAGGTATTTCATGTTTGTGGCGGCAAGAACAGTGTCACTTTAGAGTTGATGGAGGCATCCATTATATAATTTTATGGAGCCTAATCGAATTTACGTCCAGAAATATTTTTCTGAAAGATTAAAGATGTCTGTACTGTTTCGACAGAAATTTTATAATTTCCGTAAAATCGTTATTGAATGATTAAAACAGAAAGTACAGTATCGCTTAGCTTCTGTTTCTCACGATTGTCTTAGAACATTGTTATTTTCCATAAAAATCCACAGTCTAGTTATCGCTGAGAGCAACGAAGCCTCGCTGTAAATTATTCGGTATCGGGGATGGTTTCCGAGGCAACCGGCCATGGACGCGCCGAATATTGTTTCGAGCATCCGCCAATAAATTCTCCGATGAGGATGACTTAATTAGAAGTAAAAAATGGTTGATTATCAGCGAGCAGAGTCCCCGGCGAGCCATCCTAGCTGCGAGATGCGGGGTGCTGACTGCGGGAAAGGGAGGACTGGAACCCTTTAGCCGGGCACCAGTGGTGGGAGAGTGGGCCGGGTCAATGATGAGACTCCTTATGGGGGGCCCTACCAGGTACCTGTTGGTCAGGTGGGCCCCACTATTGCTCCATCGCACTCGCGTCTCTTTCTGCCCCTGGTCCAGGGCACCTTCTCTTTCCCTTCCATCCGCGTCTCTTCGTCAAACCGTAGTACTACCTCCTTTTGTTCCGTCCCAGGCACTGGACCATCATGAGGATTATTCTTCGGGTTCGCTTTGATCTTTCGGCACCCTCGCTGTTCGGCCATGAGCCGAGGCACGTTTTTCGAGTCAGCCGGACTACGATTTCTTAAGGAAACATACTTGATTGCTCTCAATGAAAGTCGCAGGCCAGCGAAAAGCAGGAGGGTCTGGGTCCAGCAGGTGAGAGCTACGTTTCCAAACGCCAAGCTCCGGCGTTGACGACTATGTTTCACTTTCGAGTCATTGAAAAATTTCGTGGTCAAATGTTATTTAAACGGTGCTCTACTATCACTCGATACGCTCGAACAGCAATGATACTCTTCGTCAGCTCTACGTTAGCAGTTGTAATATAAAATGATGTACGTCTTCCGTTAGCAGTAAAATGCCTATAAATATTGTTTAGATACCATTTTCTATACATTTCATGTGCGACAGTAAATACAGACCTGCCGATCTCTAAGAGCTGCGATAGTCGAGACACCTTCCGCGAAGACACGTTGAAAGTGGTTCAGGTTAGAAACCATTTGATCACCCGCTTTGACGAAGTAAAAGGATGCGGCGAAGAATTCCACGAGCCAAGTCCTGCAAGATTACAGAAGCTACGCTCGAAATGAGTCGGTTACGAGGACCCGGCCGACGTTTCGCAGCGGTTCGGTTCCATCCACCATAAATGTAGCACAACCGCGGAGCAACCCCCAAGGTGAACGGAGAAGGTTCCCGCGAGTACAAACGAGCGGAGCTGAAATTCATTATCGTTAATCGGTTCGATCCTCGACCCTTTCAACGAGCCATCGTCATCAGCTCGTACATCTCTGGAAAGCCACTGGTCCGGCTCTCTCGGTAGTCGAGGCCGCTCATAAAAGCGAGCAGAGGTTTCACGCGAGAAACGGAACCCGGGGTACGGGGCCGAGCGGGCGGGCGAAGAGGAGAGGAGACGCGAGGCTGCAATTCGTGACTTCCCAGAAAGGTGGAGGTGCCTCGGGGCCCCGAACAGCTCCCCCGTGGTTCTAGCTCATTAACCGTCATCCTTCCCTCCACCTTACCCTCATCATCCTCTTCTACACGTCGTTGGCGTGACGGCGCTCCCTTCGAAGACGTGCGTGTGCGTTCGTACGCGCTCATCAGGTAAGAAAGGAGCCGCCTGTGCCGACACGCGGGGCGCTAGGCGCTGGGTCAGCTAGTTACGGCGAAAGAGGAGAGGGGGGCCCCGGAAGGTGCCCGACGACCGAGATAGAGGGGCGTCGGGCCCAACGGAGGGGCGTACGGTCACGTGATCGAACTAATGCCGGCGGGACTGGCCGCGGAGTAGGGGAACGGGCCCCCTCCCACGGCGACCCAACGAGCGATCTCGTCGCTTTAAACCGGTGTGCGTCTGTCTGACGAGATAATTTGTTCCTCGTTTCCTGGGATTTCGAGAGCGGTAGACGGTACCAACGTGACCTGGGATTTCTGAAACGGGCCTGATCGACCGAAAGAGAATCGACTCGAGGATTTTTCTACACCGTCCGCCTCGAGCCACGCCGAATTCGATTGGCCCCTCGCGGCCACCTCGATGATTAAACTTTCAGATCGAAAGGACCGTCCCTTCGCTGATTGAATCATCAATGAACAGAAGCAATATTTTTTAGCCGCAGTTTCGTCGCTAAGCATGGTCATTCTTTTGCGTTTTCTTCTTCCAACGATTCAATTTATCGAAGACCATAATCGGGTACCGAAGCGTGGGAAAGCAAGAAGTTATACCCTTTTCACGCCGCTCTTACACTTCTTACGATAAGTTGATGTTAATATCGTTGGAGGCGGTGTCGAGATAGATGTCTTCCAACGAATGAACTACTGTATCTATTGGTGTATATAAATTGTATATAAACTGACTATACAGTTTTCCAGGTTATGCAATAGTTAGCAGCAACAAGTTTCCAAGTTGATTTTTCCAGCATCGTCAAGATTTGTAATGACTATTTGAACTTCGTAGAAGCACATAACGTGGTCGACGAAAATAAGAGGTTCTTGTAGACAATACAGTGAAGCTACAATTTAGGATCGACTACTTTCTCACAGTTCTTCGTCGACTTTGATTTTTCCGATTTTTGTTTGCCACTGTAAGTGGCTCAACGATGTCTCGGAGGCATTTCGATAAAATTCGCATCCGCAGGATCTTCCATGGCGAAAGACGATGTCAGGTACCTCGCAGAGAAGAAGAAGAAGAAGAAGAAGAAGAAGAAGACGAAGAAGAAAGGGAGAGGTACAGCAAGAGGATTGGAGCAGAGGTGGTGCGAAGCAGACAGGTTGGTCCGTTCGCCACCCGGGGGCGCCCCAAGGTGGCCGGTGCTCGCACGCCGTGGTCCGGATGAGGACAGAGCGAATGACCCCTCGCCAGAAAGACGAAGACGAGACGAGACTCGAAAAGACCCGAAGAAACATGGTGGCCTCGCCCCACGCGAAGACCTCCCGAACACGGGCCCCGAGAGACGCGACTCCTCCGTTCGACAAGTTTATCGATAATGCTTGGCCAAACTTTCGAGAATAATTCCGGAGAATCTTACCCTCGTGAACATACGCTCAAACTTTGCGCACACACATTTTTCGGCAATGCTGTTATTATTCGTTTCGAAACAGCGGAAAGATTAATTTTATTCACACGTTAGTACGTTTCTCGTAGATTGTCGGTCCTATTTGTAGAAAATAGTACTTTATGAAATGAAGATGACGAAGAAATTCACATGACGGACAAATAAAAATTCATCGTACAATTCATCGTAATTAAAATTCTTTTTCATCGCAGTCAAATCGTCAGAAATAACATGCAATGTGTTCGAACAATTAAAGACATTTCTATCTAGCTCATGTTTCTTGCACTCGAGGAATAACATTTCAGCTTACAATTAGACTGCTGATCTTAATGCAAAATAACAATTTTCTTCGTCAACTACAACATGCGGGAACCGTATAACAATTTCCTCCTATCTTTAATTGGATGTCCTTAAATCGTTTTTACTGTTTTAAATTACATCCACTCATTTTTGTCGTAAATGCATCGAATCCGCAGTCTACTTATAATTACGATGCGACGACTTCTTTGCGAAGCTTGAAAAATATTTAGCAAAGAAAGTTACAAATTTCTGAAACGCTACAAAGTAAATGGACAAAACAATTTCTTTACTATTCTATTTCTATTTCTATTTCGATTCTACAGTTACTATAAATATCTGTATTAAAAATACGTTGAGTCGTGCAGCATACAACACTGGCAGCGTTCACGTTAATGAGCCGGAGAGTACCGTTGACATTAAAACCGAATGAAGACGTAGAGACTATCATCGAAGAATTCGACGAGGAGAGGACTGATTAAAATAAGATAGTAAAGCTGTCACCACGGAGTCGTAGACGTTAATAAGTTGCTTCTCCGACAAGCATCTTGGAGGCTTTCCACGTATCACTGAGGCTCGGGTCTGAGACTCGGAGTCGATCTCTCTAGATGCATGTTCGTCGATACCAGCGATAATTTAAGAGAAATTTCTTTCAATCAGAGATCGAAGACAAACGAGTAAGAAAATAATGGAGAGGAAAGGACGAGAGCGTGTTGGTCGGCGGCCATCTTGGCCGGGAAGAATTCTTCGGGTTACAAAGGCAAGACGTCAAGCAAGAACACGAGAAATCGGTGGATTCGTTCTGGTCGATACGGATTATCTCGGCCGCCGACAGAAAAATCCACCTGTCTTTTATTTATGTATCCTTCTTTCCGTGGCTGACGCAAACATCTTTGTCGGACGGCCGCCTCCATCCCGGGATATTGCCGCGGTGCCTATTTACATCTTCCTTCGGCCATCCGACCGCAACGCTAATCTCATCCTTATATTCGTCCACGGGACCGGGTTCCATTCCACGTGTGTACAGTCCCTAAGACCCTATTCACACCGACGATTCCCTCCTGTCACCGGGCGGAACGTGTCTACAAATTGTAGCCTAGATTGCCAGCTAATGATCCGCCCGATTCCTTCCCCTAGCTCGCCCGATAGTTCTGCCCAGGTATAAGCTAGTTAGGCGTTCTGTCGTCGAATAACTGTCACGAATATTGAATCATCTAACCGCGAGACTCCTCTTTGTCGCTCACAGTTTCGAAATCGTGAGAGCCGGCGAATACTCGTTGAACGATCGATATAATTTCACAGTTTCCTACGTCTCGTCCCACGTTCTGTAATTACCACGTTCCCGACCGAAACACAACACACCGACTCGTGTCAGTTTTACCGCCCGAAGAGGAATCGTTAAAAGTCGAGAAGGCCTCGGGGGATCGGTTCCCGGGAATCTGACTAATTTAGATAACAGGTGGGCCCAATTCAGGCAACAAGATTCTCGACACAAAAGTCCCGAGAGCTGACAGGTCGAAAATCCGATCGATAATTCCTCCGGGAGAACCGAGAAATCCTCGTATCGCTCCGATCGGACGGTGACATCAAAAAGAACCTAGTCCGGCGATCTCCTTCCAGTTTCTCCTCCTCGCTCTTCCCCTCTCTCCCCGTGGCCATCCTTCCCTCGACTCCTCCTGGAAAAAAGAATAGTGTTTCGGAGGTGTTCAACGGGTTTCGTTTTTCGGTTAAGAAGCACTGGCACATAAACAGCCGGTGTTACGAGGCTGTCGCGGTACGAAATTCGAAGCGACGCGGACACCGGTTGATGCTCGAGGGGGTTGGGGGCGGTGTGGAGGAGGCCTTAATCTTGCTGTGGACGTGGCGCGGGGCCCCCACCGTGTACGTATGTCCTCTAATCATGGCTGGGAAGGCCGCCGCGGCCCGGGATAGAGACGTTCCACGGCCTAATTGCTATATATATGCCAAGAGGGGGGCTACTCAGCTCGGTCTCGGTCGGTTATGCCCAGGCCCACGGTGTTATTAAACCCTCGGGGCCCCGTCCCACCTTCCTCCACGTGGAAACGCTCGGTGGGGCCCCTCCGAATATCCGGCACGGACGAAAAACCCCAGTCAGCCGATCGACAATCGGCCGCGCTCGAAAACCGTGCGCGGATTATGTATATCGACCCGCGTTACGAAAACTAGCTTCATGTCTCAAGGCAAATTCAGTCTTTTCGCTTCGGATATACACCCAACCCTGTTCTTACACGGTAGATACGTTCCTCGTCTCAGGTATGTACAGTGGATCCATAATGTAGACGAACATCATACAAAAGTTCATTATTATTGGGTGGTAATATTAAAATTGTATTAAATAAACTTTATTGAAATATTTTTAAGAGATAACTTTTATAGAAAAGTTTAATATATTATTGAGGAGTAATATTAAATTTCTGATTCTCCAGAAATTGATGATACTTAATTTCTTGTGGTTCGGACTCATTTCAAACCTTGCATATTCTATTTTCGCACACGCTCATTCATTTTCCTCTAGGATCTCTTTACCAGCAACACTACGCAATAAAAACATATGTATCGTTGTATTTAGTCGATAACTTTAAAAAATATTAATAACATCATCACAATTCGACGAGATATTTAGGTAAGCACACTGAAAAGCGGCACCCTGACACATTCAACTCTTCTATAACACGGTCCGAGTGGTGACCTTGAAGACACGTTGAAACACGTGCGAACATTTGCCTGATATTGTTTCAACGAATCTCTCACGAGACTTGAATAACAAAATCGAGAAAGAGAGTAACGTGGAAGCCAGATTCTTTTCTATATCTCAGTGGGAACCGGCCTAACGGCGAGAGCGACGAGCGACTTTATCGTCTGTCAGAGAGAAATCGATGAAACGTGAGGAACAACAGCAGAACCGCAGCGGTGTCCGGCATAAAATATCTTAAGCATTTCCGACAGAATAAACGTACATGACTAATATCCTCCTGTGGAACGGTGCTCGCCCTCCCTCCTGGCCCGCCTCCTGAGCGGGCCCTGAGGCCCGACAGAGCCCGAGGCGCGCTGTTCTCCGTTTGTAACAGGTTTCGAATCCGACTCGTTGCCGAAGAAGTGTCGCGCGTCGAGGAAAGTCGGTAATAAACTTATAATGGGTCTGCCCGCCAGATTTACAGCCCCATTTACCACGTTCCTCTATCCTCGAGGCCCCCACTCTCACTAGTCTCTCCTACCACTCTGACTCTCTCTTTCTCTTTCTCTCTTCTTTATCTACTATTTCCTTCGCGAAGCCGCGTTCCAGACTCTTGTTCCACGGCTCTTCCTTTTTTTCTCTCTCTGCCCGAGAGACGAGCGTTCGCTCGCGCCAGAAGAAAGAGAAACGAGAAGCGGTTAAGGGCACCGAAGAGCGGTCGTTCGACGAAGACGAACACGAAGAGGATTCTCAAGGCGAGAACGTCCGCAGGGGGTGTGCTGCGGGTGGCGATCTATTTGCGCGAAAATCGTCGGAAAACCGACGATCACGATTTACGAGGATACCTGACGCTTTTCACCGGACCCCCGTAGCTGGACCCGACTCGGGGCCTGACTCCGGCACCCGACTCACGAGCAACGGAACGCGTGATTGTCCGAAGAGGATGCTGGTGTGTCTCGGTGCCCGGCGAACGGCTATCTCCACGACCGATCTGCACGCTGCAAGCTGAGATATGTCCGCGGGAGGAATCTTTCCTCCCTCCCAGGCTCGGTGATCCTGCTCGCTTCAACGGGAAAGGGGGCCAGGCGACTCGACGGCCAGCCGGAAAGGGAGAATTTACCACCGAGGTGTCGAGAGTTAGTAGCTTGCTCCCAAACGAGATCCCGAGATAGGGTCATCCACGAATTAGCAACAGGCCTGGAAGCTTTCGAGAAACTCACACTTCGGGACTGCACGGAAAGCTCGCCTCGGCCCTGGAATCCGGTTGGTTTAACGCTTATTTGCCCGTCGATGATCGCTTCTTTACTGCGTCCGCTGCCATGCCCACCGCCGATCTTGATCAACTGGAACTCACCTTAATTTTCGACGACGCGACGTTTACGTTCGCGACGCGCCATCTACCACTTTCGAATAAATATCAATGAATCGGGAATTACAAATTGACCATCTTCTTTTTAATGTTTAGCGTTTCGTCCTTCCGATGCTGCCAAGGCCGAAGGCGGTTTACAGATTTGCAGACACGGGGCGGTTGTAATCCTTGCACGCTGTTTAACCCCACGCTGTACGATTTTAGTTACCGTCGCGGTGATTGGAAATTCTCTCAATAATTTTGCAAAATTTATATTTATTCTACAGTAAGGTCGCGATATTCTGCTGCGATCTTCTACTCAGAATTTATTAAGACGATTGATCTCGGCTCGGGTATATCGGTGTGAACTACTAATCCAGTTACAAAACTTCTTTATTTTTAATTATTTTTTTATGGGATTTTCACCAACTTATTTCTGGCATTTTTCTGATTAAAATGAGACCAAACACGATGTAATTTCAACTGTATTTAGTGGTTTAATCGACGATGAAAGTTTCGGGCGCAAGGAGGGACACCGTATGGGAAAGGAAGAGACGTTCAAAGAATATCCCATACGCTGTTCTTCGTTGCGTTCAAAACTTTCTTCGTCGATAGAAAACATTACCTAAGCAATGATGGCTCAACCCGATTTAATAGGTATTAATTTAATAGCATCATCCAATAAAGCGTAAGAACCTATTCAATTTGATTACAACTACTTTTGATATTCTTTTAAAGATATACAAGAAGAAGATTATATTCAAGAAGAGATATACATTCAAAAGATATCTCTATTTTCAAAGAAACATCATTATATGTATAAGGTCTATTCTCTTTCCGTGTGACGATTAGAATTGACACATTAACCTAACTCTATTACGTTGCTCTGAAAACAAAGTATTTATTTCATTATTTTACACATATTATTTACACTATTTACAATTTACACCATCATCACCTGAAAACAAAGAAACGACATTTAAAGTTATTATTTAAGTTGTCAATTCCTCCTTTACAATCCTAGCTATAATTCAACTTTATTCTCCTGTCTCCTTCTATAACCTCCTTCTATAACGGTCACTACTTGTGGCCAACTTCAAATCCGAAGAAATACATTTTCTTTACATGTGTATAAAAATAATTGTTAGATCTCTCGTACTTGAGAGGTAACCCCTTGAAAGTGAAACGTTTACAAAGTGTGCGCAGTGTGCGCAAGAAAAAGGGCTGATCGAGGGTCGTGATTAACATGTCTCCGATATTCCCAGCAGCCGGGTATAATAATGTTTCCAGATTCAGGCGAAGCGAATCACGCGGGACGCAAGGGAGAAGAATCAATTTTGCTTTTTCTCGGGCGGCGGACGTCGAGGTTGGTGCGAACGGACAGCGGGTAAAGCAGGTAAAGCAGGCAAAGCAAACACGGGACACGGGGGCCCCGTCCGGTGACTTGCGAAACTCGCAGCACTGTAGAGAGGCTTCTTACGCTCCTGGCCCACAGAGAACGTCGTCGTGGGGCCCTTCGAAGCTCATAAAGGCCGCGAGAGGGGCCTCAGCCGTGGAAAAACAATGAGGCGGCCCCGATCGGACGCGGACTCGCTCCGCGGCCCTTCTGATTCGCCATGAAGCGAACAAGAAATCGAGAACGATGGCTGCCTGCCCTGCCGCATCTGCCGCCGTTCTGCCTCTCCGCTCGCTTCTGCCTTCCGTTCCCTCCCTGCTCGTCGAATGGAGTTCAACAGAAACTCTTACTTGCTCGCCGATCTCCTCTTGCAAACGGAACGACCTACCAACTCTAATCCCGACTTTTTCTTCAATTTTCAAAAAATAATCGGTCATGGATAAATTGTTGTCGACTAGTATCGATTCTCGAAAATTCTCATCATCGCATCTACGCTATTTCATACCCGTAGCTACTCGCTCGTTGCACTTCCGATCAAGTGACCCGTTCTTTACGTGACCCTCGTTCGTTGCATTTTGTTCGCGGAAGGTAGCTTTCAGTGGAAATTGTAATTTTCTTTATACTCAAAAACATTGATTATTCTGATGTTGACTGGACGTTGTAATGTCCGATGTCCTGTTTACATTAACACTAAACTCTAGCACTAAATCGTAGCTGGAATAATGTAAACGGCGTTTCCATTTCAAACAATCTAGACGAATGACTGGGTTAACAGTCTACTCTTCAGTCTAGGAATTTCAAGTTTAAATTTTTTAAAGATCAGTTGACCCTCGCAAGGTAAGGTCTAATAACACGTAAATAGTGAGGAGAGGGCTCTTAGACCAAGACAAATGAATTTCATAACTAGCCTCGTTTTTAACAAGGGATAAAAAATAACACAGGATAAAAAGTAAACAAACAGATTTAATTTTATTCATTACATACTCCCTTGAAAAGGGTGTTTCTTGAGGTTATTTGTCCAACGTCACGCTTAGAGGGACCTCTCTCTGATTGTTCCGATGTTTTTCACAGACGACACTCGCGCGTGACTGCACACAGTCATCACAGTACACTCACACACCGTTAGATCACGTATACGTACGCGAGGATTGCAAGAGTCCGGGATTCCGCTCCTGATTTCTTAATAACGCAAAGACGGGGTTTCTTAGTAGTCAAAATCGCTAGATGAAAGATCAATCTGGGGGGCTGTTTGCCTCAAAAGTCTTACTTTTACGTTTACGACGCGTAATTCTCATTATTTGGCAGCATGTCGCGGAGCCGCGAGAAGCAATGGACAGGCGACGGTGCTGCCGCCTATCGTGGCTGTCGATGTTCGGCAGACCTTGATCTCTCTCTCTCTCGAGAGAGAGAGCATGCTTGTTGCTGTACATGTTGCTTGTTGAAACTGTCGTTCGAGCAACAAAAATCATATTGCTAGTTTCATAAACAAATAAAGTATGTTTTAACGCCGATTTGTTTAAAAATGCAGCGTCATGATTGTATACTCGAGCACACAGTATTCTAACAGTGGAATAAAAGTAATTAAAGTATGTACTACGTTCACATAGTACACTTTGAAACCTTTGTAGTGGTCACCGAAAGGGTTGTTTGCGAAAATCATTTAATTCATCTCTTAATAACTGATTTAAAATTCTGGAAAAAATATCCCAAACAAAGCTAGTTCGTAGCTTTATTTTCGCTTTTCTTTCATTTAAATATCCTAAGAAATAACTGAGAAAATAGAAGGTAAAGTTTAGACTTTTCACCCTCGTGTTACCCTTAAGTTGCACAAGAAATCATTATCACGGGTGTTAACCCCCACCGTCAAGAGAACTATATTTCAGCGTTACTGGATAGATGACGCGCGACACACGACGGTATGTTCGTATACAGGGTGTCTCAAAATTCCTGCAACATCCGGAAATAGAAGGTTCCTGAGATCTTTTGAAGCAACATTTTCCTTTGCAAACATTTGCTTCGCGGCTTAATAAAATAGTTATTAACGAAAAACACGGACCAATCAAAGCGCGACCTAGACGCGTGTTAGCACAGTCGTCTCGTGCTCTGATTGGTCCGTGTTTTTCATTAATAACTCCTTAACAAAGCCACGGAGGGCCAAATTTGCAAAGGAAAATGTTGCTTCAATTGATCTCAGGAACCTCCCATTTCCGGATGTTGAAGGAATTTTCAGACATCCTGTATACTGTGCGTGCCTTTCAAGTTTCACGACGCGGCATAAGTGTAAAGTGGGCCTCACTCGCTCCGCCTACCTCTGCCGTCGACGCTGCCATAGTCCCAATAGTTAAGCTATAACGTCACACGTGCCATCAAAATCACGATTCGAATAACTGAGAAAAATGACTTTTGTCCAGCTAGATTGGGCAGTTTTCCCACTGTGCGATAGTTCCCCACTTCCTCGGCAACGTCACCGCTGCAGCCCGGTCGCGTCGCAGCGATTCGTTACGGCATCGTCGAGCTTCTCGTTCCCTGGTCGCAACCCCCGCGTCTCTAAGGGGAACAGCGACGTAATTAGCGCCAAGTTCGATCTTTTGTGTTATTCACGGGGCGTCGAGAACAAGATGATTACCGGCTCTCCACGGGGCCCCGTGCGGCCAGGCGTTGCCGGCCTGTTCGAAAATGAAAAATCGGCTGCTCTCGGACTCGGCTCTCCTTCTCGCTCTCCCCCATTTCCTTTTCTTTTTCTGCGGCCGCTTCCTTTGTAACGGCAAAGGAATCGGGGCTTGTGGGCCCCGCCCCGGGCCCCCCTACGAACTCGCTCGTTTCAGATGTTCCGGACACCTCCGGGAGAACGCGGCGTGCCGCGACCACGCCAGAAAAATCCACGGGACGTGAAACAATGGGCACCACACGGTCAATAGAAGAAACGATCGGCCCGGTCATAGAATAATCGAGACGCAAAAGGATCGCCCGTGAAGAATTCCTTCTTTCCACCCGTGTCGCGTTCCCTCGTCGCGATTCTTCGGGCGCGTTCGCACATACCCTATGGGAGGATCCTATGGGGTAGCGCTTACCGACCCTTTCACCGTTCGCCCGGTTGTTTTCGTCGAGATTTATTAATCCTTTCCCCGCGGTGAACTCCGAAGGAAAACAATGTATGGGTGGTTGAATCGACGGGGGCTGTCGACCTCGTGGAATTCGTTTTTATTTTTTATAGGACCCGGTACGGGACACCGTGGGGCCACATTTTCGCGTATGGTTCTTCTACAGAGAAACTGAGCGGGGAGTTTACTCCCGATTTGGAGTAGTTCGTCTATGATTTATTAAGTAGATTTAACAAAACATTCCAACGTAGTGAACGTGTCGAGGTCATCGCTGTAGCTACGTATTTTTTCCCCATTGCATCGGGCAGTTCGTGAAAAGGTTAGGGCTGATATGTATAGTAAAACAAGGGTATTAAGCAACTCCAATCAATAATTACAGTAAAGTCGCGTTTACTGTCCAAGAGCCTGTGTTCTGCGCGGACAGTGATCGCGTACCGACATGATTTTTTTATGACTGCGTCTACTGCGCCGAACGTAAAGAAGGCCAATATAACAGTGGGGATTTTATACGATAAAATAATTTATTATTCATGGGCCGGTATATCGGTCGTTCGTAAGAAAAATGACATAAGTCAAAAAAAGGAAATATTACAGGCCAATTATTTTATCCAATTATTGCCAATTATTTTATCGTATGTCACAAACTTAGAAATGTAAAATAATTTATAGTTATTTAGTGCATAAGTTTAGTTATAATAATAAGTTTAGTTATAAAGTGCACTACAATTTATATATTTATTATTACGCTTTTTTTAGAAATATATATTCAATCGAGCCATTTTTTATGTGAATGAACGATCTGTTGAGAACAATTTCGCTGATTGTATTAAATAACAACAACGTGTCCGGTTCTGAGAAGACGCGACGCGTTTCGGCGCATCAGCACCGTGTCCCAGAGCATTCATTCGACGGCCATTAACGTTTCGCCGTGCTGCGAAAATAACAAACAGACGATGAAATCCGATTTTCCACGGTTTCCACGCTATCTCGGGAGCACGTTTCCCGCCACATCAACCAGTCCCTATTTTCCATGACCACACCAAATCCCTGGAACGTGTCGCAATAAAGGCGACCGAGAAATCACGGGATCCCGAGGCGTGACACGGCTCACGGGAACCCATAGTCTCTTTCGACGTTCCCGTGATACACCCGTGTACCCTATCCATTATAATCACAAAGCCATACGATCTTCGTTCGGTGCATTTCCGGTTCCCCCGAATTTATTTGGAGATGTTTAGCCTGAGGAATGTGATCCACTTACCCTATTATGTAAGTTTGAACTATTTAAAGAGCTATGTTTATGGGTTTTCTTAGAGAAGTCTTTGAATTTTTATAATAGATATTATTGGATCCCATTCAGGATTCCATTTTACGCATTGTTTATGACTAAAGATTTAATTAATAAATGAATAAACAAATTCAATTAATAAAAATTCGAAGAACATTTGAAGATTCAAAGACTCAAACACTCAAAGATTCAAAGACTTAAAAGTTTAAGCCCTTGCCCTACGATTTATTTTACGGTTTCAATGATTGGAACTATTTTCGTAGTTCGCAAATTCCTAAAAAAGGAGAAAATTGATATCTATTGTATGCCTACACCCTCGCTCAAAAATATGTGAACACTTTGTTGCAAGTATAATTTATTCTAATGGTATCAAATTGTACAATTTAATTATTAAAATCTCTTGAATAAGTAAAAGTTTCTTCGGCAGGGCTAACACTGTTTCACTCTACGATGGTCCATTAGGGTGGTTTGCTGTCTTCTCAAGACAATAGTAATAATTATTGGTGAGGTATCTATTGAATTTATTATTAATTGTATAAACTAGACCGCATAAAAAATGTAACGTGTCGTCCACATGCTTTTGAGCGGGAGTGTTTGTATCATAGACATACAAATAATATTTTATTCATCGACAAAAGCATTAAAGAAGTTTTAAAAAGATAGTTTAAGTGTTAAGGTACTCGGTTATCGACACAAGGATTGAAAAAAGAAAATTTTGAAATACGAAACTCGCATAAGTATTATTAAAATATATATTCTCTAGTACTGTGTAAACTAGACCGCATAAAAAGTTAAACGTGTTGTCGACATACTTTTGAGCGGGAGTGTTACGTTCTTCGATAACTATACATTAACAAAACCAAAATAGAATTTCATCTCGGTTTAAAGGAGATTAATAACATACATATTTATTAGACAGTTAAAAATCTTCAACACGAGTCTGACACGATATTGCGGGGCAAGGGGTTAAAGATTGGAAGGTTTAAAAATTCAGAGATAGTCTTACTCCCATAGATCGTTTAATATTTTCTTTCGTTTGTATTTTCCAGCTAATCTGAAAAAATTCGACACATATCGTTCAGTCTACGTTCCGGTTTATTCTTTCTCTAGCAGGGCTGTTGAAATCAAACGACTTTCCCATTTACCATTCGTTTCTGCCGTGTCCTCTAACGACTCTAGTTTGTCCTTCGCCGCGATGTCATTATCAAAATGCTGCTTACGTAACGTCAAAAAAACCTGATATGCGCAATGTTCGCGTGCCAATCGAATGGGAATCGAATCGGGAATTAAAACAACGACCTGATTCAATCTGACAAAATCAAGCTACGTGTCCGTTGAAATTAGTATGTGAGAATCGTTGTTTGATTTCCTGGTGCGAGAGCAAGAGTTATACGATTCAAAGTAATTAATAGACAGCGTATCTTTATGCAAAATAATAATTTTCTGCCAGAGTTGCAACAAACTGAAACGACATGGCAATTTATTTTCTTTCCTCATAGGTTTAATACGTTGAAAATAATACAACAGTATTTTTCAATTTCTTTAATGGTCTTACTATTTCAAATTACACCTACTCATTTTTGCTACTAATTTTTGCATATTTTGCGTCAACTAGACAGACGACACTCGCGCGTGACTGCACACAGTCACCACAGTGCACTCACACACCGCTAGACCACGGATACGTACGCGAGTATTGTACGCGTCCGGGATTCCACTCCTGATTTCTCAATAATGCAAAGCCGGGGTTTTTTAGTAGTCAAAATCGTTACATGAAAGATTAATCTAAAGGGCTATTTACCTCAAAAGTCCTACTGTTACGTTTACGACGCGTAATTCTCATTATTCGGCAGCATGTCGCGGAGCCGGGAGAAGCAATGGACAAGCGACGGTGCTGCCGCCTATGGTGGCTGTCGATATGCTGCCAAATAATCAGAATTACTCGTCGTAAACGTAAAAGTAGGACTTTTGTGGTAAACAGCCCCCTAGATTGATCTTTCATCTAGCAATTTTGACTACTAAGAAAGCAGAGTGTCGTCTGTCTAGGAGATGCAGTCCTTAATGCATAAAATCCGGTGTCTAGTAATTAATAATAGAGTAATAGCAGTTTGTTTTTACGCCCGATTTCGATAGAATGGTAAATTCTAAATATGAAAGAAAGTACAATGATATAAATACCAAATAGAAAATACTTTGAATACGTGGAGCGTTGTTCGAGCAACTGCTCAATAGATTAGCGTAGTGGCGATTAGGTTAGCAGGTAAATCAAGTTGAACAGCCGAACGAACCCCTTGTTCACCCTTCGAGCACATCGGATTTCATCATAATTTTCCATTTCCGTGGGCCCGCACGATTTCCGCTGGTGAATCTCAATGGCGTCTCGAACGAACCGTGAGACGATAGACGTGATTGTCGTGCTCGTCAGTCACGCTAAATTTCACCGATGAAATCCTGAAAGGTGCTCAAGCCGGCCAACACCCGTTACATGCAATTTCCCTCGCAGAAGTGATGGATCGTTCGAAAGCGGACAACGATTCGGACGTGTTTCGCGACTTCAGCGAAATGCCACGGGTTGCCGGGTTGTCGTCCGGGGATGGGGAGCCAGGTAAGTCCCGGCAAACGACAGGATCTGTCCTGCTAATGTCCTGGCTTTGTGTCACTCATCACCTTGACGTCCCCTGTTCACCGTGACCGGCCGCAAATCGCAAGCGCCTCGACTGAAAACGTGTCGCGCCTGTTAGGAAAACTTGGTGAAAGTTGACAGGTGTGTGAGCGCATGCCTGCCTTTCACCCTTGAATTTGACAAAATACCCTATCCCTGGAATCGACTCACCCTTCATTTATTTTTTACATTTCCATGGTACTTATTGTGCCTCAAAGAAAATGGAATAAAATTGAGTAAAATTGAAAAATAATCCATAAAATTCTGCAGG
>CM052194.1:12722098-12785809 GCA_028455805.1 Lasioglossum figueresi | reverse complement strand
GCCTCAAAAGTCCTACTTTTACGTTTACAACGCGTAATTCTGATTATTCGACAACATATCGACACCTACGATAGCCGGCAGTACCGTCGCCTGCTCATTGCTTCTCGCGATTCCACTCCTGATTTCTTAATAATGCAAATACGTGCTTTCTTAGTAGTCAAAATCGCTAGATGAGAGATCAATCTAGGAGGCTATTTGCCTCAAAGACCTACTTTTACGTTTACGACGAGTAATTCTCATTATTATATAGTGCTGCCGCCTATCGTGGCTGCCGATATGCTGCCGAATAATGAGAATTTCGCGTCGTAAACGTAAAAGTAGGACTTTTGAGGCAAATAGATCCCTGAAATAGTATGATATCCATTGTGGATACTCTGAACTCTAAACTTTCCGACGTTCAACAACACTCCAAATTCATTACGTTCAAACATTTTGTCTCAATAATGCTCTATATCTGTGTTTAATGCCTTGTTATCGTGTTCATGAAAACACGTGCGATAACTTTGGATGAAGATAAATAAATCCCATGGCTGTCACGAGACCACTATGTAATTTCGAATTTACAGCCGCCTCTGTCGGTGGGTCAGCCATACTTAAAACCACCGGTTTCTCCATTATAATTTGTAAATAGCATTTTTGAAACGTCGGAATTACTTTAGTAATTTGCAAATGGCTTTGTAAATTAAGTAACAAATGATCGAACCCTTGCGCCGAAAGCGTTAACAATTTTATTAGTATACGAAGCATGCCGGAAAGGATAGAAACTGTCATTAAGGCAAAGCGTGGAAATATGAGATAATTTCTTTTGTCCACGCTATGTTTCATTAACATTTTAAACCTCCGTAATAATTACATGTAATTTTATCTCTATTCCGAACTTCGACCAGACTTCGAACACATTATGCTACTTTATACACTGTTAATTTATAATGCAAAATATATAATTATATTATATAGATATATAATTTATAAGCCAAAGGGTGGAAATACGAGATACAATTACGTAACATCTGTTAATAGTGCTATGTACAGTAGTAGTGCATTGAGTTATTAGTTGATAAACTATATTATTATATTTCAACAGGCCTTTTAATTTTATGGAAAACATGAAAAATGCTGAAAATTTTCAGTGGTCCTAAGTCGATGAGCAGGGACTCTAAAAAAATTACCATCACAGTAGGCGGAAATGACAATCTAGAAGGTCAAAACTATTTCAGCATTATTTTAAGATTTACTGTCATAGTAAAGTAGGTCGTTAGTTTCGTCGTGACGTTAGCTATAATACAATAATACGTAATAAAAGATATATGATGGTATTTAATACGGTAGGATTCGGTAGGTTAAATTGATTACAGAAATATCATTAAATACATACCTGGTACACTTAATCCAAAATTGGTTGATTACGTGAATAATCTAGGACGACACACAATTATCAACATGGTCATTTATATTATTCAGTTTTATTAAAATTACGCTGAAGTATACAGGCTCTAAGTATACAAAAATTACAATAGCATTAAGTATAAGAGGTTCTCGAGGAGACAATATGTACAACAGAATATATTTATAATTGTATCGTATATAAATACATATATATATCTATAGATTTCATTTCATATATTTATATATACATATATATTTACGATTATGCATAAATATTATCTTTACATTCGTATCTATAAAATATTCTATTTTATACAGACATGTATAAAGATCAATATCTACGCATACATATCTATATGCATGTATAAAGAACAATTTCATTCGGGCGTGAAAAGGACAAGTTAGTAATTGTGATACAAGGTACGAGCATCGTCGTCTTCGTTTCTATTCACTTTTGGTTAAAACGCGACCTTACGAGAATTAATAATAATAAAAGTAATATCGTTAATGATACACCTGTCCTCCGTACTGCATCCACTTACGCTACCTATTGAGCTAAGAAAAGAGTTAAATGCACTTTGTGCGTGCTTCAATGCAACGCGTCCTGCTCGCTCTTCCTCGAGTCTTATACAGCGACGTTGCCGCGACTTCGTCTTGATTAAATAATTATACATTCGATCACATTCTACCGTTCAATATCAAATGAGTCGTTCCCTTTCGCTCTGTCTGCGACATTCTTACATTATTCCCTTCTTCGTTGCTAACTTTCATTATCAATGAAAGATTAGATTTGTAATGCATCCAGATCCAAATTTCAATCTTCCAGCTGTTCGAAAAGAATTTCCCTAACTCGGACTGCAATCAATTTAAAAATTAATTCTAGCTCAAGTAAAAGAAGTTTCTTTTTTTAAATCGCAACTGTTCAAGAACTCAAAATTACGTAGAAATTTGAATATGATCACGTACAAACCATCGACGATTCTCTTTTCAATATAAATAAACATTGAGCGCTCCCCGACAAAAAATCATATCAAGACAATGAATTTTTTTAAATTTCCAAACGTAAATCGCGTTTGTCCCTAATGTTCTGGCGGAGCTGAAACCGATTTACATTTCGAAATCGAAACTTCACGTGACTCGCGATCGAATGGAGGTTTCGTGATCGAATTCGGTTGAATCGTCACGCCACAACGCACGAACTTTTCCCGACGAAGCCGGGCAACATGACGAGACCCGTCAGAGAATAGACTAAACAAACAAACAACAACAACAATAATAATAATGTCCGGTTCCGCGATAAATCGCGTGCGATCGTCGAATCCGCGACGATCGCCGCCGTTTACAACTTATGACACTGGGTTTAAGTCACGCTTCGGTCCGCGTGATGGCCGGCCGGAAACTCGAAACGTTCGCTCGAAATTCGATTACACACTTCCCATAATGTTCTTTCATACTTTGTCAAACGAAGGAGTTTAGTATTCTTCTGATTGAAAATACACGATGGTAAAAAAATCAATGTGATGGAAACAATCATTAATTTTGTAAATTCGTTCTTTCAGAATGGACTTTCTCTGCCAGTATCGGATTAGTCACGTGACATTGTGACGCATGAGCGACGAATGGCGTCGTAGAAGGGGAAGATAGAGTGCGGACACAATAAAGCGTAAGGTAAGTTTAAAATGTGAATATTCAGAATTATCTCTGATTAAGCGAGTTTCTCAAATTATTAAAGTGCAGAACTTATAAAGAAGAATTTAAAAAACGTACAAAGAGGGAATAACTTATTTTGCAAGATATATTGCATACCAACTAGTGTAAAATGAAAAGTTCTTAATAAAACTAAGTCACATTGAGTGAAATATTTTCAGAAAGTCTTTTAATATAAAAATTGCCATCAATTCGTATAACTTAAGAGTACTCACCGCAGGCATTCATTAACAACGAATTATATTGTAGAACTGTATATTCGGTACAAAAGAAAAATGAAGCTTTGAGGGAAGAATCCTTCTCCCGAGTTTAATATTATTTATGAAAGAACATGTATGCGATTATCCACCGTTACAGAATATTTTCTGTAAGTTTTCGGTATTGAGATTGATAAACACCAAATGTTCTATGCACTTCTATTGTAATGGAAGATTTCGACCGACGTTTCGAGCTCTCCGCAACCGACAAATGAAACGTGATAACGATATTCGGAAAGGCGAGAGCTTTCCTTTCATTGGTTGTATTTTGGCACGGGGGTAAATAACGCGCGCGTCTCTTTGTGTTTGAGCTTCTTCACGTTTGATCGAACTCGATTAAAATCCCGTCGACGGCAGAAACGTTACGCCCTCTTCCTAAATGTCGATGAACGAATACATAAATAAATAATGGGAGGCGCTTCTCATAATTTCGTTTCATTTTTTTTTTTTATGATTTACTTGCTGTCCAATTATCCTGAAAACTGTCGCTTTAACGGGAACGTTTTCGTGCGAAGCTTACGTATCAATAAATATTATTATCAATTTCACAAAAAACGAACGAAATGAAGCTTCTTACTGGAAATTTTATTGATCATTGTGTTTTTTTTTAGGTATTTTATTATGGTGTACCGATCGACAGTGTTCAAAATAATGGATTTTCGCAATTTTTCTCCGTCAGACGACTCGATTTCCGACATTTTCTGCGTCCGTTTGGCAGCGACGAATTTTCATTGAACGGTTTCCCGAACCTATGGAGATTACCGTCCAGCGGTTTCGTCCACGGCTGGAATCCGTCGACTGGATACTCTTTCTCGCAAGAATCCTTGGTGCCTAGAGGGAGTCGAAGTTCGATTCCCGATCGCTGGCCTGCGAACATTGAACGACAATTATTTAATTGAGAAACATTTCATTCAGAAAGATTAGTATTAATAATGTAAGGGACTGTCGAAAAGGTTGAGACACGTTTTGTTTTTTAGCTATAAAATTTCATAGTTGCCAGCTACATTTTCGCTGCAGAAAGTATAATGATAGCGGATTAACGGATAAAAAGTTGTATCCTATTTTCTGACGACAATGTTTTCGGCAAAAAGAAATTTTGCCGTGCTAGTTGGGACACCTCAAAAATTTTGAAAAGTAAGTGTTGAAATGAAGTCTAAACATTTTATATTCAATGTTTATTGTGTATTTAATAACCGGCTTAATCGTCTGATTCACATCCACAATGTATGCATGGGAAATAACTTGCAGAAACACAGAAAACAAGAACAAACACACATTTTTGCATATTTAAACTACATTCCAACAAATTAGATATATTTAAGCTAATTTTCAGTTGAGAACGAATCAATAGGAAACACAATGAAACTTCTTAGGACATATGTTTAGCCTTTGCTCGACTCACCTACTCTGAACACGATTTGTTGTTTCTAATGCTTATGAAAAGTTTGTTTATAAACAGAAATAAGGTCGACAACCATGACATTTGTGTTTCCAGTGCGTTAATGTGAAAGAAAGCACTGTCCCAACCTTTACGACAGTCCCTTACATGTATGAATACATAAATGGGCAGGAACAAAATGCGAAATGCACTTTAACAACAAATACACAACTATAATATTAATTAAAAATCAGATAAGTTACATAGATCGTTTAAAAAGACAAAAGAAGCGGACAGGAACAAAATGGTAATTGCGCCTTAACAACAAATGGACAACTGTGATATTAATTATCGAAAGTCAGATAAGTTATATAGATTTTCTTTAAAGAATAACAAAAGAAGCATCAGGTAGTAAAAGAACTGGAAGGGTTCGGGTGATGCTTCAAGCAGAACATTGTGTGTACATACAAATGTAAATCTCGGATTTCGCTGTTAACTCACCCTATCCGGGCTATAAAGGGGCGGATGCTGGGCCGGAAGTCTCAACGTGCTTCCCAGATCCCTCTCAGCCATCGTGTGCCCCTCGCTGGCACTGTCCCGAGTGTCTCTGTTGTCTCTGTTATCCTTGATGCTGCTCCTTCGAGCGTCAGCGACTTTGGTCGGCGGCTGGATCGTCGTCTCTCCGCAAGATCTAGCCAGAGTAGAACCGGCCTCCCCTAAATCCAGTCGCAGCAACTTCGTGGGTGCTTGGATGGTTGTCTCTCCGCAGGAGCGGGGCAGCGTCGATCCAAGATCACCTGGATCCGTTGTTCGCAGCACTTTCGTCGCCGTCTCCACCGTTGTCTCGCCGCAGGATCGAGCCAACGTGGAGTCGGCGTCCATCGTTCGTGTCACCGTTGCAGAGACCTAAGTTCCAAAATGCGATCAATGATCAGGTGTAAAAAACAAACAACTTATTGTGTGTATCAGATGGTTGCATAAGTTCGCGTCCGATTGTCGTGGACGTCGCAAACTGTACTACACGACGGAGTGTAAAAAAAATTATATGGTCACCATTCTTTTCTAATTGTAGAAATGTTCTGCAAGTGTTCTACAATTAGTCACCTTTGTTTTCTAATTGTGGAAATGTTCTACAAGTGTTCTACAATTAGTCACCTTTGTTTTCTAATTGTAGAAATGTTCTACAAGTCTTCTACAATTAGAAAAGATTGGTGATTATATAATTGATTAATAACGTTGTATTCTTTAAAATTTAATCATTGAATTTCATTTTCAAATCGGGCACGAACTTACGCAATCATCGAATATAAAGCAATGTCGATACTGGAGAAACATCGAGCAACTTTTGTCGCCTCTTGTTCCCTTCTTGTTTGAACGAATAAATAAAAGAACAAGAGAGTTGTTTGTCGACAAAATGTTGCTCGACGTTGATTCGGCATGGACATAGCTTAAAACACGATTTTAGGGATTCTTATCTTAATTCGTTTATTATATTCTTTAAGTAGAATCCTGGTAGAATATGTGTGCGAAAGGATTTGTTTGGATCTTGAATTTTCAATTTACCTGAAAACCTGCGCTGACGAGGGCGCCAGTTGGCGTCGCCGGTGTCCTCATGACCTGCACGTCGGCTTCCTTGCAGTCTTTCATGCTGGTTATACTTTGTTTTCTGTTTCCGGCGTTGTGCGTGCCGTTATCGAGGTAACTGAGCAGTTTATGCTCCTCCGTTGAGAACGTGCTCATCCCGGACTTGTAATTCTGTGGAGACTGAGGTGCCGATCGATATTTAGCACGGGGTATCATCACAGTGAGAGACCGATCTCGTTGTTCGTCGTTTACTGGCACTGTAAAAAAATTGTACAACATAGTCGATTTATCATAAACATACAAGGTACATTTTGAATATTTTAATTCTGAAGAGACCTCGGCTAATATTAACCCATTGAACTCGGAGCTATTTTAACTCGAAAATTAAACATGCCTTACGACCTAGAATATTTCCATTGCCTACGATTTTTCAAATTAAAATTTGAATATGAAATTATATACACACAGTTGTACACGATCTTTAAAATAAATAGGATTATTTATTATTTACTATTTAAAATACTATTTTCCCCAGCTCTGGTTAATAAGTAACAGAATACGGTGACCTTGAAAAAAAACCGTTAAAATGACCTTCAAAGGATTTTTTTTATTACCATCTGATGCACGTCTTAAAACCATGTACATCCAATTTCGTTATTTTTTCTTACTTTTAATAGTAGCGGAAATAATTTAGGTGTTCGAGTTAACACATTACCGACCGGTGATTATTGCATAATTATGAAAAATCTACGGTACATGGTTAAATACTTTTTAATGGAAACTTCAATGGCAACAGCAATTTCCATTTTGAACTAACAAGTCATCCTCAATAATGTCATCAATAGTTTCTTTTAAAATTGCAGTGCAAAAGAAAATTTCTAACTTTCTTTTGGTACAGCACAATTATTAAAAATCCTATTATCCAGTTAACTGCGTTCGACGTGTATACACGTCAATCCAGAACTCTATTGCGGTGCAATAACAATAATCTTTTCAAGAATGAATTGTTAATTTTTTATCAAATAAAAATGTAATCCTTCCTCGTTTTTCGTAAAATTTATAATAGGACCATTTGCTTTGCGTTCGAAGTAAGGTGACTTTTTGAATTTTGCGGAATACCTACAGTCGATTTTCGTTTTCTTTTTTTCTTATGCTGCTACACTCGTCCCGAACATATGTTCCCAGTTTCAGCTATATAGCATCTTTTGTTTGTTTGTGAGAAGCATAAAGGTTAGAAGTGTTTTGCGTGTTCGACGATTTTTTGTTGACGAAAAAAATGGATCAAAGAATTTGCATCAAATTTTGTGTAAAAAATGGAATTAAGTGCTCCAAAACACTTGAAATGTTGACAGTGGCATACGGTGAGTGTACTCTGAGTAAAAAAAATGTTTATAAATGGTACAAGCTCTTCCAAGAAGGCCGAGAAGATGTTAACGACGAAGCTCGCCCTGGACGCCCCAGCACGTCAACAACCGATGAAAACATTAAAGAAGCGAAGAAAATAGTGTTGGGGAATCGTCGAATTACCATTAGAGAAGTTGCCGATGATGTCGGCATCTCGTTTGGTTCGTGCCAAACAATTTAAACGGAATTTTGGAAACACAATTCATGGATTTTACATCACGATAATGCATCTGCTCACGCATCGTTGCTTGTGAGTAATTTTTTTGGCCAGAAACAACAGCACAATCATGCCTCAGCCACCATATTCACCGGATTTGGCCCCCGCGACATTTTCCTATTCCCAAAACTGAAGAGACCCATGAAAGGACAGAGAATAGCAACGATCGAGGAGATAAAGACTGCATCGCTGGAAGAGCTCAAAGCTATACCAAAAAGTGCTTATCAGAAGTGCTTCGAGGATTGGAAAAAACGCTGGCAGGAGTGTATGATACTGAGTGTATTACACTGGAGTGTATTATACTGAGGGGGATTACTTTGAAGGAGACGACATAAATATCGATGAATAAATAAATATTTTTTGATAAAAACAAAAAGTCACCTTACTTTTTGATCACACCTCGTATACTTGTCATTGCTTGATTTTAATTCCGCGCTCAGTCGGTGATTTTTAAAACAAAATTCCGCAGTTAAGAGGTTAATAGGCTCCCGGTAGGTAAAGTGTTAAAATTAACACTCTGTATATTGTACAATCTAGATTACGAATAGAAGAGATCGGAAAACGAACCTGAAGCAGGAATCATAGTGGCTTTCCTCGCCGGTTGCCTGGGTTTCCCGCTGATCTTGCGGGCTGGACGTTTGGTCGGCGGCAAGGGTGCTATCATCTGTGGCGGGGGCGGCAGAACATGAGGCACATGATGAGGAATCGCCAGATCCGTGACGCTGCCTTCGCTGCTGGTGTCTCCGCCTGTTCCAGGAATCATAGCTCTTCTGTCGCCGGCCTGCCGTTTTCGGCTTGGATGACGGAAGCACGCCATGCCCATGCACACCGCCAGAAGACCCAGCAATATCGCCCCGGTCGTAACCAGAGCTATCAGTAGCACTGGAATAAGATTTATGCCCTTGTGAATCGGTGCCCGAAACCTCCGCGCGTGTTCCTCGCAGACTACGAAAGCTACGAATCGGGGACACTGTTCTGGTAATTAACTCCGTCGACTTTCGTTGCTGTAACACGTGTGAGGCGAGCCCAGCGTCGACGTAGTGTGTCAACGAAACTTTTATAGTAGTTTATTTCCCGAACGGCACCGCGAGGCTAAGGTGCTTCCCGCACTGCGAGAATATTTTAGAACGGTCGACGACAGAATTCTACTTGTTACCATTCAAATTCTAGCAGCTGGGTTCGCTGAACCAAATTAGCTCGAACGATTCATTCCGAGAAAATTTCTCCTGCACTAGAATGACGTAGTTCGTTAAGGGGTAGACTCGTTTCTAGGATTGCAAGGGTGCATGAGTCAAGAACAGGCGTGGTTGGCGCCCGAGAAGTTGGCGGAAGGGAGAAATACGAAAAATGGGCCCCCTTCTGCAAACGGGCAGAAAGATGGAGAGAGAAGAGGACTCTGGTCCTTAGACGTATGGTTTTTTTAGTGGTGTATTGGGGACACCGGTCACCTGTGTCCCCCGAGTCCCACACTAACCCCTTTTGGGTGCACATAAATGTATTTTTTACACGTGTCTTTAAACTAAAAAAAAAAGAACTGCAAGGGTGCGGGATGCACCTTTTTATTTCTCGATATTGCAAACATGGAGTTGTTCAGTAGTCAAAAGCGCAATCACCCTTAAAAGTCCTATTTTCAATTTACGAGGCGCAGTCTGCATTATTCGGTAGCATGTAGCTCTGTCGCAGCTTTATGGAAATAGTTACGAAAACGTAAAAATAGGACTTTTGAGGCTGCGGCCTAGATTGATCTTTTATCTAGCGCTTTTGACTACTGAAGAATCCCATCTTTGCTTTATTAATCAATGAGAAGGCGCATATCAAACCTTTGCAACCCTGGAAACGTGAGTCTACCCCCGGGGGGAAAGGTAGTCATGTGATAAAACTAAAAAGGAACTAGAATCTAACTAGATTTTGGGTCGAAAATGGGTTTACGGAATAGATTTTTTGTCCTTATTTGAGCAAATTATGGGCAGAGTGAGTGCTCATTCTAAAGAGGAAGGTTAAATGCACCGCGCTGAACTGATGATTTAACGAGATTATGTTTATATCTAATAATATGAGTGTCCAAAGCAGAGATGGGCATTATTTGGCGAAAAAAATATTTCAAATACTATTTAATATCTTAGATTTTATTTTGCTTAAAGAAAATAGTATTTTAAATAAGATATACAATTTCGAAAATAAAATATTTCTATTTGAACAATCTGAACCTCAAAATAAAATATTTCTATTTCAACCATTTGATCCAGAAAGTAAAATATTTCTATTTCAACAATGTGAAACACGAAATAAAATATTTTACTTTTTGAATTGTCATAATACTCTGAGAAACCGCATAAACATACAGTCTATCTTATCGTTAAGAAACGATCTATACTCGTAAGTGTATTGAATTCGAACCATTATATTTTCAGCAATAATATTTAAAATTGAAATTGAAAATAAAGACAAAATACAAATATTATCAATATTCTTCAAATAAAATACTACTTTCAAATATTTTTTTTTAAAATTGCTGCCTCAAATAAATTATTTTATTTTCAAAAATTGCTACATCCAATAAAATATTTTATTTTCAAATTTGTATACATACTTGAAAATAAATAGGATTATTTATTATTTACTATTTAAAATACTATTTTCCCAGCTCTGGTCCAAAGTAGAGCAAAAATCGAGAAAAACACTCGCAGATTCCAATGTATTTTTCTGTCTCTAAAAGACTTTTCTCGTTAAATCATCAGTTCAGCGCGGTGCATTTAACCTTCCTCTATCATTAACCTTCCTCCCTCGTATACGGATAAAAAATCTATTCCCGTGATTGCAATCACATAGCAGAGACTTCCCCATATTACGTTCACGAAGACAGAGGTCCTTGCAGACCAAGTCTAGAGCCAATTTTAGTTCAGCCAGTTAGACGAGATGGCGCCTAGTCAGGACTGTCAACGTGGAATCACAGCAACAAAAATATAAAGGGCTTGAATCCACTCGGATCCATTAATAGGAATAAAGATATTAATAAACAAAAGAAAAAAACTTGGAATGATAGCAAAACTGAAGCGATAGGCTGATACATATGTACGTTTATCAGTGTTACCACAAAAAAAAAACTTTTTTTCTGCACAGAGGTAGGTAACACTGATAAATACTCTAAAATCTGAAATTAACATAGGTGTCCTTCCATTTCGCGCTTCTAGAATATTGACGAACGCTGATAGAATTCTACTTTCTATTACTCAAATTCGAATGACCTCCCTAGTAGCACAAAATATTGTACACACATTCATATGATATTAAAAAGAGATTCGATCTCTTTTTAATATCCAAATATACATACAACATTTATTTTACATTAAGTAACAAATATATTTTTTTAAATCTGCAGGAAATATCTATTTCATGTTACGAGAAAAATATTTTTTTCTAAATATAAAATCAATCTACATTTCATATTAGAAATAGAATATTTTTTCCTAATATACAGATAATATTTGTTTCGTATTATGAAAAAAATATTTTCTTCTTATTATAAAATGAATCTTTATTTAATTGTTTCACTGAATCGATTGAATTAGCTCGAGTGCTTTACGCACCTTTGAGATTAACTTGGCAGCGCTGACCACTGTGCCATGGGAAGCACTCGCAGACTTCTTGTCCATTGGTGTTTGTGACACAGTGTCCTTTGTTATTGCAGCTAGGACAACCTAATGGAGCCTGGGAACATACTCTTCCAGGATACGTTGGGTTGTCAGACAAATCAGCCCAGCCCTCTTTGCAGGAACATTGATAGGAACCTCGTAAGTTGAAGCAGGCCGCGTTAGGCGAACAGTCATGATGAGGACCTTCGTCCTCTGTCATGCATTCGTCGAAATCAATCGCGTCGATCTGAAACGTTATTAATTTTCATTAACATGATCTAATTCTCCGAGGAAAATGTTCGTAGAATTTTCAAAATTCTCGTACGGCAATTGTTGAAATGAGTATTTAAAGGTATGAAAAGAACACTGACCATTTCGAGATTCTTCGAGGCGAAGACCTCAGTGCCTCCCAAGCTATAGTTGCTTCCAATTAAGTATTTCTGAAGAACCTCCTTCAGCCTGGTCTCATTGGCGTTATCGCTGAGCTGAACGTGGAATTCAACTTTCGTCGGATCAGGCGTGAAACCGGCTATCTTCAAGCCTCTGTAAATGTCTCTCAGATCACTCTGCATCAGAGTTCGATCCAAAGCATCCTTAGTTGGACCTAGCAGTTTTCTATAGGTTTGCGATGTCGTGTCATTCATGCTGGTTTCGTAATTCACTGGCTCGTGTCCAATACGGTCTAGACCAACTCGTACGGTGTAGGTGTAGGTTGCTGGAAAACGAACGACGAAATATTAGATAACTTTAGGAGACTCGAAGGAGAGAACTGATCAAAACTATGCGGAAAATAAGATTACTACCCTTATGCACTGAAATGTTATTTGACTCGAATTGTAGATCAACGATTATTTCAAACAGCGTTTGATATATTAGATGATTGCAAAAGTGCAAAAGAACAGTTTTATTAAACAATTATTTAATCACCATTATTTTCTACAAATGTCGCCTAGCATTTTACAAGCTGGTGGATTCCTTCTTTTGTAAAATCTACGTGGTTTTCTTCAAAGAAGTTATTTTTGCAATCATCAAATATATTATTTCCAAAAAATGGAAGAAGAAATAAATTTATAGAAGAGAGAAGAAGGAAATTGGAAGAAGGGAAGAGAAGGGAACTGGAGAAAGGCTATGGAGAGTCGAGGTATAACAATTGTGAAGAAATAAGGGTAGAGAAAACACCAGAGTACCTGAAGAGAAGATGGAAAGAAGAGAAATGGAGTAGAATAGTGAGATACAGATTAGGAAATGAATTGATGGCCGGGAGATATTTGGAGGAGGAATATGACAGATGGTGCAGAAGGTGTGGACATGAAGCAGAAACAGGGGAAGTTAAAAAAGATATTAGCTGAAGACGGTGAGAGGTGGATGGCAAAGTTAGATAGAGAGAGAGAGAAAGGAATAGCAGAATGGAAAGTGTGAATGAGAGAGGGAGAGAAGAAAAGAGAAAGAGTGGAAGGATGAGAGTGTGAGAGAAAAAGAAAAGAATTGAAAGAAACAGGATTCCTTTGTAACCAGTGATGGAACAAAAATAAATATACATATTCCCAAAATTTGTCTCGGCTCTGTCTGGTGTTAAGGCAGTGCTGGGGAAAATAGCATTTTAAATAGTAAATAGTAAATAATCCTATTTATTTTAAAGTATGTGTACAACTTTGAAAGTAAAATATTTTATTTGATGCAGTAATTTTTGAAAATAAGATAATTTATTCGAGGCAGTAATTTTTGAAAACAGTATAATATTCTATTTGAAGAATATTGAAAATATTTGTACCTCGTCTTTATTTTCAATTTCAATTAAAAATATTATTACTGAAATTAATGGTTCGAATTCAATACATTTATGAGTGTAAATTGTTTCTTAACGATAAGATACACTGTATGTTTATACGGTTTCAATTTAAAATATTATTGCTGAAATTAATGGTTCGAATTCAATACATTTATGAGAGTAAATTGTTTCTTAACGATAAGATACACTGTATGTTTATACGGTTTCTCAGAGTATTGCAACAATGCAAAAAGTAAAATATTTTATTTCGTGTTTCAGATTGTTCAAATAGAAATATTTTATTTTGTGGATCAAATGGTTGAAATAGAAATATTTCATTTTCAGGTTCAAATTGTTCAAATAGAAATATTTTAATTTCGAAATTGTATATCTTATTTAAAATACTATTTTCTATAAGCAAAATACAATCTAAAATATTCAATAATATTTGAAATATTTGTTTCGCAGATATAATGCCCACCTCTGTGTTAAGGGAGCTGTCTTAAATACTTACGTTTGCAAGGCCGATCAGGGAACATCCTTGCAAACCCAGGACGACAAACGCATCTCATCTCTCCTTCCACTGCAGCGCAGATTTCTGCTTTGGAAGCCCTGCACTCGGGAGCGCACTGATCGCTAACAGGCTGAAGAGACACCACAGGTGCTCCAAGAATTCCACCAGCAAGTACTCGATGAATCTCGTTTCCAGTCGGGTCTTGTTCGTCCCTCGAAATGTCATCGTATTCAGCCTCGACCTGCAGACATAATTCACGTGTCGATTATGCTTGCTGAAAACACTGGATATGTCTCGACGTAATTGAAACATGTCTTACATTTACCTGCTCAGCTCCAGGTGCAGGAGGTTTCTGGTCGCTCACCACTACGAAGATCGATTCATTGTCCACTACGTTTTCGTATGACGCTGGTATTCTAGTCACGATCGATTGTAGGATCGTCGACGTGATCGTGGATATCACGCTGGTTGGTCGTAGCAACGTCTCGGTCACCGTTTCGACAGTGGTCGATGTCAATGTGTGAGTGATCAGCAGAGTTCTGGTTGTCGGCGGAGAACCCAACACCGAGGTTTCGATTCTTGTCACTGTTGACGTTTGGAACCTCGTCACCTGCGCATTGAAAACCCGTAAGAATATGTACAGGGTTTATAAAAGGTTGTCTGTCATAAGGGTGAATCTAAACCTCCGGATCGGTGGGCATTTGTAAAAGAAACTTGCCGCAAAATTGTTTATACCAAAGAAAATTGTTGTTAAAATTGTTTTTTACATCAACACTTTCTGTTCATCGAAAAGAGACAAAGTTTGAAGGGAACCAAAAGTCGGCATCGTATAAAAATTGCCTAATTGTAAGTTCAAAAAAGTAAATTCTACAGGAGGCGAATAAATTTTGTTTTACACGGAGATATTTTCAAACTATATTTATATCTAGACACTAATTAAAGCAGTTAACAAAAAAAATTACCACGTTCCGACAACTTCAACCCTGATAAATAAACAACACGTGCGACCGAGGGACGAGGAGACATACCCCCATAAATCATGCCATTGAAGACCGAAGACAATACAAAAAGGTTTTTCTTTTACAGTTTCCCACTTCTCAATCGCAATTCCTTCCATCACAACCGCGGCCAGTTAACAAGCGCTACATTCCCACACCTAACTCACGGAAAAACAGAGGTGACCATCGCAGTACTATTTTGATCGCGGTCGGAGTAACTTCTCGTCCGCTGTCACCATTTCGGAAAGTGTGTTGTTTAGTGATTGTGTACAACTGTGGTGTTCCGTGTTTTACAGTTATTGAGACATATTCGTGTAAAATGCCAGTGTGAAGAACAGAATATTCTGAAAACTTTGTAAGTACCTATACTTTACATTAACATTTTTATAATCTATGATTTGTATTCTTATGTATAACAATGTATACAAGGTTCTCTTTCATATTTTGCAAGTTCAAATTTATAATCTGAATGGACGGGGGGGGACGATGACGATTTGATACGGATCTAGCGCGACGAATGTCCTTTTAACCCCTTGCACTCGGAGCAATTTTAACTCGAAAATTAAACATTTCTTCCGACCAAGAATATTTCCATTGCCTGTAACTTTTTAAATTTTATGGATATGAAATTGTTGTGTTGAGAAAATTTTTAGTAATTGATTAGATACCGATAAAAACTGTCTGGTTATCGAAGGTGAAGTGTAACCTACTCATCTTTTGCAATAATGTCCTTTTAACCCTTTGCACTCGGAGCAATTTTAACTCGAAAATTAAACATTTCTCCCAACCAAGAATATTTCCCTTGTCTGTAATTTTTTCAATGTTATGGATATGAAATTGTGTTGGATAAATTTTTAGTAATTGATTAGATATCGATCAAAACTGTCTGGTTATCGAAGGTAAAGTTTAACCCAATCATCTTTTGCAATAATGTCCCTTTAACCCTTTGCACTCGGATCAATTTTAACTCGAAAATTAAACATTTCTTCCGGCCAAGAATATTTCCATTGCCTGCAATTTTTTATATTTTATGTATATAAAATTGTGTTGTGTAAATTTTTAGTAATTGATCAGATACCGATAAAAAATGTCTGGTTATCGAAGGTGAAGTGTAACCTACTCATCTTTTGCAATAATGTCCTTTTAACCCTTTGCACTCGGAGCAATTTTAACTCGAAAATTAAACATTTCTTCCAACCAAGAATATTTCCCTTGCCTGTAATTTTTAAAATTTTATTTATATAAAATTGTGTTGAGTAAATTTTTAGTAATTGATTAGATATCGATCAAAACTGTCTGGTTATCGAAGGTGAAGTTTAACCCACTCATCTTTTGCAATAGAAATCTTTTTGGCGAATCAAAACAGTAGCTTGTAGACATGCTAATGACATTGAAACAATAATCACCTCCTTAGGCTTCATCTGCATAGTCGTAGTAGATCCGTTAACATGTTTGCGCATCGTGGTAGCCGCGATGTCCTTCGTCAACTTGATCACCGACTCGTTCTTTCCTTGATGTTTGTTTGGCAACACGTTCGTTACCTTGGTTATCGAGCTGTCGACCCTGGTCACCACGCTAGGCAATTCTTGGCTGGTCGTCTCGTTTCTTCGTTTCGCCTCTGTCGCTTGTGGCACAGTCACTTTGGTACTCTCGTCCTTCTGCATCGTGGTTCGATGTTCCTTCTTCTGACTCGTGGTGATCGCAGGTGTCAAAGATTCGGTCGGTTCCACTCTGCTCGATGGCAACACATTCTCGTGGCTGGGTTCCAAAAATACCGAGTGCTCGGGTCGCTTCACAGGGTTTCGAGGTATATGTGTCTCGAACGTGTACGATCTGGTCGGCTCGATCTCGCGATAGGTAGACGAAGATCTGCTCGGTTGAATGTGGACTACTTGCACAGATCTAGACTTCGTTGGAATCACTTTGTTTGTCGTCAGCATCGGTGTTGGTTGAATGGAAATCCTGAAAAATTTTTTAACGGTTTACATACCTTTCTTAGAATAAAAATCGCAATTGTGGATCGAAAATCGTGAAAAACTGTAATTTTCAACAGACTGCCGATCAATTTTAGAGATCTTCAAATTTTGTAAACATAAATTTACATGTGTGTACAGGTGTTGCACTTCAAAATTCACCTTTTTGCAAATGAATTTCTTCCTTTTGCAAAATTTTATTTTATTATTATTTTTTTTACTAAAATATGTAATCTAATCTAAATTAAATATTCTTCTAATTATTTAAACGAACTTAAATATTTTTAATGGGTGACAAAACAGACTGCAAATCAATTTTAGAGATCTGCAAATTATGTAAACACAAATTTACATGTGTGTACAGGTGTTGCACTTCAAAATTCACCTTTTTGCAAATGAATTTCTTCCTTTTGCAAAATTTTATTTTATTTTATTTTTATTTTTTTACTAAAATCTGTAATTTAATCTAAATTAAATATTCTTATAATTATTTAAACCAACTTAAATATTCTTAACGGGTGACAAAACAGACTGCAAATCAATTTTAGAGATCTGCAAATTATGTAAACTCAAATTTTCATGTGTGTACAGGTGTTGCACTTCAAAATTCACCCTTTTGCAAATCAATTTCACCTTTTTGCAACTGAATCTCATCTTTTTGCAAAATTTTATTTTATTCTTTTACTAAAGTATGTAATTTAATCTAAATTAAATATTCTTCTAATTATTTAAACCATCTTAAATATTCTTAATGGGTGAAATTAATTTGCAAAAGGGTGAATTTGGAATTCAAAACCTGTATACAGGGTACAATGACAAATTCAACATTAGAACAGCTGATCCCGAGTGGGTTCAGCCATCACATCAGCCAGTACATTCTGTATGCATCAACCTAATATTTTTAAAAGAATAACAGATTAGTCATTTTTAGTGCTTGGTTGTTCAAGTGTTGGATCAACCACAGCAACGTAGCGTTTTAGTACCTGGACACAGGTCTGGTGTCAAACGGTCGGGCAGTGTAGATGCTAACGTGTTCCGTGATCATGGTCTTAACCGGCCTGAGAAGATCGGGAACGTCGACGACGACTGGAAGATCGACAGTTCCATGTATGATTGGTATTTTCGATTCGACATCGTGGATGACTGGAATGTGGGAGGTTGCTACTGCGGTACCGATTTGGATCGAACCTGACACTGCGACTCCTGGCCTAACTGTTGCTATTTCGAGCGGTCTGGTAGTCTGTGTCGCTGGCGGTGGGGGTACCATGTCCTGGCGAGCGAAACGTGTAACAAATTAGTGCCATTTTCATTAATAAAACAATGCTAACGCTATAACAATGAATCAACTAGAGGTGCAAGAAGACATCTGGTCGAAACGAGTCGGGTTCTCAAAAATTGAGGGCTTCTCTTTTCCTTGGCGTAACCAGAAATTCTTGCCTTCCTCCTATAAATTTTTGTCTTTCTCCTATGTTATTCATAGATTTCGACGAGAAGACGTGAGAAACCCCGTCCCGACTCACAGTGGTCCTTTTCAGCGATTTAACTGGCCAAAAGATTTCAAAACGATTTCAAAACTTTACCTAGAGTGTGAAATTTTTGTTGCTTGCTATAGTTTAACATCTGGGGGACAATGTAGTAATAGTTTTTTAATACAATAACAAAATAACTTTAATAAAGTGCTGTACTTCATCGTAAGTTAGAGATTTTCGTAGTACGTGTCTTGTTGCTAAAATTCGATGAGACAGTTTTTATATGTTTCAAGTAAGTTGTACACATTTCTTTCCAGTATGAAAGTTTTGCAAGTAAGTATGGACTATACTTTCAACAATTTTGTATCTTTTTGTTGTATAGCTTTTGGTAACTATATACATTTCAACATAAGTAGTATGTAAATAACATTTGTTACGATTGTAACACTTCACGAGTGATTATGTTGTACTTCAGGGTGCTTCCGGGCAGTTTTTTAAGCGCGGTTGTTATTGTGAACGGTTTGAGATTACAGTAAAACAAAAATTAGTCCCCCGAATTCACCCGCCTCATTTTCACAGCATTTCCTTTGGCGTGCCAAGCGGCCGCAGCCCTTGCGTTTCGAGCGCGCACGCTTTCCAGATATAAACACTTGAGATGAAACGATTACGGTTTTCTCAAGTTTTATTAACACTAGGCTAGATTTGGTTCCTTTCCGAATGCACTTTTGCCTTATTGTATCAGTCTCATAGGAAATATCGGAAGAGAATGATATCGTGCGAAACATGTAGTGTCTATTATAGTAAAGTGAAATTCTATTGATAATTGGCCTTCATCCACAATATTTCATGTATAAGTATTTGCTGTACGCTGTTTACAACTATTATATTTTAATCTAGTGTATAGTGTAATATAAACTAGCCTACATAGCGAATAGCGTGATATTATAAGCTTGCCTAAATAGGATTAGTGCGATATGTAAACTTTTCTGTGGAACAGTGCTGCTTGAATTTTATATAAACTTTAATAAACAAACAGTTACGCTAATTTAAAAAAAAGCTTCTATTATCAATTTCTATTGTTAAATTCAACAATATATTGTTTTTTACTTAAAAACGTACCAAAAAATATTGAAAAATTATTTTAAGAAGTTTTACAAAAACTTAAATAAATAAAATTTGATATTATATGCGATTTGAAAACTTTGCGTGGTTTTAAACATTATAAATAATTTTTATTAACTTTTATATAAACTTTATATAGAGTTTTATAGAATTTTATATAACCTTTAATAAACAAACAGTTACGCTAATTTAGAAAAAGCTTCTATTATCAATTTCTATTGTTGAATTCAACAATATATTGTTTTTTACTTAAAAACGTACTAAAAAATATTGAAAAATTATTTTAAGAAGTTTTACAAAAACTTAAACAAATAAAAAATGATATTATATGCGATTTGAAAACATTGCGGGGTCGTTAAACATTATAAATAATTTTTGACAGCTAAATCAATGGGAAGGACCACCGTGCGACGCGACCCCGCACACCTCTAGAATCGCCAAATCCCGAACGAGAACGAAAAACAGCAAATCCTTAATGAGCTTACCTGAGAAAGCAGTTCCACGATGAAGGGCCTAGCAACAGAAGGTCTGGGGCTAGGTGGAACCATGCTGACGCTTGGCAGAGGAGCAACAGTGGCTTCCTGCAAAGGAATATACTTCGGCGGAGGCTTCAGACCGGAGTCGTTTGCGGTTACAAAGGAGAATCGGTCTTCCATGGGCCCGCTCGTCGTGGTAATATCAACCGGTGGAGGAGACAGACCGAAGACATCGTGCGATGGGATTGGTGGAGGCTTGAGACCCTCCTCTTCGTTTTTATTCGACTGATTCAGCACTGGAGGTCTCAAAGGCGGTGGCATCATGTCTCTAGATGGCACGTCGTTCGCTCCTTCGATACCTATCACGTTGCTATTAGATTGTTCAACGGGTCTGATTCTGGTGTCATGCTTCTTCTTCAGCGAGTCGCTGTTGTCCACTCCATCCGCCGCGAAATGGGTCTGGTAAGCAGTCTCGAGGGATTCGTCGTTCTTCTTCTTGTCGTTCAGATTGGTCACAGTGAACAGCATGCTAGGTGGTCGTTCAGTCTGCGTCTTGCTGTCCACTTCTATGCCTATAGCCTCTACAGGCAGCGAGAACTTGATATTTGGCCTGGAGTCTGGTTTATTGTTACCCGATGTGATGGTTATCGGACCAGGCACTTGTGGCCTGGGCTTGGTAATGATATGGGGATACTCGGGGTGAATCCTCGTTCCAGGAATGTACTCCGGGTGCGTCACTTTGGGACGATTCTTCTCGAACAACGGCTTCGTCGTCGCGATGTTAGTCTGGAAGTGAATATCAGGTTTCTGCGATGTACTGCTATTTCTGAAGTTGGGTCTAACAGTGTCAGTCTTGTTCGAGTGGAACTCCTGTCCGATAGGTTGCGATTCGTCGTATCGTTGATCAGGAACCTTGGTAGTACCCTGCCAATTCACGTTCGCGAAACCACCCAATTGTGATTGACTTTTATTCGCTTTAACCTCGTGATTTAGACTGTTGTTTGCGAACGATCCCGACAGCTCAGGTTTGGAATCAGCGTGCTGCTGATCAGTTTTCTTCTTAGATGGGTGGGTCACACTTTCTGGCCTGGGATATAACGCTGGCCTGGTTTCGATTTTATTTATGGTAGGTGGTCTGGGATATCTGCTGGGTTTCTCTACTTCCGGTCCGAAATGGGGGATGATCGCTGGTGGTCTTAGGTCTATCGTGTCGTCGCGATCATGGGGTCTGTTCGTGGACGTATGCACCTCCAAATGATGCTTGTCGCTTGGTTTCCTGGAAGCTGCATGTACTCCTTGCACTATATCGAAATCAGGCCTGGGTTCCTTCCTCTTGTGGCCATATTGCGATGGATCTTCGTGCCCGTTGTAAACGCCAAAAGGTTTCCCTTGCACGATCGCCATGTCATTGGGTCTCGTATAGTAACCTTGCCCGTAGAACATCCCTTGGTTAGGAGTAACTTCGATCTTCTGACCAAATGGTATCCCAGGATTGAACCAAATAGGTTTATCTTTTTGTTCTTGTGCTTGATCCAATCCCACTGGCTTACCAATCACTATGTTACCAGATGCCACGTTCTCGTTGAATGTTACATTGTTGCTTTTTTGACTGCTGGCACCTTCGTCGCCCTTTGTCTTCTGCGTTTCCTGAACCACTTTTATCTGATTCGCATACTTGATGTACTCCGAGGCACCGATTTCCGAATCCAACGTCTTCTCAGTCTGAGAATCAGTTTGCCAGCTCTCCGACTGTTTCTTCGAGTTAGAGGGGGTCTGATCGATATTCTGACTGTTCACGCTTGACTTAGGATCTTCCGGTTTTACTTTTGGATTCGAAGGATTGTTGTATCCTGTTGCTCCCGTGGGCAAGTGCTCATCGGGGTATTCTGCTGGTGGTTTCAATGGTGTACTGGTGGGCGGCCTTTTGATGTCTGGGTAGAAGTGGGGCGGTCTGTCTTGGAGATCGATCTGTGGCAATGAACCGTTAGCAGTTAGCGCGAACTTCTTCAGGAAATTTGTGGTCGAGCTTAGCGTGTTATAACTAGGGTATACGAAATATAAAACAGTGGAAACGTTAAAAGAATGTAGGAACGTCATAATCTCTGTTATGCCTAGCTTTCAGGGCTGTTTGGAGGAGGACTTGTGGTTGTATATATAAGAAAGATGGGAAAGATAAGACCGCGTTTCGCCCTAGACCCGCTAGAGGACTCATCGGTAAGGTTACCTAGCGGGCCCTGCCTTAGACGTTGGAATATCGGCAGTTGAGGACGGTATATATGCAAACCGGTGGCGATTCAGGTCCTAGCGAGCAAGGGTAGCGACGGACTTGGACCAACTGTCCGTCTGGTGGCAAGCGTCGAAAGTTAAACGCCGCCACAGTTTCAACTCGTAGACATGTATTGTATCATTGCAGTTAAAAGAAATACTTGTCAAATATTCGTTAATAACACTGTCCAACACCAAATTTGTTTCCCAATAACTGTTGGGTGTACCTTATAGAGTTTTTTGCGCTGATTCCGAATCTGGCCTTAGTTTTTCTCCTACACGTACAGTTTTTGAGAAACATGGCCTTGAAAAAAAACACATTTTTCAACTTTAAACAAATATTGTGATGTTATTATAAAAGATATTGAATTGTTCTTACGGCAAAAGATTCTGTAGACTTTCCCGAATACAGTGATATCCAATATTAATACATTATGATTGTTTAAACAAGTATAAACAATGATTAAAGATGGAGAGACGCCACTTTTGCACCATTTCTTGAGGATACTTTTCAGTTTATCCAAAAAAATAAGGGTCCAGCGGAAAATCGAACTATATCACGCGATAGAGCAGACTTTCATCTTGAAAAACCACCCTTTCAAATTTTCAACGTCGATGTTTTTTTCGAACCAGAAGTTGCCGCCAGTGACACTCACCACTAGAACGCTCGATCGCCGCGCCGTATCCCGTCGAATGATCGCGCTCGTGGAAGAGCAACACTGGCGGCAACTCATGTCGGGCGTAGATACTTTGCACTCTGGTTCGGTAAAAACATCGATGACGGAAACTTCAAATGGGGGTTTCTCAAGATAAAAGTCTGCTCTATCGCGAGATACAGTTCAATTTTACGCTGGACCCTTATTTTTTGCGATAAATTGAAAAATATCCTCAAAAATCTGTGCAAAAATTGTGTCTCTCCGTCTTTAATGATTGTTTAAACATTCATAACGTATTAATATTGCATATCATTCTACTCGGGAAAGTCTACAGAATCTTTTGCTGCAAAGAACAATTCAATATCTTTTATAATAACATCACAATATTTGTTTAAAGTTGAAAAATGTGGTTTTTTTGAAGGCCATGTTTCTCAAAAACTGTACGTGTAGGAGAAAAATTAAGGCCAGATTCGGAATCAGCGCAAAAACTCTATAAGATACACCCAACAATTATAGCGAAACATAAAAAAAGTTGAAATTTGTTGGACAGTGTAATTAGTTGTATTAGAGTGAATATCTACCTGAGGAGGTCTGAACGAAGGCTGTCTCTCGGTAGTGGCCTGGTTTCCATCGTCGTTCGGTCTCGTAGACGATATCCTCGGAGGATCATGATGAATTTGGAGATTGGTGATTGGACGCTGAGGCAGCACAAACGTGACTTGATTCTGTATCTTTGGCGGTAGTCTCTGAGGTCCACTGTGAATCGGGTTCCTAATATGCGGTCTCTCGCCGTAGATCGGTCTGTCCAGAGGTCGGTTGGTGGTGGACCATAATGGTGGACGCGGCCTCGGTCTGGTGTTTATCGGAAACCGCGTTGGTTTCTTATCTTTCCAGTTCGAGTTGATCCCAATCTCGTTGCCCGAGTCTGGTTTCGGTAAAAGAATATATCGATGGGAGTTGTCCGATGGTGTCGCGACTTCGATTCTTCTAGGAGGATTGCCGGGCTCGCCAGGTTTCGGAATCTTCTGGAATTGTCCCCTCGGTGGAACATGAACATGACTTGGAGAGTATAGCGTCCCTTGAGGACGGATATTCGACGTTTCCGGTCGATGATGCATCAAGATATCCGCGTGAACGTGACCTTGTGTCGAGGGTCTCAACACAGGGGATTCTAATTTGTCCTGTGGTCTCTCGTAATTAAAACGGTCCGGCAATAGAGGAATGGTGGCGGGTCGATTCGGAGGACCTTGTTTTTCCTGCTTTCTGAAATTTAAGGGCGGAGACGGTGGTACCATGTACTCCGCTGGGTCTTTTGCGTTGGGGTACTTCTGCAGATCTTCCACCTGGAGACAGAGAAGCTTTGTGTCACGCATGATTGCCACCGTTGCGTTTAACCTGCCGTTAGTTAGGTGGGGTTTCACGGATCCCAGATATTTTAGATTGATTGTAACAGTGTAACAACGCGTGACAGCGAGTCGGGCCTGAGTGTATTTAAAAATTTAATTTCGTGGATCCGCGTGTTTACTCTGAAAAATGACAAGCCTCTTAACACTTTATCTATCGGTAGCCTATCAATAGGCTTTTCAATCATTGTGCTGCACCAAATTGAAGCTTAAAATCTTCTTTTACACAATAATCCCGAAGGAAATTATTGGATTTTTGTTATTGAGGGTGAGTTGTTGGTTTACGATTGAAATTACTGTTGCTATTGAACGATTCTTTTAAAAAATCCTCAGCCATGAACCATAGACTTTCAACAATTATGGAATTATCACCGGTAGGTAATGTGTTGAGCAATACCTAATCTTATATTCATGAAAAAGGTATTTATCCCACCTTACCAACGCCGGGTTAAGGGGGTAGACTCGTTTCTAGGAATGAAACTCTCGAGTAATTTCTAGATAATCCAAAGATGGGAGTTTTTAGTAGTCAAAAGCGCTAGTTAAAAGATCAATCTAGGCCGCAGTCGCCCTCAAAAATCCTATTTTTACGTTTGGAAACGAGAGTCTAGCTCCTTAAGCTTCAGAGAGCCAGCAGGGTTAGTCCCTGGCTCCTATACTGGCTAACCCGACCCTCTAAAGCTTTAGGGGATATCAAATATTGGGTAATTCAAATGGTTCTTACCCTCTGTATCCCAACGAATCCCAACCCAATGTCAGAGTCCGGATAGGGTGAAGGATCATCAAAGGATTGTCCACTTATGTGAGGCTCGATGGTGTCACCGAACAATAGCGCCTGAGTACCACCCTGAGGAATCACTACGTTGGCAATCTGACTGGGTTGGATACTGACCAACAAATCCTGCCCTGTGGGTCTGTCGATGACGTGTGGCACTTGATGCACTATAGGCTCCGATGGTGTGGGTTTAGATTCCGAACTCTGGATGCCAATAGAAGGCCCTGGGTTCAAAGGATCATCCTGGGCCCATAATGGCCGCTTCTGCTCTTCGGTCGGAACCGTTGGCCATGGCTTCACCAACAATGGCTTCGCGGAATCCATTTTCTGTGAAATCATCACGATTCGAGCTAAGTTAATAATACCAACCACAATGTCCCCATTTACACTATTTAACTTTTACCGACGTATTCGTGATATTTTTCTGATTGAAATGATCATTTGAATCACCTGAACTTGTATTAATTTATGACGCGGTGGTAATCGAGGTTTCACCATATCGGGATTTGGCACTAACCATACCGGGTACAAAATGTGTCGGACATATTATATTGTTTTATAAAAATTTCAAGACTGAATATATCTTTATAATTTCAATAACTAAAAAATGAACAACGTGATAAACGGTCATTCGACCGGTCGTGGTAAGTACGGTTAGAGTTAAACCAGCAATTATGCACGAAATGTGTCGTGTCTGGTCTCGTATCAATCAGAAAAATGTCACGAATATGTTGGTAAAGGTATCGTAAAAAAATAATTAAAAATATAAATGTTTGGGCTAAAAAAATTCACAGAAATTGTCTTTTAACCAGAGCATCGAATTAGAGGGACGAGTGATTGCACACCTGATCAAACTGCGGATGTGGCAGAAAGAGTACAGGATCTTTGGCGCTCCAGGGTCTTCGCGACCTGTCAGGACTCCATTCCGGCTCCTTCAAGTTCGAGTTAGGATTAACGTACTGTTCCACGTTCGGTCTTTCGGGTGGCTTTAATAAAGGATCATTTTCCAGGACGTCCTGCTTCGATCCGATCCTCTTCGGCGGAGATGACTGAACGGGGTGCAATTTCTGAGGTTGTTTAGGTATCAATACCGGATTCGTTTCCACGGGTCTCGAGACCGGGATTTTCAGGTGTTCCTCGTAGATCTGTTGCGCCGGGTAAATCTGTATCTGAGGTACATTGTGCGTCTGAATCGTTTGTTGCGACTCCGAATCCTCTCGATCGTTCTCCAGAACCTCGAGAACTGGGTGCACCGGGATATTAGGCACTGGTAACGGGGGTGGTTTCATGCCTATGTGCTCTTCGTCTTCTAGGAACGTTTGCGGAGGTCTAGGCGCCATTTTACCTGGTTTGCCGATAATAACGTCGGTGTTCGCGGTGATTACCTCACCCGGCGAAATCGGGATTCCATCTGCCAGGCTTGATGCCACTTTGAGTCGCATTTCTGCTATGTAATTCAACTTCGCCAGATGCGTACCTTGAAGAGAAATCAGGTGTGTTTCTATCTACAATAATTATAATAATATTATAGTAATTAACACTTTTTGCTGATGTTTATTGATGGAAAATAATGAAACCTCACTTCAATTTCAAATTTTAGAACATTTTTTTTGGCCGGCATTTTTCTCAATTTTTTCGAGAACTGTTTGTTTTACGAAAAAAGTAATAGAACATAGAAGACGCAGCCCGTTCAGATCTACAGGTTTGTCTAATATATTTTTCGATGCCGTAAAAGTAATTCAAAAGTCGAAAAGATTTCATTAATTATTTTAATGTTCGATTGAACTCAAACTTTACACAGATTATTTTTTTAATTATTTGAAATAACCCCGGGGGTGCCGTGAAAGTAATTCAAAAGTCGAAAAGATTTCATTAATTATTTTAATGATCGATTGAACTCAAACTTTACACAGATTCTTTTTTTAATTATTCGAAATAACTCCTGGGGGTGCCGTGAAAGAAATACAAAAGTCGAAAAGATTTCATTAATTATTTTAATGTTCGATTGAACTCAAACTTTACACAGATTCTTTTTTTAATTATTTGAAATAACCCCTGGGGGTACCGTAAAAGAAATTCAAAAGTCAAAAAGAAGAGCCAAGCCTAATAAACATCTATAAAGATATTTGATATTTTTGACGATTAGATTTGATGATTCAGCTGTGTCATTATTATGTTTACCTATATTTTGACTTTCAGCAGTTTCTATGTCCCCGTCGGCAAAGTCGGCGACAGGTATGTAAATCGGTGACCTCTGTGTGGTGACCTCTTGAGCTTCTGCTTGTGGCACCGTGTCATTCCTGCGAGCCATCGTTGGTTTTCCTTGCAGTAAACCGGCCATCGCCGCCGTGATCATTGGCCCCAATGCGTTGATTCCTAGCGATCCTAAACTCAGAAGATTGCTCACTTGAAGATCACTCGGGTTTTGATTGACTGGTCTCTTGTTTTGACCGTTTTCGCCGGGAACTGCCGTTGTCACGTTACTTTCCTGTAATTAATATAACGATTTAGGAATCGGCGTCTAGTACGTTAAAGATCGTCAACGTATACATGTCAAAGACTATCAACTTTCACTCGGAGGACCAAAAATTTGCATCTTTTCTGAACGTGCATTTTTCTTTTCTGAAGGTGCATTTTTCTTTTCTGAAGGTGCATTTTTCTTTTCTGAAGGTGCATTTTTCTTTACTGAACGTGCATTTTTTTCTAAACGTGCATTTTTCTTTTCTGAACATTCTTGCGGTGCAAATTGCATTTCAAATAATTTTGTTTTAAAGGGATCTTTAAATTACTTGAAAAATCGCAAAAGATTGTAGAACAAAATGTCATAAATCTTATTCTAAATTGTAAAAAATTGGCTTTCATTTTCCATTGAGAAAACGAAATGACTTTCCGAACGACCTAACAATTATTGTAAGTGCTCATTTACATGCAAGTATATGCGCGTCTCTCATTGATCATTGAAAATTTTCAACTTTCCTGAATGTAACATTATACAATTCGACGAAAAAATGATGAAACTTTAAATTCTATTGCGCGGAGTCCAAATTTCCGTGTGCGGGGTTCACTCGTTTAGTTATACACGAGTATACACGAGTATACACCAGTATACACGAGTATACACGAGTATACACGAGTAAACAAGAGTATACACGAGTAAACAAGAGTATACACGAGTAAACAAGAGTACACACGAGTAAACAAGAGTACACACGAGTAAACAAGAGTATACACGAGTAAACAAGAGTATACACGAGTAAACAAGAGTATACACGAGTAAACAAGAGTACACACGAGTAAACAAGAGTATACACGAGTAAACACGAGTATACACGAGTATACACGAGTATACACGAGTATACACGAGTATACACGAGTATACACGAGTAAAGTTGCTGTATTTCAAGTGCGTTTGAAAGACTTGAACGCTGCCATATTTGTTTCCAGACATAATAGCATGTATGATGTAGTGAGCGGATTCGCTAGGTCTGGATTAGATCATGGATTCCTCGCACTAGAATTTAAAATTTTATCATTTTCTCGTCGGATTGTATAATATTACATTCAGAAAAGTTGAAAATTTTTGGTCTCCTGAGTGAAAGTTTAACCAAGTTACATTCTACTATATGTGATCTACAATCTATTGTCTGATCTACCTGGCCGACAGGTTTCACGATCTGTTCACTGACAACAGGAGACGTTTCCGTTATTACCAAACTCGTAGGAATCGCTGTGTCCTTCTGACTGTCAACGGTGGCGGTCGATTGTGGCAAGTTCGTGGTGGTGGGATCGATGTCATCATACTCATCGTAGAAGATTATCGTTGATCCGGTAACCACGTTATTCAACGAGTTGGTGTGATGGGATGTTGTCAGTAAAGGACTCATGTACCCAGTGTTCAGTAAACTAGGCGCTATCGACTCCGTGACAACGTTCTCCACGATATGGGAACGCGACGACACTGTGGTGGACGTTTCTCCATCTGACCCAGCCTGTTCACAAACAAATTAAAATTATAACTTCATCCCAAAAGGAACATATCATAATTTTTGAAAAGTATTTTACTGTGATTCGCATCTCTCTTCACAAAAAGCTTCTACATTTATTGGTCCACATTGTATACGAATTTCCAAATTTTACATTAGAGCAAATTAAAATTATAACTTCATCACAAAAAGAACGTATAATCATAATTTTTGGAAAGTATTCTATTGTGACTCACATCTCTCTTCACAAAAAGTTTCTACATTTACTTGTCCATATTGTATATAAAATTCCAAATTTTACATCAGAGTGAATTAAAATTATATCCTCGTCACAAAAAAATCGTATCATCATAATTTTTGGAAAATATTTTACTGTGACTATTTTTCCATATTGTATACGAAATTCCAAATTTTACATGACAGCGAATTAAAATTATAACTTCATTACAAAAAGAACGTATCATCATTATTTTTGGAAAGTATTTTATTGTGACTCATATCTTTCTTCACAAAAAGCTTCTACATTTATTATTTGTCCATATTGTATATAAAATTCCAAATTTTACATCAGAGTGAATTAAAATTATAACCTCGTCACAAAAAGATCGTATCATCATAATTTTTGGAAAATATTTTACTGTGACTATTTGTTCATATTGTATATGAAATTCCAAATTTTACATTAGAGCGAATTAAAATTATAACTTCATTACAAAAAGAACGTATCATCATTATTTTTGGAAAGTATTTTATCCTGACTCACATCTCTCTTCACAAAAAGCTTCTACATTTATTTGTCCATATTGTATATAAAATTCCAAATTTTACATCAGAGTGAATTAAAATTATAAACTCGTCACAAAAACATAGTATCATCATAAGTTTTGGAAAGTATTTTACTGTAACTATTTGTTCATATTGTACAATATATGAAATTCCAAATTTTACATTAGAGCGAATTAAAATTATAACTTCATCACAAAAAGAACGTATCATCATTATTTTTGGAAACTATTTTATCGCGACTCGCATCTCTCTTCACAAAAAGCTTCTACATTTAGTTTCGTCCATGTCGTATATGAAATTCCAAATTTTCAATGAAAACGAATTAAAATTCGTCACAAAAGATTACATCGTCAGACAAAAATAAACATGCAACAATTTTTATTAATGAATTGAATGAATGAAGAAAATTTTTACTTTGCAGGAAGATCCGCAGACTAGATATATTGTTTAGCAACAATTTACCTGAAGTAACGTCGTGAAGTACGTAAAGGTCGTCAGGTATGTTTTCGTGGCGAAGATTTGAATGGGTTCCGGGGTCGGGTTCACCAAGGCTGACTTCGTGGTCTTCTTCACAGGTACTTTCTCCAGGACGAGATCGGTGGACGTCGCCACGTTTGTGCGAACCACTGTGCTACCTTTCTCCAGGAACGTATTGTAATACGTATAAGTAATATAATAAGTCTTCATTGCATCAGTCATGCTTTCGTCGATGTGATCCAACGCTGTTAGAGTGGTCGTGACGCTGGTTGGACGCAGCGGCGGTGCAGATTCCGTTATTATAAGCTGGAGAAGATATATTAACAATTAATATTGCCATACATTTTATGAGCGACCAACCAGTCTCAGTGGAACTCATGTAGGGTGGCCCAGAAGCCACCGTACCATTCAGAATTCGAATTTGTTTATAAAAGAATAAATGTACTCTTTTAAAAAATAATTAGGCAAGAACATCAAAATAATATAATAACTCAAACATTATCGGTGTAGTGAAATTACTTTGGCATATATTCAATTCAATTCTTGAGCCACCAAGAATGTGGAATGTTGTGTAACTTAAATTTTCTTGCACATTCGAACGCTGATTTTCTGGCTTCGGACCACCCTGTACTATGAAAACATTTTTTAAAAAAGTTCTATGTTTTAATCAGAACCAGCTGGAAAGTCTCACAACTCTTTCGTCGTCTGTAAGAGAAAGTTAGCACAAGAAGTAACAGGTACAACATGAATTTTGAAGAGAGAAACACCAACCTGAGTGACAGTATCACTAGCAGTTTCGATCCTGGTCCGTCCATCCTCCATGAACGTCTTTTCCAGCATCCTGGTGCTGAGGTACGTGTTCGTTTCCGGTCTGGGTGCCTCCGATGGCTCCAAGATCATGTCTAAATAATGCTGCGGAGCGGTCACCGTGTTCGTGATGACTTTCGAGCTGCTTTCCAACGCGTCGTTCACGTTCGGGTGGTTGGTGTTCAGGGTTAAGTATGTATATGTCGTTTTGAAAATTTCAGTTCGCAGGGTTGGCGATGCCTCCAATGTTACTGCGGCTGTTTCCGATCCGGGCTTCCGGTGACGTTCCTCCGTAGCGGTGTTCGCAACAACCTTGTCAAAACGCAGCTGTATTAGCAACTAAACGCAACATTGATTTCGAAATTTGTTGTTCTTGAAATTATACAAATTACAAATTTTCTTCATTGATTGCAAGTGGTAGAATCCAAATAGACGTTTAAGTAGATGTTTAACCCTTTGCACTCGGAAATATTTTAATTGGAAAATTAAAGGCTGCAAGAAAACCTCTATAAGAAATCATTTACGAAATTATATAAAAATGTTTTCTTGTATTTGAAGACTTAAGGACTTCGTCTCCTAGACAGAGGACACTCGCGCGTGATTGCACACAGTCACCACAGTACACTGACACTTCGCTAGACCACGTATACGTACGCGAGGATTGCAAGGGTCCGGGATTCCACTTCTGATTTCTTAATAATGCAAAGACGGGGTTTCTTAGAAGTCAAAATCGCTAGATGAAAGATCAATCCAGGGGGCTATTTGCCTCAAAAGTCCTAGTTTTACGTTTACGACGCGTAATTCTCATTATTCGGCAGCATGTAACGGAGCCGCGAGAAGCAATTGACAGGCGACGGTGCTGCCGCCTATCGTGGCTGTCGAATTTGAAGAAACTCGAATCAAGGCAAATCTTATTTTTCGTGGTAGTAGCCGATGTAATAAAATTGAACTAAATTCTGTCGTATATTGTATCTTAGCATTTTTTGAGTATTTTCAAAACCCATAATTGCATAAAGATCCGCAGTCTAATGATGGATATTAAATACTCTGTTGTGTGTACGTGTTTGGTATGGTATGATCGTTCTTTGTTCTTCCAATGTCAAATTTTTTCCCGAATGCTGGCATTGCATTAATATTATTTATTTTCTAATTATTCTTTAGCAGACGATATTTAACCAAGACACCAAACTTGATTATTTACAACTTCCCACCATAAACTTCCACATGTAATAACAGCCTAACCATTTCATATTGATTTAGAAGCACATAAAATTGTTTTGTTTTCCTTCGGTGCGTACTCAGAACGTATTTAGAACAACGAAATGATATAGTACGTTTTAATCTGAAACCTCCAAAATCGCTAGATGAGAGATCAATCCAGGGGGCTATTTGCCTCAAAAGTCCTACTTTTACGTTTACAACGCGTAATTCTCATTATTCGGCTGCATGTCGCGGAGTCGCGAGAAGCAATGGACAGGCGACGATGCTGCCGCCTATCGTGGCTGTCGATGTGCTGCCAAATAATCAGAATTACGCGTCGTAAACGTAAAAGTAGGACTTTTGAGGCAAATAGCCCTCTAGATTGATCTTTCATCTAGCGATTTTGACTACTACGAAACCTCGTCTTTGCATTATTAAAAAATCAGGAGTGAAATCCCGGACCCTTGCAATCCTCGCGAACGTATGTAATCCTCGTGAGTGTCGTCTGTCTAAGAGACGCAGTCCTTAAGATATATGTTAAAAAAATTACGAACTGAAAATATGTTATTCCATTACTTTATCAGTCCCACAAAAATTATTAAAATTGTCCCCTTGAAGGATGTACGAATACTTTTTACACTGACTGCAGTTTTATACAGTTAAAATAATGTTTAACATCAGATATACTTTTTAGGTTTCTCATCTCCATGTGTAATGGTGACAATACCCTGCAGCCTCACCTGTTGCTCCGTGGAAACGGTCGTCGTCCCGTCCTTGGTGATCGTAGTGAGGTACGTGAATGTTGTGGTACACGTCTTCGTGACAAATTCGTTCGGCTTATCTTGAGGAAGCAGCATGACGACCGCGTCAGACAATGTCAGCGTGGGCTGCGGCATAGAATTCTCCCATCGCAATGCCGGCGTTGGACCCGCAACGATCACCTCGACGCCATTCGGCAATACACGAGTGGCCAGATTGTTGAACCTTCGACCTTCTTCATCTTTCACTTCGTGCTCTCCTGTCATTGCAATTCACGCTATTACATCATGATCGACTCCTCTCCCTTCGAATACCTTCTAATTATAACTAAATCATCGTAGAAACATCTGCACGCTCTGTGGGAGCTTATAAATAGACTACCGACTTCATCCCCATAGAATTTCATTCTTTTTCAACGCACTGGAGCTGTGAGCACGTTGACTGACATGTGTGTGACACCATTTTTCTCATATAGTACTAGGATTACGCAAAGATCATTTAGTGACTTACAAATAGATTTTCTAACACCTATTGTGTTGCTTACGATGTGCTAGCAAAATTATTTTAAATCAGACAGATTAAGCAGTTAATAAATTTTATAATAATATTTGAAAGTCGTTGGAGTTTGTTAGAAAACCTATTTCAAAATACACCAAAATTTGGCTATTGTTTTTAACCGAATTTCATTAGTAGACAGCGGATCTTTATGTAAAATAGAAATTTTCTGACTATTTTTAAATTCTTCTAATGTGTTTGCTGTTTTAAATTACATCTATTCGCGTTTGTTATAAATGCATAAAATCCGTTGTCTATTCGTGAGTATTTGTAGAATTTGGTTTCACTTTTGTTAACTAAATTACTCGAATTTTGTGCGACTTTCCAGAATGACAGTTCGGCAGTCAACGTGCTAATTCTACATGCTATTCTACCTCAATTTCGCACTTTTGGGAAAGTGTCAGCAGTCTATCTGTGCATAAATACTAGGATGTAAATTAAGGTCTTGCGTTTGTGACTTTGAGGAAATCCACTGAGGTATACTCGAAGATTGTCCTGTTTCAATACAATGCGAAAGGCAAAGACAATATCAAAGAACACCTGAAACGAACTTTATAACCGAATTTGTAAGTTCAATGTACAGAAATGAATTTCGTATGGATCGATTGAATACGCCTGGCTCGCTGCAACTCGATGCAACCGTGTACGGAGATTGCAGCTCCACAGGCGTCTGTAACTATACTGCACATACTTCTTAATGAATCGCGTTGCTGCTAGGCTTTCTAACATTTTGTAATGTTTTATTGATCGAGCATCAATTAATCTGTAAACGAGAGTGTTGGCCTAATGTTCCGCATAAACATGTATTCCAAATTTATACACATAGTAATATTTTTGTTCACTTTTATACTTTACAGTCCATATAATACATTCATTGTTATTTTGTTATATTGTTATCGTATAAGAGGTTGGGAACAAGCAAGAATCACATGAAGAGTATATAATACATAAACATAGTAAAACAGTGTCTATTTGGAAATAGTAATCGAACTCACAAAAAGTTGTTCAAAAGATCATAGCACCAACTCTACTCATACGAAAGTATTGTACAGTACACGATACGTAGATCGCACCCATCGAAAGAGTCAGAGTCTGAAAATCCTCGATTAAAAGTTGAGAAGAGAACAAATATACACGCATCGATCAGGCGATCAAGTATGTACAAGATCTTTCATTTACAGTATATGTACACGTATCAGAGAGTTCTATTGCACAGGGAAAAAATTTAGAATGCCAGAAGCCAATTGGAGCGAGACTTGGGAATAGAATTTGTACAACCTCGAGTGCGTTATCTCGAGGGGAAGTGATATTAGTCTAAAAGATTATTTTGTACATCGATCCTCGTGTGTTCCAAACCATTTCCCAAGAATTCAATCGAAAGTTCATCGAAATATGAATTTTCACCAGGTGTCGAATGAAACTCTTCAGGCTGTCAATTACTTATAAAGGTTTCTTGCCAAAAAAATTACTACAAAATCAATAATATATGTACTCTTATAAGCTGGCCGTTAGGAAAAATGTGTATGAATTTTTACGAAAAAATTACCGTAAGTCACGTGTCTTTTGAGACCATTAACTGAACATGAACCTTCAACGTACGAAGGTAACTTAGGATAGAACAGAATTTCGTTAAACTTGTCCTTGCGTAACAAGAAATTTTTGCCTTTTCCCTGTGCAATCCAGCAGATTTGGACGAGAAAATGTCAAAAATCGAAGCTCCGATCCTAGGAGATCAATGGTTCACAAATTATGAGTATTTAAAGTTGAGCGGTTTTTTAAATCGTTGAAAATCGCTCAAGTTTGAACACTCATAACTTTTAAACTACTGATCTCCTAGGACTGAAACTTGAATTTTCGACATTTTCTCGCCAAAATACAGGACTACATGAAAGAAGGAAAAAATTTCTGATTACGCAGGGAAAGCGCAGCCTAACTCAGAATAGAAAAGAATTTATTGTCATTTGATAATTCATTAAATCGTATACAACGACAGAGAATGTGTATAAAATTCGATAAACAATTTTCACCGATAAAAGCGACCAGTTTCATTCAACCCATGATTCTTCCAGGTCAATCTACTGTAGAACAATCGGCGGAAAGTCTAGATCAGACGAGGATGCTCGTAGAATAGGCTCGGCCAGAGCCGTGTATCTACTCACCAGTAGCAGGCACTGGACTATACACAGACGACACAGCGTTTGCTGACGACTCCACAGTAGGAGTGACAGTCACCGTGACGGGCACCGTCAACGTAAGGGTCGTCACTCTCGGTCTGACGGTCGTCGAGGACGTAACTTTCGTCTCCTGTCCGTTCTGTTGCGTCACCACGTACGTGTACGTCCTTAATCTCGTCGAGGTCACTACAGTCTCCGTATAGAAAACGCTCGTACTCGGTTCTAGTTCGGGTGGGGGTTTCGTCTGATGGTCAACGACGGTGGTTGGTTTCGAGGGTAAGATCTGAGGGAAGTCTGGTCTCGACAGGGACAAGTACAAATCGTCGGCCAATCCCGCCTCGATGTCCTCGGGAGTTGGTGATGAGATGGTGGTCGTCACCTTATCAACATCGAGGCTCGGGGTAGCCTCGATGACTCCCGAGGTCCTCTTTGCGTCCGAGGGAGTGTAATCGTCTCCCAGAGGGATCACGCTTGGTATCTCGGAATCGTCTAGGTATCTAGGAGTTGGGGAGTCGGGAGACGGTGACTGGTACGTCTCGAGAGGCAACACACTGGCGAAACTCGGAGCAATTTCGATCGACGACGACGTATCTTGCGGAACGACCACTGAAGACGGTGTGGGCTCGGTGACGGGTTCAATCGTTTGCACTGTTGGTTCTTCTTCTTTGCTGGGTGGTTTCGTTGCAACCGATGGTTCCTCAACACCCTTTTCGTCCTCCGTTGCAACCGATGGTTCCTCAACACCCCTTTCTTCCTCCGTTGCAACCGATGGTTCCTTCACACCCTTTTCTTCCTCCGTTGCAGCCGATGGTTTCCGAACATCATCATCATCATCATCATCCTCATCTGTCGGAGGCGTCTTTGGTTCTGATTGAACGGTTGGTTCCGTCGAGGCGTCGTCGGGTTCTGTTTCTGTGAGTTGCGTAGTGACATGGGACTCGGTGTCCTTTTCCAGTGAACCTTCAACGTCTTGTGACAAATGATCTGTCAGCTCCGGTTGAATCTGCGATTCGATTGATTCCGTGGATGACACAGTAGTTTCGGGGACGCTTGTCTCAGTGGTAGTTTCAATATCCTTCTCAGTGTGCGTGGTTGTCTCAGGCTGATCTTCGGGAACGCTTATAACCATTGTTTCGTTTATGGATTCTGTTGTTTCCATCACCTTCTCCGTTGTTATCTGTTGTTTTTCCTCTTGTTCTTCTTCTTCATTGATGTCAGGATGAATAGTGGTAGAAACATCTTCTTGCACCGTCGTATCAACTTCTTCCGACAAATCCTCTTCAGACGAATCTTCTTCCGACGAATCTTCTTCCGACGAATCTTCTTCCGACGAATCTTCTTCCGACGTTGCGGTTGAGTCTTCGATCGGTTTCGCGGTAGTCGAGACTCCTTCGAGTTTGGCATCTTCTTTGGAGACCATTTCAGTCGCTGTTTCCTCCGTCTCCTCTTTAGGTTCGACAGTTGCGACGTTCTCGTGTGCAGGTGTCTCAGAAGCGGTCGCAACATCGTCTTTACTAGGCACAACATTCTCGTCATCCTTCGGTGACTTGACCGTTGTTGGAACATCCTCATCCAACGGTTCGTTTGCGCTCTCGGTTGTCGTAGTCGCCTGAAGTTCATCCTCGTATTCGGAGTACTCGTCTTCACCCACCGGGAAGAAGAAATTGTCAGTGATGATAACAGGATCGTTCACACTGGACTCTTCCAAATCTCTCGTGGCAGTTTCCTCTGTTGGCGCAGAGGTCTCCGTCGGGTCAGGCTTGTTGTCGATAACGTTGGGCGGTTCCTGCAGTTCAGGCGTGAAAGTGGTAGTTACTTCTACCTTGGGTTCTTCCGTTTCATCATCTGCCTCGTACTCCTCCTCGTATTCGGAAGTCGGAGCGGTGAAAAATCCAGAGGTGATGATGGCGAAGCTCGGTGTCGGCTGCACCGGTCTAACAGCGATCAGTTTCTTTTTAGTGATCCTGGCCCTCTTGTCGGTGGTGCTCGGCAGAACGGACGACGGTTCGATCTTCCGTCGCCTGGTGATGGTCACTTTATGTCGTCCAGGTTCAGGCCTGAAGCTCTCCGGCTCGTCCGCGTGTATCGAGTTCGCTAGGCCGAGCGTCCTCACTCTGGTGACGACGATCCTTCTCGGTGTGTGGCTCGCGGTAGCCAACGGAGGATCCTGGGTCCTCGGGCTCACGGGTCTACGTCTGACCACGGTCCGCGTGTGCTGTCTACTGAATTTCCTGACAACGGGCACGCGGATCCTGACCCGTTTCCTCGGCGCTTCTTCGAGGTAGTCGTCGTTAGCCTCGGTCAGGGCCGCTGGTCTCGGGCCACCATCGTCGAGCCATTCAACGCGTTTACTATCGAAGTGACCGGGACGGTGGTCGTCAGGGTAATCATCTGAAAAGTCGACGATTCTCGGTTCCGTGGCAATATCCTCGTCGTTTCCCCGGGGGTGTTACATCTAGCACGACCGTGAAAGGATTTCGGGTTCTTGTCTGGGATTAAGCGGCCCAGTGGGTTAAACGACCATCCATCCAAGACTCGATCATTCCGCCGTTTCGTGCACTTAGTAGCGTTTACCAGGGTTTGCTGGCCGACATACAGGGAGTACCATGCTTGCTGGGTTTGTTTTGGTCGTGTGGTCACGCGTGCGGCGGCGGATTCGAGGCCGTGTTAGCGGGTATAGGACGACGCTCTAGGGTGGTAGTTTCAGTAGGAGACAGAATAGAAGACAGGGGGAGCGAGCAGGACGAATAATGGAGACCGGGAACCTGGCACGGTGTCCCCGATCAACCGAAGCTGCGAGCTTCCCACGGTTCTTTCCCAACTGTACGGAGAATCGTTCTTGCATACCAGAAGAGATAAAAAAAAAATAAAATAAAACAAAGAGAAAGGAAGAGGTACAACGATCCCCAAAGAATTCACTATATTACACCACGAATGATCATCGTCGTCGCTGAAATTCCTCGCAACGAGCGAGAACGTATCGTCGAAGAACCGTCCGTGTGACTAACGATAACGAGAAAGGTCGTCAGCTTCGGTCTAGGTAGGTGTCAGTGAGTTGCGATGGACTTAATTAAGAATGACGACAGTTAGGGTACGGGGGGGGATGGGATTGGATGGAGAAGAAGGTAGTAGAAACGATTAAAGGCGGATAGGCGTGGAGATGTGCCGTCCGACGTCACCCACTACACTCTCGAGACTCTGTGTCGGCGCGTGCGTGTCCAGCGAATCCTCGCTCCCTGTCAGTATTGTGATTTCCTCCGAACCCGCGTGCAAAGACGCCGGAATGGAAGGCTGAACCTCGACGGTATGTTCGGTAGCCCTTCGCCTCCTGGAGGAGCTAGCCATCTCGCCGACCTTCACGGTGCTGAGAACGGTGCTGAACTCTCCGGGCCTTCGGCCGGAAACGTAGAGCGTGACCACGCTGGACTCTTCCTTCGCCTGGCTAGAATGATCCTCTTTCTTGTCGTTCGACTTGCCGCGGCTGTTGCGTGGCCGGGACGACTTATGGTAATTGTGCGCCTCGTCCTCCTCCTCGGAGTCTTCGTCGCTGACCTGTCTGTAATCGGAATCGACCGGCTGGTGTTTCCTCTCGACTTCGCCCGGCAGGGTGTTGCTCTGGGTGAAAGGGGGCGCGGCGAACACCGGGTCCAGAAGAGGATTCGAGTTCTTGACCGGTTGCTGGGGCTGTTGGAGCAACGCCAACAGAGAGTTCAAGTTGGCCGCGGGCAGAGCCGCCGTGGGCGTGACGACAACCGTGTCCGTGACGAACTCTGTCGCGGTGACGACGTCGGTCGAAGTGTCTATCAAGGTCGTCAGGATTTCCTTACCACGGAAGGTAAGCGGGATCACGGTGCTCTGTTGTTTCGTGATCGTGGTGACGTACGAGGTGGTACGCGTGTTATACTGCGTGGACGGTGCGCCGTGGGTTTGCAGCAGAGGGTTAGCCTGACCTAACTGACCGAGAAGCAGCTGCGACAGCAGGATGTTCGCGAGAGGCGCATTCCCCGCTAACGACGGTTGTACAGTGGAAACAACGTTCTCTACGGAATACACGGTCGTGGGGACGATTATCGACTGCGAGGCTCGGCGACCGCCTAAAGTGGTCAGTGTGTGGGAAACCCGGGTGGTGGGCGTCTCGTGGAGCAGAAATCGGGTGACCTCGGTCTGACCTTGAAGGTTCGTACCAGTGACCTCGCTAACGATTACTACCAGCGGCCTGCCGTCTCCACCTGTTACGGTGCTGTACTGAGAGGGGCTGAGAACTTCGGTGCTGGGCTGAGCTGTAACGATGCTACGCTGCTCCGTGACCCCGTTGTTTACCACGGGGATCGTCACCTCGGTCGGGACGTAATGGGTGACCGTGATCGTTCCGTCATAGTCATGATAAATGGTGGGCGACTCCCTAATATCCTCGAGGGAACCACGACGCGACGACGATCTCCTACTACCGTTCCTACCCGACGGTCTTGACGGAGCACGAGACGACGAGACTCGCCTCGAACCGGACGACTCGGAGGACTTGTTCGATCCGTTCCTCAACCTCGGAGGTCTCACTCTGTCCGAGCTACTCGACGTCCTGCCGTTGCTTCGGGACCCTGAAGAGTTAGGTCTTTTATAGTTCGTTCGGCTCGAACCCGTCCCGTCTTTCTCTCTCAGAGTGAATTGCCTACCGTTACTGGATGTCGGGGATGGTTTTATTCTAGTCGAAGAGCTCCTCTCGCCATTCGACTTCGTACGCAGTCGGACCTTGCTCTGATTCAACTCCGACGACTCTGCCGACGTTTTCTCAGGATTGTTCGGCATCTTCGACGGCGGACGAGACGTTGTCAACGATCTGCCGCGATTGTTGTAACGAGCGATCGGCTTTGTCGCGGACTTCGAGTTTGCTTCCTTGCTGGCAACGGTCTCGCTCGCTTCCGTCTTCTCTTCAGCTTTCGTACCTGGCCGGCGAAAGCGATTCGAATACGTTCTCAGCTGACTCGCTTGCCGACGCGTTCGCCTACTCCTCGCGAATGGTCTGATTTGCACACCCGACCTGACGGATTTACCAGAACGTCGATTCGTCGTTCTGTCCTCGTGTTCCGATCCCTCGTAGTCGTTGTCGCTAATCTCCTCCACGGGCTCGTCCTCGAAATTTTCCTCTCCATCGTTCTCCGAATCTTCGTTCGGGTCTATCTGCTCCTCTTGTTTCTTACCAAACAATCCCCTCGGCGGGAATATGCCTGCGTTACCTTGTCGCGGTTTTGTTGATATCGGCGCGGTTCTACCGTTCGATCTGCTGTTCGTCACCTTCGGGGTAGACGGCGGAGTAGATCTACTCAAATTTCCATTTCTCCGAGGTGTCGTTGGCGGTTTGACAGTGGTGACGGTACGTCCAGAATTATTCAAACTGATCGGCCTGCGGAATCTCAGCAAAGGATTCGTGGATCTTCTCGAAGATTCCGTGGTTGTCTGCAGCGGCACGGTTACCGTTTCACCGCCGTCGAAATCCTCGGTGTACGGAGTCTCCTCTGTCACCAAAGTGGTGGTCGTGAACTCGTTGGCATCGTTCTCCTGATCGTCGTGTCTGACGGTTGCCTGTCCTCTCAACAGTGTCGAGGATGGTCGAATGGGTGATCTGAACCTGGTCGAAGCTCCAGGGTAAGCGGAGCTCGATCCACGAGTCGCAGCTCTGGCCGAGGAACCTCTGATCGATGTCGGTCCTCTCCTGTTTCCTTGGAACACCGACGATGGAGATATCCTGGCCTGTGCTCTGCCTCTGGTGCTTCCTGACACAGTTGAGGTGTATGTACTGGCCGTGCTAGGCGATCCCCTTCTTCCGTTGAATCTCCTAGACGCCGTCGGAGACAACGTCGAAGAGTACGGCCCGATCGGCGAGCTCACTCGACCTCTGGACGAAGCAAACCTATTTCCCTTCCCAGCTAAAGTGGCCGTGACAGTCGGAGTTATGTCCGTTCGAGTGATCGTGGTAGCACCTTGCGCTCCTTTACGCTTGGGATTGAACGTCGGTCTATTCCTCGAGGAGAACGGCCTGATCGCTGGCGTAAACGACTTCTTTCTAGTGGAGAACGTCAATCGAGACTTTTTCTTTGAACTCAGTTCATCTTTTCCATCCTCCTCGTCCTCTTCGTTCTCCTCGCTTTGCTCGCCGTCGTCGTCCTGATCGGGAGACTCCGTCGTAGAATCCTCTGACAGGGAAGACTGAATCACAGCTGGCGAAGGAGAGATCTCCGGAACCTCGGTTGGCTTCGTGGGTGGTTGAGTCGATGTCGGAGCGATACTCGGTGTCGGCGTTGCTGACGAGAAGCTCGAAGTGCTTTCAATGATCTGGGCGTACCTGCCGTCAATACTGGTACCGATCACTTTCGACTGATAGAGCGTGGTGGTCCCGTTGTTCTCAATCTGGCCGTGTATCAGCCTCACCAACCCGGTCCTGTGGCCACGAACAGCCGGGATGGTTGCTTTTCTCTCTTCGTTGACCTTCGTACTGGATGTACTCTCGATCACCTTGGCGTACAAGCCTTCCAACAAGGTTCCGATCTGTTTCGTGGTGAAGTAGATCGTGGTCACTTCGTCAGCGTCCACCACGCTTCCCTGATTCAGCGAGAGAACACCGGTCGGGAGGACAGGAGTGGCGACAGACGACGACGGCAAAGGTGGCGTTTCGATCGATGTCGAACTTTGAACAACCTGCGCGTAGAGTCCGTTTATATAAGTCCCGTGCACGTCGGTCACATAGTGAGTCGTGGTCCTGTCGTTCACCTGACTGGATCTGACAGTCGAGATCAGACCTGTCTTAGGCTGTTCGCTGGCTTTCGACGGTTGGACAGGCTTGTCCACGGTTGGGATGCTCTGCTGGTACACCGGTCCGTCGATCGCTCTGCCAGTCGCAGCTGGTTGCGTGGCAATGACGTCCGGTGTAGAGACACTGGTGACGGTCTCCAATCTACTCTTCAGTATAGTCTCGTTGCCAATGTACGAGGTCGTGAAGTAGGTGTACGTAGTATAATACGTGGTAGGTTCCGGTGAAACGGTAGAAGCCTCCACAACAACGGGCGCAACGGGAGCAACTGGAACATCGGTGACATCCTTGACAATTGTCTTCTGAACCGACTCCACCCTGGAGTTGTCGAGAGGAACGACGTCCGACGGTGTGACTTCGTTGTCGGCGGTGATCTTGGACTCCTCGTTGTTGGCGGAAGTGTCTTCGGTAGAATCAGAGGACGGTCTGTAGGTCATAATGACACCGAGTTCTACCGTTGGCGTGGGCGACACTCCTGGAGTCACAACGTCGCTGACTGTTTGCTCGTGACTCGAGGTGACCGTGTCGCCGCCTTTGTAATACGTGGTCCAATAAGTGAACGTTGTGAAGTACGTCACTGGCACGGTGCTGGTTTCCATAGGAGAGACGGCAGTCGGTCTGATGGTCTCGGTGACGATGTTGGTGGCAGTCTCCAAACGACTGGCCACGCTCGACTCTTCGCCCTTGTACGTGGTCGTGAAGTACGTAAATGTTGTGTAACTCGTTTGCAGAAGCAGAGTGGGCGCCGGTTCAACGTCATGGTGATTCGACTCGGACAACTCTTGATCCTCCGGGACTGCGTTTCTCTTGTCCATCAGATCCAGGACTGTGCCACCGCCGGAGCTGGAGGAAGATACCACGTCTGTGATCATGGACCCAAGAACCGCCCCATCGACGGGTGGATTGGGCGTCACCTGAGCGTTCACCTCGAACCCACGGAACTGGCTGTCAACCATTGGTTGATCGTCCACCGTAGTTGAGAACTCTGTAGTCGCAAACTTAGCTCCGTCAACGGCGGAACTGTCGTCATCCTGGCCATCCGCCTCCTGTTGCGCCTTCTTTGCCAGTTGGAGTGCTTCTTCCTGAGACTTTTGCCGCTGAAGAGCTTCCAGATAAGCCAATATCTCTGGAGGAACTGCTGGCTTCGCCAGCTCCTCTTTCGGCGTAGTTGGAGCCTGAGTTTCGTGGGTGGTTGGCGAAACAGCGGTGGGTTGAATCGTCTCGGTGACAACGTTGGAGAACACCTCGGTTCTGGTCTCGATCTCTATCTCGTCGTCGACGAAGATGCTAGTGAAGTAGGTATACGTTGTGTAGTAGGTCTTGGTCTGTCCTTTGACAGGCTCCGTTGGCAACACTGGAGTCGGGCTTGGTTCGATGTCGGGCACAGTCTGTCCAGCGTCTTCGTAATCCTCGGTAGTCGTTCCCGGCTCTGTGGGAATGTTCTGATCGGTCGTAGTGTCCTGATCCTGAAGAGTAGTCAGCGTGTCTTCTGTCGTTTGCTCCAACGTTGTCGGATACTTCTCGGTTTCTTTTTCGTGGAATTGAGGGAACACGGACGGCACGACAGCGTCCACGATCTTAGTAGGAGCTATAAAGATGGACTGGTCTTTCTCGAACAGGTCTGCGACCACGGCAGAGACTCCTTTAGGTCCGACCGTTTGAGTGACGACGTTCGTCTCGACGACCTCTCTACTGGAAACGCTAGAGGTGTTCTCTTGGAAGAAGGTCGTCAAGTATGTGTAAGTAGTATACAACGTCTTAAATATCAGCTCTATCTCCTCGTCCTGCTTCGTGGTCTGTTCTTCCTCCATAGCGCTGATCACGCTCGGAGTGGTCCGAGTCGTAATTGGCTGTGTCAGCGCAGTGGGAAGAACATCGATGGCAGTCGAGTTAGCTGCGATCAGCTCTGTCGCGTAAGAGACCTCCGAGGACACCACTTCCTTCGAACGCACCGAGGTGGTAGTTTGAGTACCGTCAGGAATAAAGAACGTCGTGAAGTACGTGAACGTCTTGTACACCGTGGATGGCACTATTCTGGCAGCCAGACTCGGTTTCTCATCCTGATCCTCAAATTTATTCTTGTGCTTCAGCCCTACATCGTTCTTGGAGCTACCGCCTTTGACGCTTCTTCCTTGAGGATCTCTCGGGACAATATCATTCGGGATCTCGTCTTCCAACGAAGGCTTAGCCGACTCTGTAGTCTCCAAGACTCTCCTCGCGCTCTCCAAGATGTCTTTCAGAGTGGTCAACACGCTGTCGGTGGTGTCTCTCAGCGGTGTTGTCAGTTCGTTCATCTCCTGCGGACTTTCCTCGCTAGTGGTGATCGCTCTGGGCGTAGTGCCGATTGCCGTATCGAAGGTAGTCTCCTGTTCAGCCTCGGTTCCGTCCGCGACAGTCGTTCCATAGTCGACAGTGGTGTCCTCGGTGTCGTACGTGGCAGTGGCTTCGTCAGGGAAGAAGTATACGTTCGAAGACGTGTGAATGATCTGGGCATAATTGGTGCCAATGTAGGTGCCATAAATCATGCTCTTGTAATGAGTAGTCGTGCCGTCCATCGAGGTGGTGGAGTCCACAACTTTGAGAAGTCCCGTAGCTTTCAGAGAAGCCGTGTCCATATCGGGAACCAGAAGAAGGGGTTCGGTGGACGCGGAGGACGACTCCGTTTCAAAGTCCTCGGTGACGCTGGGCTGAATATGTGCTCCGTTGATGAGATCCAGAAGAGGATCACCGGATCCAGCTTTCGGACTAGGACGCTGATCGAGTCCAGGACGTTGAGCGGACTTCGTCGAAGCCGGGAGGACGTTGGTGGGTATGATTTTGAGCACAGCGACGCCATCGTCGGGTCTCAAGGTCGCGTCGCCCTTGATCGTAGTGGCAGGTCGTCCGACAGGAGCCGGCGAGGTACTCGGAGAAAAAACGATGACGGTCTCGCCCACGGTGGTGGTGAAGTCAGCGAAACCATGATAAGTCACGGTAGCCAGAGGCTTACTGTCACCCTTTCTTTGCATGGGAAGTTTCGCTTGGGGCTTGAAGATCTTCGGCAATCGAGGCCTGAAGGTTTTCGGCTGATCGTCCTCTGAATTGTCGAAGCTGCTGGTCACGTACTCGTGCTTGACCGTGAACGTCGGCAGATTATCAGCGGGTCGAACCTTCGCGGGCTTGAACCTCTGCGGATCGGTGCTGAGTTCCCGTCTGCTGAATATGTCGTTCTCCCTGGACATTTCGTCCAGTTTCGTCGAGGCTTTCTCGTTGTCCTCGTGATCTTCGGCTTTCTGATCGGAATCCACGCTGGTCGACGTCTCGATCTCTTTGAGAACCTTGATGGGCGCGTTGTCGAGCGCCACTCGGAACTGCCAATCGTCGTCGGGTGCTCTTGACGGATAAACGACGTACGGCCTCGGAGTATCCGGCGTCGGTTCTTTGTCGTAGAATACCCTACTCGACGTCGACAATATTCTAGCGTACAGACGACCATTGTCTAGCGTGGTGCCCAGCACCTGGGTAGCGAACTCTGTGCTGGCACCGTCTTGCACGAACGTTCTCGCGGTTTTCGTGAGCAGGCCGACCGGCGGAACGGATTTGCCGGGCCTGGCCGAGACTAGGAGGACAGTGGTCACCCCTGAGGATAGTCACCGTGTGTGTTTACGTGTGTTTTGGAACGAGTCGGGAGGAGTTCAGGATCGTTCAGAAGCATCGAGAACCCGGGGCATGGCCGCACATGAACGATTGGTACGGTACGGTTTGGTTTGAGTCGGTTCGGTGGCGTCATGGTGGCGTCATGGTGGCGTCACGGTGGCGTCATCGTGGGCGTCATGGTGGTGACGAAGTCAGCGTACGTCCGTGTCGTGCATCGATGTCACAGTACGTATTCGTCCCGGTCGTGTTTCGTTGCCAATTACGTCAGGACCAATCGTCGTTGGTGGTGGTTGTTTGTATTTTGTTGGTTGTTTTGTTTGAGTGTGGTATTTTTTTTTTTAAAGAAGTTTGTTTTTATTTAGATAATGTAGGTCGTCGGAGAGACGGAGTGGCGGGCGGACGTTGGAGGCAGACGGCATCCAGTTGTTGAGAAGAGTTGAAGGCGAGGAGCAGGCGGGAGCAGTAACAGAAACAGAAAAAAAGAGACAGACGATCTTAGTAGACGAGTCATCGTTGTTCGTAGCCTAGAGCACCTGCTTCGTCCGGCTTCGTCCCCGTTTACCAAGTTTATCATCGATTTCCGATCGTCACGCGTTCACGGCCGCGCCGCGCCGCGCCGATACCGTTTGCTGATATCCGGGAAGGTTATACCCAAGAAAATCGTTATTATATATATATATTTATAATAAAACAAAGAGTAAGATACCAGGCGGTTAGGTGGCACGTATGTATATACAGCTCGGGGGATCTGATAATTTGTTTTAACATTTTTTTAGCAGCTCTGTTTAATTATTCCTGTTCGGTACACTATTTGAAGTAACATCGTCAGATAATTCTGTGGAATTAACATCAGTGGAATCCATCAGTTACAATTTAAAATATTGCGTGCGCTATTCTTTTACTTTCTGAATATGTTGGACACAATTAAGGAGGTAGTTTCGTTTACAGAATTGCAAGGTTTCTGGATGCGCCTTTTCATTACTCGATAATGCAAAAATGGGATTTCAATAGTGAAAAGCGCTAGATAGAAGATCAGTCTATCGATCTCCTATTTTTACGTTTGCGAAGCGCAATTTGCATTATTCGGCAGTATGTATCTGTCGCGGCTTTATGAAAATACAGTAATGTCGCGATCTATCTCCCTGAGGATCTCCACGATTACTGTCCCCTCGCCTACCCCTTCTACTGGGGGGCATCCCCGCGAGGGGCCAAGAAACTCGAGTTAACTCGGTCGCAGAGCGCTGTCCGTATTTACATGCTGTCCTTTTCTACGTTCGGCATCCTTTGTACTTAAAAAGTCCGTGTTTACATGCTGTCCTTTTCTACGTTCGGCATCCTTTGTACTTAAAAATATTGTTTCTCTACAAGATCTTCGTCCCTGCTCGGAACAGGCGATGGGAAATAGATCGCGACTTTACTGTAGCTACGTGCGCAGCTGTATGCTTCCGAATAATGCAAATTACGCCTTACGAGGCGTAACTAGATTGATCTTTTATCTAGCGCTTTTGACTACTGAAAAACCCCATCTTTTTGCATTATCGAGAAACGAGAAGGCGCATCCAGCACCCTTGCAATCCTGGAAACGCGAGTCTCTACCCTCGTTTAATAAAAGGTCACTATTAATATTTTTCGCTAGCGTAAACGTTCGCGTGCACATCGGATTAGTTTCGCGCGTGTAGTCGTAGTGAAAGTTTCTCGCGCGTATCGTTACAAGATTCTCGTATTTTGTTGCTGCAATCATCAAGTCCCCCGAGGCTACGTTCAGCGGTAAGTCATTTGTCAGGATTCGAGACCCACGTACCCACGGATACGGAACATAAAAAGTGTAGAAAAAAAGAAAAAAAAATAGACACACAGAGGACAAATAGACCACGTTTCTCCTTGTTTCTCATTTTTCTCTCCTTTTTCGTTTTCACGTGTCGTTATGCATGTATACGTTCATATGTACACGGCCGTACCCCTCGCGTCGACACGCAAAAATGGGTTTATTTATTTTTTTTTTAGATATAGAACGATCGGTTTCATTTAAACTGTGAGAAGAGATAGGTCAGACAGCGGAGAACGAGAGAAGTAAGCGAGAGAGAACGGTTTTTGCCGGTAGAGTTGCACTCGAGTCACTTTTTTCTCCAGCGGTGTAGCGAAAATGATCCGTACAGAACAGAGAGTGTGAAACTCCAGGGAAAAGATTGGTTAGATGGAATTAGAAATGATTGCCCGTAAGTGCAACTCTGTTGTGAGATAACAAGTATGATGCAAGGCAAGCACAGTGATATGATTCTGGTCGCTCACCTTGCAGGTCCCTCTCTAGCCTAGGCGTGCCAGCTTCCGGTAACGATTCCGCATCTGTGAAGGAGAAAATAATTTAATAAATGTGAGCTAGTTTGGACCGATCCGAAAGTTCTTAACTCCTCTTAAAAGTCTTATCAGTCTTAACAGTATTAACCCTTTACACTCCTTTGTCGAGCGTGACTCCACATCGGAGAAAGAAGAATGTAACTAATCGACTTAGTGAATGTGTACAGCGAAATGGACAGCACTTAACTGACGTAATTTTTAAAAAGCGATGCCTAATGAAATTTCCACTCTTGTATAACATATTTTCAGGAACGAATCAAGTTTTGTATGTTTCCCTCGTTTTTCGAATTGTTTCAAATTTTCCGTTTTTCTTGGGTAATGTCGATATTTGTTGCGTCCTCGTTTAACTAGATTTAAGGTGGGCTTGTGTCCTCCTGCCTAACCTTCGGCTGGTAACACAGTATAGCAGTATATCAGTGAAATGATCATCTAATACAATTGTCTGTATCTCGCCTGCATTGCAGTGTTGCAGTAGAAGTCTGACAGCGTGCCGGGTCACTCTGGGTATACATATTCGTATACATGTTTAGAATATAAGTTATATCCATGTAGAATACATACATCTGATGTATGCAATTACAATGAATAAATAAAGAAACCCAATTAAAAAACACAACTGCGTACATATTTATTGAACCACCAATTATTCCCGATCCTCAGTCTTGTCGTAAAGTACCATTTCCGGAGAATTGCAAAAATAGCGAAACTTTGAAAAATAAACATTTTGGCTGTCTGGATTGTGGTTGAGTTGTACCACTGAAATTCGTGCCACCTCCTTCGGTATCATGTTCTCCTGATACGAAGTACAATTTTCGAGATATTCGAAAAATTTCGAAAATTTTCGGACATCTGACTTGTGGTTGAGTTGTACTACTGAAATTCAGGTAACCTCCTTCGATATCATGTTCTCCTGATACTCCTGATAATTTTCGAGATTTTTTACCATTTTCGGCCGCCTGCCTAGACGTTGAATTGCACTACTTAAAATTTGAAATTTATCGAACATCAGACTTTACGTTGACTTATACTACTGAAAATCCGGATACCTCCTCCGATATCATGTTCTCCTAATACAAACCTAAAAATTTGCGAGAATTGTCGAAAATCCCGAAAAGTAACAGGAGTATCAGGAGAACATGATATCGAAGGAGGTATCCCGATTTTCAGTAGTTAAACTCAACGACAAGTCAGGCGGTCGAAAATTGTCGAAAATTTTCTAAAATTCCGAAAAGTAACAGGAGGATCAGGAGAACATGATATCGAAGGAGGTATCCCGATTTTCAGTAGTTCAACTCAACGACAAGTCAGACGGCCGAATATTGGCGAAAATTTTCAAAAATCCCGAGAAGTAACGAGAGTATCAGGAGAACATGATATCGAAGGAGGTATCCGGATTTTCAGTAGTACAAGTCAACGTCAAATCAGAAGCATGAAAAAATTCGAAAATTAAGTAGTTTAATTCAACGACAAGTCAGACGTCCGAAAATTGACGAAAATTTTCAAAAATTCCGAAAAGTAACACGAGTATCAGGAGAACATGATATCGAAGGAGGTATCCGGATTTTCAGTAGTATAAGTCAACGTCAAGTCAGAGGTTCGAAATTTTTTTGAAATGAAGTAGTTCAACACAACGACAAGTCAGACGGTCGAAAATTGTCGAAAATTTTCAAAAATTCCGGAAAGTAACAGGAGTATCAGGAGAACATGATATCGAAGGAGGTATCCGGTTTTTCAGTAGTATAAGTCAACGTCAAGTCAGAGGTTCGAAATTTTTTGAAATGAAGTAGTTCAACTCAACGACAAGTCAGACGGTCGAAAATTGTCGAAAATTTTCAAAAATTCCGGAAAGTAACAGGAGCATCAGGAGAACATGATATCGGAGGAGGTATCCGGATTTTCAGTAGTACAAGTCAACGTCAAGTCAGACGCTCGAAAAATTTCGAAAATTAAGTAGTTCATCTCAATGACAAGTCAGACGGTCGAAAAATGTCGAAAATTTTCAAAAATCCCGAAAAGTAACAGGAGTATTAGGAGAACATGATATCGAAGGAGGTATCCGGGTTTTCAGTAGTACTAGTCAACGTCAAGTCAGTCGCTCGAAATTTTTTGAAAATTAAGTAGTTCAACTCAACGATCAGGCAGACGGCCGAAAATTGTCGACAATTTTCAAGAATTCCGGAAAGTAACAGGATTATCAGGAGAACATGATATCGGAGGAGGTATCCGGATTTTCAGTAGTACAAGTCAACTTCAAGTCAGACTCTCGAAAAATTTCGAAAATGAAGTAGTTCAACTCATCGACAAGTCAGATGTCCGAAAATTGTCGAAATTTTTCGTAAACCTCGAAAATTGAACTTTGTATCAGAAGAACATGATATCGATGGAGGTGGCACGAAATTTAGTAGAACAACTCAACGACAATTCGGACGATGATATTTTCTTGGCACCTCTTTCGGTATCATATTGTTCTAATACAAAATCAATTTGTGACATTTTGGAGAATTGTCTCGGAGAATGTACAGGATCGTAAAGAAGAATACGTTAACTGTTGTAACTAATGTTCTTTATTTTTCACCAAAATAATTACAATATTAAATGCGTATCGTGATAAGATGAGAAGAATGTTCCTGGGCAGGTTTGCGGTGAGGTAGTTACGAATTTGCAGCTGATTGGATCCAAGTGGAATGGCGACGTCTTGCTCCACACACATTTTCGTCTTTAACCGAAATCTTGGCTGGAGCGCTCACACATAGTACTTCATAAAGCGTGCGACGTCAATCCTAACACTGCGACTACAGGTGCGTTAGAGGTGCGGATAGTCGGACGTAGATGATAGACTCCTCCTGCTACTGTGGCGTCGCGGGGCCAATCATCTCATCACCACAAAACATATTGATACAATATAGAACAAAATAGAAAATCTTAGACTAGCTCCCTGAGGGTCTCCACGATCACTGTCCCTTCGCCTACCCCTTCCACTGGGGGCATCTTTAATTGTGTAAAATATGGAGTATTTTGTATTTATCATCTTTACGTACTTTCATTACAGTTATTACAATTATATTGAATTCATATTAAAATTATTTCAATTATCCCCCTGCATTCCATACAAGATAGACAATAAAAATTCTAATTCTGTATAAGGTATGGAGTATTTAATATTTATCATCTTTAAGCACCTTCCACCAACGTTGGACATGTCTTAAAAATTGATTAGTTGTGTTAAACTTTCAAAGAAAATACTTCATATCAGTAATAAAGATGCACGAGATATCTCGTCCATAGCATTGTACGAAGAAATCATGGTGACGAGATATCTCGTCCACAGCATCGTTTCTTCGACATCGTGGAAGCCAGATATCTCGTTCGCTTGCACATACATTTTGAATTTCATCTACTCAATTTTGCAATAAATGCATAAAGATCATCCGCAGTCTACTAATTATAAATAACATTACTTTTATTAAATATATTAAAATTTCCTTTATTATAGATTATTTGCAAATATTCATACAAATATTCAACATATACATGTGTCGAATCAGTTGTGATATCTACAGACCTAACAGAAAATAAATACAAATCGCACGCAATCGAGCATACCGATCAATAACGCAACAACTCTTTCGGAATCTAGCGGAGTGTCGGAATCTAGCGGAGTGTCGGAAACTAGCGGAGTGTCGGAAACTAGCGGAGTGTCGGAAACTAGCGGAGTGTCGTAATCTCCCACCGGAACATCGAGAGATGGGTTTTATACGCTCTGTTTGCGATAATACCGTGGACACTTCAGCGTCGTAATAAAAGAATTGAACGCAAGCTGTCCTCGGTACACAACTTTCAGTGGAATAACAGTAATCTTCAGTCAGATGTAGCTAATTACCTTTACCAATTGCTGGAAACGGTATTAATTGAACGACCTTCTAACTACCGAACCAACTGTCCAGTTCTTTGTTCGTAATTATAAGGATCTGTCATAGTTAAACGTTTTATTCGAGTTCGACGTTCTGTTTAAGAATAGTTTCACCATTCCCGGCTTTCTATCGACAGTATAAATAAAATACCATTGTAAATATCCTTCAAAAACTTATGTATGAACAATAGTTTAAATCGAGCGAAATGTTGCTGCCTGTGCAATCATCTAAATCAAAAGCTTTAAGCAAAATAAAAATTGTCTGCATCGATTGCAAGAAATAGAAACTAAAAATTCATTGTTATTTCTTCCCTTAATAATTTTAACAGAGGAGAAAACTTTTCAACAATTTTGAATTTCGTCTACTCAATTTTGCTATAAATGCATAAAGATCCGCAGTTTACTAATCAGTTATTAAACATTTAAGTATTGTATGAGGCATTATATCAATTTTGTATATACCAAATTTAGAAAATCATTGAGAATGGAAATATTCTATAGGTCTGAAGAAATGTTGCAATTTTTATGAGAAATGTTACAATTTTTGTGAGAAATGTTTTTACTGTCTTAAATTACACTTATTCATTTTTGTCATAAATGCATAAAATCCGCTGTCTAATAATTAGGCATATTTTAGACTGACATATCAAATATCTTCTTGCTGAACTATCAACATCTTAAGTGACTGTCTCAAGTGACTCAATTCGAATGTTAAATAACGTAAAGAAGGAGTTTTAAAAAAATTCCAATCGGAGTTGCAGAGAGAATAATAAAGTTATTTTTTACAATGTTTTTATGTTGGGCTGTTTGAAAATTTTTAGATAACTGGATGGATATAATACGGCATACTTTAGACACTAAACTGTTGAGACTCTTAAGTAACTGTCTCAAGTGACTAAATTCGAATGTCACATGACGTAAAGAAGGATTCTTTAAAAAATTCCAATCGGAATTGCAAAGAGAATATTAAAAATTATTTTCTACAATGTTTTTGTGTGGGCCTATTTGAAAATTTTAAGATGATTGAACGCATATAATTAGGCATATTTTAGACTATACTTTCAAGACTCTTAAGTGACTGTCTCAAGTGATTCAATTCGAATGTTAAATGACGCGAAGAAGGATTTTTTTAAAAAGTGCAATCGGAATTGCATAGAGAATAATAAAGTTATTTTTTACAAAGTTATTTTATAAGGGCCTATTTGAATAATTTAATATTTCAGACTAAACTATCAAGACTCTTAAGTGACAGTTTCAAGTGCCTCGATTCGAATGTTACATGAAGTGAAGGAGGATTTTTTTTTAAATTGCAGAAAGAATAGGAAATTTATTTATTACAATGTTTTTATGTGGAGCTATTTGAGAACTTTAAGATGACTGAATGGATATTATTAGGCATATTTTAGATACCAAAGTGTTGAGGCTCTTAAGTGACTGTCTCAAGTGACTGTCTCAAGTGACTCAATCCGAATGTTACATGATGTGAAGAATGATTTTTTAAAAAATTGCAGAGAGAATATTAAAATATCAATTTCGTATCTACCAATTTTTAAAAAATCATTGAGAATTTAAATATTCTAGGTCGGAAGAAATGTTTAATTTTCGAGTTAAAATAGCTCCGAGTGCAAAGGGTTAAAATGTCACCGGAGCGAGCTGAATTTTCCCGGTTGCAGTTGCGATTCGTATAGTTAACCTGATTTAATTACTAACTCGTTTACTAACGGATATCGATGGCACAGGTGGGACAGGTAGCAGGGCGAGCTGGGTCAAGACGACAGCCATTCAAGTCGGACGAAATTCCGCGAAATCGATGAACTCGGAAAATCGAACACGACAAATGAATGAAGCACCCAAAGAAGCCACTAGATCGGTAACTTTCAATGTATGGCACTCGTTTAATGACACCGGTCACGCAGGTGCGCGCAAGTACCAGGGGAAAAATATACAAGCATTTTTACGCGACACGTCCGGTCCAGATTCGCACCAAGATTATTCAAAATACTATGTACTTTCAATTTTACTTCCGAGTCTGTAAATCTGTTAATAAATAAATTACATTCTCTTTATCATGTGACTCGTGATGAAGATTTCGAACAGAATCTACTAAATATGTATGTTATATTTTATTGTCGTCAATATAGTCATTGGAAAATTATTTAGACAGCGGATTTTATGCATTTATGATCGAAATCAATAGTTGGAACGTAAAACGGTAAAAACATTTGAGAAATGTACAGAAGGAGATGTAATTTCCAATCAATTAAAATTATTTCCACAAGATATTAGCTTAATTTCTCTGCAAATGATGTATGGACAATTTATTTTGCATAAAGATCCGCTGTCTATTCATAATTAGACTGTGAATTTTATGCATTCATGATAAAAATCAGTAGTTGAAACTGTAAGCGGTAAAAACATTTAAGAAATGTACAAATACGGAGATGTTATTTCGAAGCAATTAAAATTATTTCCACAAGATATTAGCTTAATTTCTCTGCAAATGATGTATAGACATTTTATTTTGCATAAAGATCCGCTGTCTATTCATACTTAGACTGTGAATTTCATGCATTTATGGTAAAAATAGCTAGAACAAAAGCCAGACAGAAAGAATATTCAAGAGACTTGAAAATATTGTTGTATCATTTTCAACCTGTTAGAATTATTAAAAAAAGAAATACATATGTATGTATCATAGCTCTTCAGAATTGCAATTAACACAGACAATTCTTATTTTCTTAATATCCAAATATCTTTTATTTCTATCCGTGTTTCTTTCGTCGATATATATTTACATTAATATGTACACTTGCAAGATACTTTCTCTTTGTAAAAATAAGATGCTTCAACATGAATAGCGTCATATTGTTGTTTAGTCACGGTTAGTTGTTGCTTTGCGATTGGTCGGACAAGACATATCCGCAACAAGTCTACATTTCACATCTATGTTAAGTATTATATCCATTATTTTTTGTATCATTATTATAATCGTGCTAATATGGGTCGCTGAAAGTCATTGACCGTCGAGGAAATTGGGAAAATTGAAGTTTTAAAAGAAGAAGGGTATTCAAACCGAGAAATTGGAAAAAGAATTAATAGGAGTGCTAAAGTAATTAATAATTTCTGTAATAACCCTGGAAATTATGGAAAAAATTATAAGTGGAGAACAAAACGAGCTACAACGAAGAGGGAAAGGAGATCAATTGTCCGTAAAATTTCGAATGCAGCAGTTTCCCTCAAGAACAAGCTCTTCGGTTCAACAGGAAGTTGGAACAAAAGCGTCAGTTTCAACTATTGGACGTGTCATACAATGTGTTGCATACATGAAACCCAAGAAAATGCAAAGAAATCCTGCGTTAATGAGAAGGCATATTGAAGTTCGACTCCAATTTATTAGAACGCATATGAGATGGACTCAACAATGGCCCAATATAATTTTCTCAGATGAGAAATAATTCAATCTGGATAGATCAGACGGATTTTCCTACTACGTCATTCATTTGTTATTTGGATTATTCGAGGCTATTCAAGTGAACAGTTCTGTACGTTTATGAGGATGTTTTCTTAAGTAACGATGATCAAACTTCGAAAATTCAGCAATCTTAGCGACAAGATGTTTGAACAATGTTCAAAAAATGTTCGAAAGTGTTCAAAAAATGTTCGAAAGTGTTCAAAAAATGACTTCGTGTAGAAAGATTTAATGTAGGAATTGGTTTGGTTATCGCTGAGATCCGTGTCGAGTGAAATGAAGCACACGGTGTGCGTAAACAGTGTGCACGCGTATCCTGGTGTGTGCACGTGGCACGAGCCTCGATGGCAAGATGGAAAGATTCCCGCGAGGAGAAGAAAGGAGTCGGTCAGATAACTGTACGTCGCGGCCCCCGGACGACATCTTCAGCATCGTCGACACCTGGTAGGACCTCTTCGTCTCTCATTCCCATAATACACCTTGTTCAATGTTCAACGATTGGGACGTCGCGTCGTCTTCGTCTCGCACGGTCTGTCGCGTCGTCTTCGTCTCGCACGGTCTGTCGCGCGTCGTCTCGCTTCGGTTTACTTACAGACTGTCACAGTAATATTGGGACACTGTCAACACTAAACCTAACGACCATCAGAAGTGACTGATGCGTATAGTATTATGAAAATAACAAGATTAAATGTATTTATATTTTCTACGATTTTTACTGTAATATATACTCGAGTCAAAAAATATATTCAATAAATTCCATTGGAAACACCTTCACGATTTCAATAATTGTCAAATAAAAAATTTAAAATGGTTCTTTTTAAACCTCGCGGTAGGTTTAGTGTTAAAAAGACGATCACTTTCTTAATTTTGCACTGTACGACTTGGATTTGTTTTTAGAACAATTAGTTTACTGACGCGATGTAGGATTTTTTACAAAATTGGAATTGCAGACAGAATACTGAAAGCCTATTTGAAACTTTTAAACCATAAACTGGAGTGAAACAGAATATTACGTTCTCTCTTAATATGTTTAATAGATTGAAAATAATATAAAAATATGTTTAAACTCTTCTAATGTATTTTTACTGTCTTCAATTACACTTATTCATTTTCGTCATAAATGCATAAAACCCGCTGTCTAATAATTCGGCATATTTTAGACTGAACTATCAAGACTCTTAAGTGACTGTCTTAAGTGACTGTCTTAAGTGACTCGATCCGAATGTTACATGAAGGAGGATTTTTAAAAAAATTGCAGAGAGAATACTAAAGTTATTTTTTACAATGTTTTTATGTGGGCCCATTTGAAAATTTTAAGATAACTGGATGGATATAATTAGGCATATTTTCGACACTAATCTGTTGAAACTCTTAAGTGACTGTCTCAAGTGACTCAATTCGAATGATAAATGACGCGAAGAAGGATTTTAAAAGAAATTGCAATCGGAATTGCAGAAAGGATACTAAAGTTATTTTTTATAATGTTTTTATGTGAGCCTATTTGAAAATTTTAAGATGACTGAATGGATACAATTAGTCTGAAGTAACTCGATCAGAATGTTCCATGACGTGAAGAAGGATTCTTTAAAAACTTGCAATCGGAATTTCACAGAGGATACTAAAGTTATTTTTTACAAAATTGTTTTATTTGGCCCTATTTGAATAATTTAATATTTTAGACTAACTATTAAGTCTCTTAAGTGGCTATCTCAAGTGACTGAATCCGAATGTTTTCCATTGAATTGCAAGACGATTCAACCAAGAAGCATCGAACGAAGATACAATATTAATTAATCAATGCCTTGTTAATCGAATTCGAGTAAAAATACCTTTGCCCGTTCCATTCGGACATTTTCTACTGGACTCTACGTGCAATTGGAAGAAAGTATTCTGCCCATCAGCAGTTCCAGACGATCGGGATCGAAGACGGCGGTAAATCAGCACTGTCAATTTGACAGCAGCCAGAGACGGAACCAGACGAAGGCTGCTTCTCGGTATTCGATCAATCCAGACCGACGTACTCTCCCGGTTCGAGGTCATCCTCTTCCAGGTGCATTGGGTCAGCTGGTCGACTTCGTGTCGCCCTTCTTTCTCCGACAGTCTGGCCTGAGGCCACTGGGTGCCGTTTTACCGTCGCTGCCAATCGGGCCGTACTGTTACTCAATGATCGCCAACAATGGCGGCCGTCGATTCTGTCTCTGCGCGGGAAACTGCGACGTCGCGGAAAACGATGAAAAATTCTCTTGCAGAACTCGTTGTGATATTATTGTTAAAACGACCTCGACGAACTTGATGTTTGTACTTGAACTCTCTTGCAAGGCGAACGATGTTGACGATCTCGTGGCAGCCATGTTTAGATACATTCAAAATCTTGCGGATCAATTTTTGTACATATCATTGAATGTATTTTTTGAGATTCAAAAGCTACACTGCGAATTTTATGCATTTATGACAAAAATGGACAGGTACAATAAAAACTGTCTTCATCGATTACAAGCCGCAGGAAAGAAATAAATTCCTTTTTTCTTCTTTTAATTATCTTATTAATATAATGTTTATAATTGTGTATAAATGTTTATAATACAGGGTGTCCCACGCAACTGGAACAGGCTGTACCTCTTAAACAGTTAGTTATAGAAGAAGATGTTATAAGTAAAAGTTAAATGGGTATCAGACGGTGCATAATATGCAACTAATCTTATGCACTTTTGTGCATCGGTGCATCAGAAAAATGTAAATGCACTTCTTTTTTAAATGGAAGCCTATGTTTTTGACTGCACCAATCGATGCAGTTTTTTGTGTTCTACATAAAAGTACTAACATACTATGCCCTATACTTATTCGTTAGGAAGTTGTCGAAGCTAAAAGTTGTCTGAATTACAGGGTGTCCCACGTAACTGGAACAGGCTCTACCTCCTAAACAGTTAGGAATAGAAGATGTTATAAGTAAAAGTTGAATGGTATCAGACGGTGCATAATATGCAACTAATCTTATGCACTTTTGTGCATCGCTGCAGCAGAAAAATGTAACTGCACTTCTTTTTTAAATGGAAGCCTATGTTTTTGACTGCACCAATCGATGCAGTTTCTTGTGCACTACATAAAAGTACTAACATACTTATGCCCTAAACTTATTCGATAGGAAGTTATCGTATATTTATATATGTCATATATGTATATTTATAATTAAAAGAATATGTACATACATTTTATATATAATAAAAAGATAATGGAAAGCGTAATCGATGCAGACAATAATTATTTTTCATAAAAATCCGCAATCTAATCACAACGATAATTAATATTAATGGATTTTCTTGAAAATTTCAGAACATTTTGGTAAATGTCGAAGGAATACATCGCTGTTTTATAAAACGATGACAGAATTAAATATCGATCTAGGAATAGGATTCAGTTTATAAGAACGAAAAATAAATAACTATACTGCCGATCTTCATACAAAATAATAATTTTTTTCGTTCCTTACAAGATGCAGTAACGGTATAAAAATGTCGTCCTCTCTTTAAAAATTGTAATGAATCGAAAATAACAAACGGATATCCTTAAATCTTCTTAAACTTTTTACTGTTTTAAATCACATCCACCCATTTTCGTCATAAATGCATAATATCCGTGGTCTATAAATAACACTAACAATTCTCGTTATTTTATCGAGTAATAGCAGTCGCGTTCCAACGAAGTTTTCTTCAGAGCATTCATAAAAACATACAGAATCAGCCGTGTTCGATGCAAAAGTTTCTCGAAAGAAATACACTAAGCGATAAAAGCTACGTCGCTCCAACTACAGATTCAGCAACACGAGAGTGGAGTGAGCAGCTTTGGAAAAACAGACTTCAACTGAAAAAACTATTACACAACCGGAATGGCGTGAAAGAAAAGGAAATGCGAACCGACCGGAAAGGACCCGAAGAAAACGCGGCAGGGTGACGGAACTGAAACAAGCGGTTGTTGCGCACGCTTGTTGCCTTGATCTCCTTTTTCCCCGGAGCGAAATGTAAAAGGAGAAATCCCTCGGGGATTCCGTTCGTTCCGCAATAAAAGTTCGTTCATTCATATTGGCTGTTACAGTCTCGTCGATTTCTTTCGCAAACGACCGACGCGTCGTTCTCGGGTAATCATTTTCCAGGCTTATGCAGTACGCGCGTTCCTCTGGTGCAACGAGATTCCTTCGAGACCGACCACTGGTCAGGAAACCTGCCGCAATGAAACGTTTACGACGGGCCTAACAGATTCGTTTCGAATGCAATCCTACGTTCATCGCGCTTCCCTTTCGCGCCAGGAAAACACTCGGCTACAACGAGAAATGCAGATTTGGATTTCACTGGACCCACGGGTACGCGATTCCTTGAAAATTTTCTATCGTTTTATTGTTCATTCTATCTTTTATGATGCAGCCATGTAACTTGAAACTGACGGCTTTCGTATACAAAGTTGTATAACTGGATTGCCGCGTTTACAAATCCTGAGCATTACATAAATAGATTGTGTTGGTCGTTTCTTTTTGTACTCTAAATTGACGTGCAATATTATACTATATAATATCATATACCATAGAATATTATACCATAGAATATTATACCATAGAATATTATACCATAGAATATTATACCAATCAATATTATACCATAGAATATTATACCATACAATATTATACCATACAATATTATACTATACAATATTATACCACACAATATTATACTATATAATATTATACTATACAATATTATACTATACAATATTATACCATAGAAATATTATACCATGATATTATACCATAGAAATATTATACCATGCAATATTATACCACACAATATTATACCATACAATATGATACCATAGAAATATTATATCATGCAATATTGTACCACACAATATTATACCATACAATATTATACCACACAATATTATGCCATATAACATTATACCATACAATATTATACTATAGAAATATTATATCACGCAATATTTTACTACACAATATTATGTCATATAATATTATACCTCACAATATTATACCATACAATATTATACCATACAATATTATACCATATAATATTATACCATACAATATTATACTATATAATATTATACCACACAATATTATACCATTCATTATTATAATATATAATATTATACCGTACAATATTATGCTGTACAATATTATGCTGTACAATATTATGCTGAATAATATTATACCATATAATGTTATACCACACAATATTATAGTATCGTAGAATATTATAATATACAATATTATGTGCTACACAATATTATATTATATCAATAAGATACTTTTTTAAAAGGAAAGAGCATATGAAAACAGCGTGGTCATCTTCTTGTTAATATTTGACACGTGATAATATATCACAGGAGCAATATCCTCGAACAGGTGGCATCAAACGTGATCGTGCACAGTATGTGTTCCCGCCGACGCGTTGACCCCGAGGAAAACGTGTTGCAAGTTTTAACAATCTAGTCGGCAACATAACCCAGTTGGCATTCGATGGAAAACGAGAGATTTCACTCTCCGTCGTGGGCAAGGTTAAAACGAGTCCAACAAAATCACTGTATTCGTTCACTGAACTGATTTCCATTTCAAAATCCATGCTTGTTTCATCCTATAATGGATGGAACATGCGGACGTGGATTTTTGAAAATACTAAAAATATTTTCCTCTGAGATTTTCCATCGCAGTGGATCTTCAACGATCTTGAGTAACCTTGAATCGTAGGTCACTAGCTTATTAGATAATACATAGAAAAGTATATCATTCGAATTGAAAAAACGGAGTTGACCTTCATAGGTCCTCTACTCGTTCATCCACAAGAAAACTATTAACATACATTACTCCACATTTTTATTCTATCACCAACAGCAACCGAGTTGTTTCGAAAATTCTTTGAAAATTGATTTCGAAAGTCATTTTAAAAATTCACTCTTCCAGCCTATTCAATACAAAATGGGTAAAGATTACCGTACAGAATGCGACAGCTGTGGAATATACAGTGCTGTTCACTTGAATAGCCTCGTATAATCCAAATAACAAATGAACGACGTCGAGAAAGAATTTGGTTCTCTTTCCGTAAATCATGATAATAGTAGGAAAATCCGTCTGGTCTATCCAGATTGAATTATTTCTCATGCGAGATAATTATATTGTGCCATTGTTGAGTCCAACTCATATGCGTTCTAGTAAATTGGAGTCGGAATCAATATGCCTTCTCATTAACGCAGGATTTCTTTGGATTTTCTTGGTTTTATGTATGGAACACATTGTATGACACGTCTAATAGTTGAAACTGACGCTTTTGTTCCAACTTTCTGTTTGATCTTCTTAAGGGAAACTGCTGCATTCGAAATTTTACGGAAAATTGATCTTCTTTCCCTCTTCGTTGTAGCTCGTTTTGTTCTCCATTTATCATTTTTTCCATAATTCCCAGGGTTATTACAGAAATTATTAATAACTTTAGCACTCCTATTAATTCTTTTTCCAATTTTTCGGTTTGAATACCCTTCTTCTTTTAAAACTTTAATTTTCCCAATTTCCTCAACGGTCAATGACTTTCCGCGACCCATATTAGCACGATGATAATAACGATACAAAAAATAATGGATATAATACTTAACATAGATGTAAAATGTAGACTTGTTGCGGATATGTCTTGTCCGATCAATCGCAAAGCGACAACTAACCGTGACTAAACAACAATATGAGGCTATCCATGTGCAAGCATCTTATTTTTACAAACACAAAGTTTCTTGCAGGTATACATATCGATGTTAACACATATCATTTGCAAATTCATATTATAAACGAATTTAACTAACAAGCATGAATTTTGCCCACAATTTCTTTCTTTGATGTAAACTTATATATATTTTCACCCGAGGCTAATCAAGTGAACAGCACTGTATATAAATTAATGTGAAAAGATAAATTGCATTTGATTGCAACAAATGACCTTTCCACGTAACTGTTAATACAGTTTCTATTGATACCGTTATCGGCATAATTACGAAGGCTGACAGTGACTGGACATACTCAGTTCGGTTTAGTCGTGCTGTCTAATGTTGTATTCTTCCTTCAAATAAGTTCATACATCATGTTCAACGAATCGATGTCTAACGTAACAGTAACGTGGTAACAACGAGTATAACGATCGCTTTAACTAGCGCTATCTAGTCACCGATGGAATGTAAGCCATCTCCGAAGCACCGTGTGCTAACACGTATGTCAGGATTGATGATGATTACTCTCACTTGCACAATAAGCTCTCGCAATAGCGCCGCGAGTCCTCGAGCCGGCCATATTTAACCATGGATCAAATCTGGACTCCACCCTCGGAGAAGGTTTATAACCCTTTATAGAGCTAGCCTAAATGCAATTATAATGTTTCTCAGATGTTCTAAATATACACATAATTTCAAGGATCACAAATCTCTCTTTAAAAATAAATACCACTTTCAAAAGTGGACCAAGCGACTTGGATTTTATTGAGAAGTTGGAACAATTAGCCTGCTCAAGTGAAAAAGAAGTTTAAAAAGTTGTAAAACACAGTCGTAAGTATTTTCAATTATTAATTTATTTTTATTTGAATTCTTAAAGAAGAATTTGGGAAAAATTTTAAATTTTCTTTTCCACCACTTGAATCGAATGAAATGAAATTTCTAGAATGCGTATGAATGACACATTCTATAAAACGCATTTTTGAAATTTTAAATGCAGTAACAGATAAAACAGTTGTAAAGCACAGCCTTAAGTATTTTCTGTATGTTTAATTTGTTTTAATTTCAAT
>CM052194.1:12691176-12704180 GCA_028455805.1 Lasioglossum figueresi | reverse complement strand
ACGACACCAAACACGACAAAATTTGGTTCACATCTAGTTGTTTAATCCACGATACAATTACCTAGCTGCAGTTCTACATTAAATCTTTACGGGGATTTGTATAATAAATCGTGTTGTATATACATATACGATGTTCCAGAAATGTATTTTCTTGAAAGGGCTGATTCCCAAGGTCACTTGAAGCTTCCCTTTCAAGGAAGTACAAAGTTTTTGGGACATTCTGTATAGTTCGCTTTAGATTGAACTCGAAAAAGTTCGACTTTAGTTGTAATCGAGGCTCCACTGAATCTTGAATAAACACTAAACCTACCGAGCCTTAAAACTAAATTAGTACACGTTCCCTTAATAAAAATGATAAGATTGATTTTATTTAGACTTTGTGCAGCTCTTATTGTAATATTTGCTCCACTAAAGATATCTATGCAATCATTTAATATGAAATTAGTTTTATTACATCAATAATCGTAAAGTAAAAAATCTGGTACTGTTCATTTTGACCTGTGATGGTAGGTTTAGTGTTAAACAAACAAACACGTTCCGAATTATGCCGTGTGTGGTACATTTTTCTCGTTTTAGTCAGAAAAATGTCACGAATATATTGTCGAAAGTGTCACGGAGAAACAATTAAAAGTTTCTCGCGATAGCGAGGATAAATTATTCGACAATATTATTGCACTCGGATGTATCGTATAAACTGTCTCATCAGAAATAGCAGAATGAGGCGGGTTTGTTAAAATCAACACACGAGACAGATTGAGGACTCGCTCGTGGAAACAATACTTTCTTCGAATTAACCGGTTTGAGTATTGTAATTAAAAGAGATAACGGAGAAACACACTTTTCGTCGCTTCCGTGGAAAATGAGGAACGTCTTCCTGGTGCTGTTGCAAATTAGAGAAAGCCTGTTGCAGGAAATTCTCGCGCCCATGCTATCCGATCGGAACTATGCGATTTCGCGGAGATTGTTTGAGTTATGCACGCTGTTATATGCGTGTTGAATTTTACGATAGCGAAATCTCGATTTGTAATAAAAATACTGGTCGAATCGGTCAGCGACTGCGAACGTTCGCAGAAAAAATTATCGTTGTTAACACTAGAACTACCGAGCAATAAACGCAATTGACATATATTGACTTATAATAATGACAAAATTGCATTTGTCGTAAGAATGGTTTATACCACCGTGCGATGACTGTTTGTGAGTGTGCATGCTGTGTCTTATGTTATATATACAATAGTTAAACATATGACATGAGCGTAAATCGATAAAAACATATATAACACTTGAACATAAGACACGGCATGCACACTTACAAATAGTCGTCAAACGCCGGTATAAACCATTCTTACATTATTTACATAACGTACCAGTTTTGTTCAAATATGTACTTGAATAGAGAAGTACACTGAAAAAATTTCTCAGAAAAACTTAGATATTTCTAAAAGAAAAAATCAGGAGCAAATCATTTCGACTCATCCGGTAGATCTGGTGTTAAATAATCTGAAACGATTCACAATTTGTTAGCAAACCAAATATTTTGACAAATAGCACGATATTTTGTTTTAAAATTATTTCCAAGCCTGTGATCATATTTGAAATGTCATTTCAAATGACATGTTATTTTATTGTATAATTATTTTATATAATTATTTGAGATAATTATAAAATTGTTCTTCTAAGTGGAATTTGGTTTATACCGGTACCCTTTGTTGTACATTATTTTCAAAATAATATAACATAATACGTTATTATACATACAATTATTTTAACACATTATTAACGAATATTATATTGATATTCGGATTGTTTCGAATAGTTATTATTTGTTTTGATTTCAAATGAAATTTACCAAGGTCTGTTTGTTAGTCGTCGACCGCAGCCATAAGGAACGCCGCTACCTGTATGAATCATTCTATGTAAAAGTGGTAACCGTTACGTAGCCTAATGCACCGAGGAACTAAATTTCATACTTTACCGGCACCCTTGGTCAATTTTACGGTGCCGACTAATGTAACAAGCGGCGCAACATCCGATATTCGATATCTAATGGATATTTCAGATATCGGTAGCACTAAAGTGTGCGCGACCGCGTCGAGGACTTCAAACTGTCAATGATAAGGGAACGCTGAGAACCCCGGACGATAAGGACTTGTTCACGGAGCACGACCGACGCCACGTGATTCGTCGGACGCACGTGACCAACAGCGTGTCAGAGAGTCAGGAAAATGGACAGACAGACGGATACGCGGCTCCTTCGGCCGTGCAACAAACCACTTCTTGCATCTTTCTACCGAGCTACGATTTGCGTCACCGCGAACCACCTGAATGCAGTCGACCCATTTATTGGGTCCACGTGATGGAAGGAAGAGACTTTCATCCATGACTTGGTTATTTGATATTAGCACATTATTTATTTATTTATTGATGCCGTAAACCATGTTTGGTTCATATAGAAGAGTATAATACTTTACAATATTAATATATTTAACCATGGGTCAAACCTGAACTTCACCTAAGAAGAAGGATTCTTAACCTTTCTGGTACTATGTCCAGCTAGCCTACATGCAATTATAATGTTTCTTAACTGTTTTAAATATGCACATAATTTCACGTATACAGGCTTTTAAATCTCTTTTTAAAAATTAATACTCCTTTAAAAGTGGAGCAAGCGACTTGGATTTTATTGAGAAGATGGAACAATTAGTCTACTTAACTGAAAAAGACATTTAAAATGTTGTAAAAGACAGCTTTAAGTACTTTCAATATTTAATTTATTTTAATTTCATCCTTAAGAAAGAATTTTGGGAGAATTCTAAATTTTGTTTTTCACCACTTCAATCGAATGAAATGAAATTTCTAGAATGCGTATGATCGACACATATATATATTGTATAAAATGCATTCTTGAAATTTTAAATACAGTGTCACATAACAGAGTTGTAAATCACAGTCTTAAGTATTTTCAATTTTTAATTATATTTTAATATCAATTCTTAAGAAAGAATTTTGGAAGAATTCTAAATTTTGTTTTTCACCACTTGAATCGAATGTAATGAAAGTTCTAGAATGCGTATGATCGACACATATATATTGTATAAAATGCATTCTTGAAATTTTGAATGCAGTAACAGATAAAATAGTTGTAAAACACAGTCTTCAGTATTTTTAATTTACTTTAACTTCAATTCTTAAGAAAGAATTAGCGCAGAATGTAAAATAGTAAAATGTTATCCATCGTGCACTGATCAAATTGAACGGATAAGAGGATGTTAAAAAGTGTGCAAGATTTGGAATATTTAAAACCAAAGAACACTTATTTTTTTTAGGAATGCTTCTGATTTATTTTTCGTGTTTCAAGACGATTCAGATGTGTATAAACAACAATTGAGTGGAAACTGGCTCTGCTTACAGACAATATTAATTTAGTATTAGTGCATAATGTAAAATAACATGTTAATCGTCGTGCATCGATTAAATTGAACTGGAACTGAAAAGAGGATGTTAAAAAGTGGGCTAAATTCTTATTAAAATTTTGAAAATTTAAAACCAAAGAACATTTATTTTTTCAGGAAAGCTTTTCATTAATTTTTTGTTTTAAAACGAATCAAACCAACGTGTATGAATAATAGCTGAATGAAAACTGACTCTGCATACAGAAAATATCTGTTGCAGCTGCTACAAAGGCAGACCTAACTGCAAAAGATGCAGTATCTAGTGGCCCCGGTTCACAACATTTCGATCCTGGTAAAAGTGGAGCAAGCTACACTTCCTGTCTTCGAGTAATACGTTTATCCACCTGTGTTAATAAAGATAATCGGCCGCATAAATATTCACGACCTATATTGTGCCTCGTGGACTCGAAAACGTGACTTTCCCCACAGCGGAACGGATCACGAACAGCAACACGAACATATCGAACCTACGAAAATCGACAACGACGTCTTCGACGGGAAATTAACGCTGACATTCCACGATTTTCACACTGCGATCTAGAAATGAGCTTGAAATTAACGAAGTCAAATGAATGAAGTGAAATGAGCTTTCGATTCAAAATAAAATTACAATAGATTGTTTTCTATAACCAGGAATTAATTTTGTTGATTTGATTCAAGGTGAATTTGAATTGGCTTTGACATTGAATATTTCAAAAGATTATATACATTCATTTTTATATCTGAATATTCATGAATTATTTAGGCACTTTGTATTCAAAACAAAACTACAATTTGTTAAGGTTCATTGTTTGTTCTTTCATATTACGGTTCATTGTTTGCTAGCGCCATGCATTAATTTGAACCTGATAGATTCATATTGGGTCCACACGATTCACCAATTATTTTGATATCCTCTCTTGTCACATTAATACCGCGTAAGCACACAGCAATAAACCACGAAACAGACGCGTAAACACGTTTCGATAATCCGTCTGGTTCGAGATGACGCTAATTAAAAATCGAGCGGATCTAGAAACGGGTCGAATCTAGTTCACAATGGAAAAAGCGGTAGAGACATCCATGATATGTATATCGACAATTATCGAACGACGCGAATGTGAAAGTGTTTTCCTGTCCGTGCGCCAAGTGAGATCTACATGCACTTTCATCGGACGCACGAACCTCGCCTGCATTGACAGTGACAGATCCCCGCTGTAGTCTACATCGGATAATGACTAATTAATGGCTGGCAGCCAGGCGAGGAACTGTCCTGTCTACAATCGATGACGAAGGACTCATCTCCCGCTATAAATATCTAAGATACTGGAACGCTGGGACACGAAATAGTTCCGTCATTTGCACGACGCGATTCACGGCGGGCCAGAAAAGCTGGCTAAAATTGAATTGTTTAAATATATAAGGATTTGACACGGAATTGATTGACACTTGAGACGACGTGATGTTCCGTCAATCGCTCGGAGAAGACTGTCGTTTTTATTATTCTAACAAAATCATAACGTAAAACATTCATTTAACAAAACATTAACGCAACATGCAAATCAATAAATATATATATATATATAACATGTAAATCAATAAAAACATATATTACACTTAAACATATATACGCACTCACATTCAGTCATATGACATGCATACTTATATCATTCTTACAAATAGTAGCTTTTATAGTAGCTTTTATAGTAGTTTTTATAATAGCTTTTATAGTAGCTTTTATAGTAGTTTTTATAATAGCTTTTATAGTAACTTTTATAGTAGTTTTTATAGTAGCTTTTATAGTAGTTTTTATAGTAGCTTTTACAATAGCTTTTATAGTAGATTTTTTCTACTGTAGCAAATTTATTGTATTTAGTATCACTGTGTCAATGCCGCACGAGTTTTTTTTTAATATATTGATTTGTTACCGAGATACAGACCAGCAAAGACGAAATTTTAAGCTGGACAATTGCTTGAAAATTAAAAGATATTTCATGTTTTTGGGAACGTCGTTACATCGATTTTAATTACATTTATACAAAATATAGTTTCTTGACAAATATTTGATACGTATTTTCTGTTATCTGCAATGATTTAAATTCAGGGGATGAAAATAGCCATCAAATTTGGAGGCGAACACCCTATTTCTAAAAATTATTTGTTTAACCACTATTTCAAAAATTCGTATTGTATATTTAATAATTATTTATTGTTAAATGGCAAAGACAAAAAATTCTAAAAACACCTATTCTCTATTTTAGTCCATAGATTACGTACACGAAGTTACATACACATCAATAAACAATTAACAAGAAATATTGAAAAAAGGAGATACATTTTTAAAATATTGTGTGATCAACCAAATAATTTTCTTTGAAACCTTTTTAGATGACTAGATTCCTTGATTGAAAACAAGTTTTAAAAAATTCTCACCTTCAATTTTGAGGGCTATTCTCACCCCCTTAACCTGAATGCCAGTAACTAAAAAAAATATTTTTAATGAAACTAAATCCTGTATAAATACGAATAAAGTCATCTTTAAACCCCATGAAATTTTAGCCACATCAAATGAAGTCATTTTTTCGAATCAAAAACAGTAAAGTAACAAAAGTAACAAAAAAATGAGATCTACTGATGAGATTTACTGATACAAAGAGCGTAAGTGACTGTTCAAGCTTCGAAACGATGTTCAAACTTCTGAAACATCTCAACCAGATATACAGTAGCGGACATAAGTTTAAGACGGTCTAAAAAAGACGATAACTATTTTAATATGGTACTGTATGATTTGAACTTTTTTGGGAAGCTCGAGTAATTAGTTTACTACAGGATGTGAAAAGAAATATTTTCAAAAATTGCAATTGATCGGAATTGTAGAAAAAATACTAAAAGTTGCATTTTCAACTTTTTTATAAGGACCTATATTGGAAATTTAGAAAATACGTTTTGTCGATCTGTGTCAATTATATGCACTGTGAAAGTTTCATCGAAATCGGTTGATTCGGAAAAAAACGACAAGCATTGAAAGATGTAAGAATCCTTAGATTTATTGCAGTTCGATTATGGAGGTCGAAAATCGTGAAAATTTGCAATTTTTACCATCTTTAAACGTTTGTAGGTCATTGCAACGTCGACCGATTTTAACGAAATTTTCAGAATATGTTTAACTCACACACAATGACAAAACGTATTTCTTAAATTTTCAATATAGGCTCACATAAGTAAGTTAGAAATGCGGCTTTTAGTATTTTATCAACATTTCTTTCCACGTCCAGTAGTAAACTAGTTGCTCAGGCTTCCCAAAAAAGTTCAAATCGTATAGTACAATATTAAAATAGTTATCGTCTTTCTTAGAGCGCCTTAAACTTTTGTCCGCTACTGTATATTCACGTGCATCTACAGGGATCCCTCAAAACCGGAACATCTAGCATGTAATTGTCGCTGTTCATCAAAATCGATAAATCAAGTTATACACTTTCATCTTCATCGCGATTCCTGTTTCTTCGCGACGCGAGTAGCTTGTTCGACCTAGAAAAAGTCGCCATTAGATCCGTTAATCTGGCCGATCGGGGTCCAGCAATTAAAGGAGAAAATCGGTATCCTCTCTCTGTCGAGCGATAATATAATTCGCGTCTAAGCGGGAGCGAAACACGGAACTCTGTCTCGGTTAATCGAAATTTATCGCTAAACGAGTAATTAATACCGTAACAAGCGGAGTCGTTATGGTGTGTAGCGAGTTGACCCGATCGGGTAACAATTAATCGCGAACCGGCCTCGGATGACCCAAATATCCTCGACTCACTTTCTAATTCCCTGCGGAGGATTCGCCTGTGGCTCCCGAGCCCGCAGGAAACGAGTGCACAAGATGAATAACGAACGATGATTAACGGGCCGGTCGGTTGCGATCGATCCGAGATCGGATCGAGATCGACGGCCATTGTTCCGCGAGAACCACCGTTCCTTGAACACGACGGAACTCGAAAGAAACCGTAGAAATTGCGGCGCGTTAGCCAAGGACACGACCGCTCGAAACCTGTCGATCGAAATCTCGACTTGGACCGATCGAGAACAATCCCTCGATCGTACGCTCGACGGGAGCGTCGATCGACACTCGCTTCGCGTCTCCAAATCTTTTTATTTGCAATCGTGGAAGTTACAAACACTCGAAAGTGATCGAATACTTTATTCAGAGTTTTTGTTATCTGTGTATAATAATTAGACAATGGATGTCATGCATTTATGACAAAAATGAATAGGTTTATTCAGTCATTGTAGCAACAATTATCGATCGGAGGTTTTTCTTATCCATGTATAATAATTAAACAGCGGATTTTATGCATTTAAAATTTCGCGCGCGCGATTCCATGTATAATATTATTACTAGACTGCGGATTTTCTGCATTCGTGACAAAAATAGGTGGACGTTATTTAAAACGGTGAAAATATTAAGACAATTTAAAAACCTCCATATGTTATTAATTCCGATTTATGAAAATTGTTGAAAATAGAAAGAAATTTTTATATGGCTTCTGTGTCTTATAATTTACTTAGAAAATTTTGATTTTGTTTGGAATTAAAATGTAATTTATTTTCTAAAGTTTGATGGCAAATTCCGACATGATTATTTCACAGTTCACAGTAACAACGATTTTCGTAGTAGCAGTTCGGAGGCGGCACGTTCACCGTTCCTTTCGAAAATGACTAATTACAGCGAACGCTCAAGTGGGTCATGGACCAGAGACGCAAGAAGCATCGAAACATAAATCTAATGGTCCCGAAGCGGTCCGTGCCACGATTCAGCCGTTTTCAACCTCGCTAACGGTTCCTCAAAGCGCCCTCTAACCGCCAACGATCCGGAAACTATCGATAATTGCTGGTTTGACGGTAGTTGCCGTGTAACTGGCCAGTTATTTTTGTTTCTCACCTGTCAGTGGTACGTACAGGGGTTTAATTGCGATTCCGGTTTGCTCCGATCGCGATAGTAATCCGCTATCGGTATGGTCTCTGAGACATTATGACTTGTGTTCGATTACACGCGATCATTGAACCGATAGATGGCAATTCATTTCGTAGGTAGAATGCAATCTTAAAATATAAATTATAAATCTTCAACATTAACCGTAGACCAAGATGGTTCCATCTTTGGTTCAATAATTTGGCTGTGACCAAATGGAAGCTTAAAAATCTTTGTTCAAATGGAACGAAATTGTTATATTATGTTATTGTGGGGATATTAGTTTGATTGAGGTGGTCAATATGTGAGGATATTTATGCAAAATAGAAATTTTCTTCCTGAGTAGCAACAAACAGAATCTAAGTGAAATTGATTTTTCTTCTTAATATGTTCAATAGGTTGAAAATAATATAACAGCATTTTAGAATTCTTCTAATATTTGTACTGTTTTAAATTACACCTACTCATTTTTGTCATAAATGCATATAATCCGCTGTCTATTTGAGATTGAAGGATTTTGCTATTGATAGACTCCCGAAAATTATGGAAAAAGTAGATAATGTTTTAACACTAGGTTCACGTTTTCGAAATGACGGGTTTCAATATTTTTAAATTAATTAAACATGCGTCTATGAGGACTCATTAAACTTTTTGTTTTTGGATACGTATTATAAATAGAATGCACAAAAAAATGTTACTCCTTAAAAGTTTTCAGTTTTCAGGTTAAGTTTTCAATTTTTAGGTTAAGTTTTCAATTTTTGGGTTAAGTTTTCAATTTTTAGGTTAAGTTTTCAATTTTTGGGTTAAGTTTTCAATTTTTAGGTTAAGTTTTCAATTTTTAGGTTAAGTTTTCAATTTTCAGGTTAAGTTATCAGTTTTTAGGTTAAGTTTTCAATTTTCAGGTTACGTTTTCAGTATTCAGTTTTATTATCTACTAGATTTTATTGGTTATTACTAGACTACGGATCTTTATGCATTTATAAATTTAAAAAATTGAAGATGTCAATATATGTATGTATGATTTCTGCTCTATTAAAATCATTTAGGGAAGAAATAACATTCAATTTGTATTCTATTTCTTGCATTCGATGCAGGCGATTTTAATTTGCATAAATAATATAGTCTAGTTATTACTTCCAGCCATAGCTAGTTAACCATTATAGAACTATTAACTATTAATGGACTTTGAAGCGCTCTCCTATAAAATTTGTAATTTTATATTTATGACGTTTGTTCTTGTGCGTGAGCGACACATTCTTGTCATTTTTATAAAGTAATGTAAAATAGTCGCTGTCAGTGCTCCATAAGCCTTGTGTGAAGAGTGTCCAGCGTTCGAAAATCGTCAAAAAGGGCCACAATTTTAAATTCTAATGAATCAGATGGTTTTTTCTAAATATCGTTCAAAACAAAATATAATTTGTTTCTAGACGAAACTGTTGCTCGTGTCCAGTTGCATTTGTGAATATTGAACACTAATTATTACGATTGGATTTAAATAATTTATGTAAAATGATTATTGATGATTATTTTCTAAAATTTCTCAACGTAAAATTGAAAACTGTCCGACCTCTATAGCTTTTTATTAACGAGTCGTTGTAAAGTAATGTAAAATTGTCGCTTTCGGTGCTTCGTAAGCCTAGTGTGAACAGTGTCCAGCGTTCGAGAATCGTCAGGAAGGGCCTGACGTTTCGTTAGTGTGCCCAGGAACGAAAGAGGATCATCCGAGGGCACGGGGTTCTTACCTTTCTTTCCTTCCTCGCACGTAACAGTCTCATTGTTTCATTGTGCGCCGCGCGGGGCTTCCTATTTCGAGGCGGATGCGAGCTCGCCGCTCCGTAACACTCATTTCTCAGCCGGGTCTCTCCGAGCCGAATGCGTAACGGTCCGTGGATCGATTTTTCATGTGGCGATCAACGACGAAAAAAGAAAGAGCATATGTATATGTACGTATTTATGTACGTATTTATGTACGTATTTATGTACGTATTTATGTACGTATTTATGTATCACTGGCTCGACGAGACTCTTACTTGGACGCGAGATCTTGCGAAGAGGGAGCAACAGACGCGGAAGAGAAAGATTTCCACAGTCTGTCGCCTTGACAAGCGAGTCTGAAACATTTTATTGCTACATCGAAAAATAATCGACCAAGATGTTCCGTAAACTACATTATGGAAACATTCTAAAGAAGCAATGGAGAGTGACGTTAGCTAAATAAATTATTAATCGAGCACCTTTCGATTTAGTTCAAGGTGAATCTGAATTGGCTTCAGGCTTTAATATTTCAACGATTATTTCAACGATTATTTCCATTCAGTTTTTTGTCTGAATATTTATGAATTATTTATCATCCGTTACATTGGTAATATATTTTTCATACTGTGGCTGTAATGATAATTTAATCACCCAGTGTATTTTTATATGCATCACAATTCAACGATTACGACATTCATCAAAAGTTTTCGTTTATTTATTTCACTTCATTTTTTATGTAAATAAAAATTCGTATAAAAATCCACAATCTACAATTCATTTGTATAATGTCCACAAAGAAATCGTTAATAACGAACTGATCTTCGTCAATAAAATCAAACTAGAATACTAGATCCAACTTAGTTTCAAAATATAATGATTCAAATGGTTTTTGTTTTAAATAAAAGAAAAGAATAACCATTTTCAAAAGAATTATAATATGTTTCTAGACGAAACTGTTGTTAGTGTCAGAATTAGGCAAAAATTTTATTTAAATAATAATTTCAAACAAAGTGGGTTTAAAACCAGAAATTTGTATTTAAATAAAAATTTTGCCCAACTCTGGTTAGTGTCCAGTTGCACTTGTGAATATTGAACACCGATTATTACGATTGGATTTAAATAATTTAAGTAAAATGGGATATATTTTCAAAAATTTCTCAACGTAAAATTGAAAAATTTCCGACCTCTATAGCATTTTCTTAACGGGTCGTTGTTCTCGTAATATATCCGAACATTCATCGGAACTATTCTGCACGCGTCGCTGCAGTCGATGCTAATGGTACGTGAAGACAAGTTTTATGATTGATATTGAACGTGTCCCTTCATCCGGGAGCTTGAGATAAATTCCACGGTCTGTTTCGTTTGTACGACCGCTGTCATTGAACGAGGATTTGATTATAAAATTATAGACTTGCTCCGTCGCATACGATAAATATTTAACTTTTACGCGTTTTCACTGAACAAATCTTCCTGATAGGAGATTTTCGTATCTAGTCAGATCGTCGTCATTCAATTTTCTTTTACATGTTTGTTTCAAGTTTAGAATTTTTATCAGAAAATTGCTATAAATGGACGATAAAGTAAACTGTATGTTTGTGCAATAATCTAGCAATTTTTGTAACGGAGTTTCTAATTAATGTAGGACCTTAGAACCTAGAAGACGAAGTTAAATTAAATGTAAGTCTGGACACGTCATACATCTATATTTTTAACATTGTAATTATTGTAGAAACAAAATTGTTCATCGAAATATTCCTGCCTGATATAATACTAGATAACTAGACTGATTTTATTTAATGAAATATAATATTATTGCAAGAAGAAATATATTTTTATTTAACTCCTCTCTCCTGAAATCGACGCGCAACATTTTTATTTTACATAAATATCCACTGTCTCATAACCAGACTGCAAATCTTTATGCATTTATGGCAACTGAAAATATTTAAATATTCGTAGAATATAAAATTCGACAGAATTCAGTAGAATTTTTATTTATGTCAGATCTACAAAGACTACTAAAACTGAAAATGAGATTTCATTTGATTCCACTGTCTTAAAATTCGTCTACAAAAGTTGCAAATTCCGTAAACATCCGCAGTTTACTCATAACACCCTAAGCACCTTCAACATTGAACCACGTTAATATTTATAGTTATTGACATACGGGTCAATGAAACGAGGAAACAAAGACTGATTATAATCTAAAACTTCAAGTCATATGAATTATCGCAACAATGTATTTAAATGATTTCAAATTGCATGGCATTTCATCAATATTTCTGATATTGACGTCCGAAGGTCGGTTAAGGTCTAGGTGTCCAGGAAACAATGAGTCGCTAGTTCATTGCTATTGAACTATCTAATGAATTCTCAAATAGAAACTCGTCACGATGTGAGTCATTCGTGGAATTTTCAATACTCGAATCGATTTCAGTTCCGCGTATCGACCGTGAAACTTTCTGCGCCAGAAACCAGAAGCGTCAATAGCTGATTAAACGCATACGACTAAATGTGCGAATATTTGGCCTTGCGATTTCTTTCACCTACTTGTACGAATCGCTCACACTTCGAGAAGGTCAAATAAATACGGGAAATACTTCTGCAAGCGATACGTGAAGCTAAGGGGTTAGGACACATTAATAGTTTGTTAATCGAATTTTTTTCTTTATAGAAATTTTTATAGAAAAATTACATTCGTGAATTCTAAACGCGTTTTTCAAAACGGTGTGCAAGATATCTCGAGTTCTACCTTAACAATTGCATTCAAATTTTACAGTTATCTTCGTTATAATGACTATTAGGCATTGACGATCGATTTTTTCATTTTCCCATTATTGTGTTAAATATAAATAAAGAATTAA
>CM052194.1:12654425-12691076 GCA_028455805.1 Lasioglossum figueresi | reverse complement strand
GTACAACGTACAAATCGTACAACGTACAAATCGTACAACGTACAAATTGTACAATGTACAAATCGTACAACGTACAAATCGTTATAAAAACGTGTTCATTAAGTTGCATCGATAAGTGATAAGTAGACCCCGGATTTTATGCATTTATAACAAAAATAATCAAGTGCTATTTAAAACAGTGAAAATACGAAAAGATATTGAGAGTATTAATATATTATTTTCATCGCATTCAAATTATTAATCAAGGATATTTTATATTTAGCTCCTGAATCTTGCAATTGATGCACAAACATTTCATTTTGCATAAACATCCAGAGTCTAGTGATAAGCAACCAATGGTGAAATCAAGTTGAAATGTTAGCGTGCCAGGAGAAACGGACAGTTTATGGTCAGACACACCTTAAAATTGACACACTGCGTTCGCCGGTGTCGTTTTTAATAGGCAAGGCTTTCAAAATCACTGTAAACAGTTAACTAGTTAATGGCGGTACAAAGTAAGTCGTGACCCTCATAATTAATTAGTTGTAACCTCGTTTTAAATTCAAATCTTCTATCCAAAAAATTAAAGATTGATTAAGAATAGGTTTTGATTGTGAATAATCAACAAATTTAGAAAGAAAGTACATACTCTGTCCCACATTTTCAAAAAATCTGCGACCGTCTTCTGTAATAGGTAAGGCATTCAAAATCAATGTAAACAGTTAACTACTTATTCGATGTACAAAGTAAGTCGCGACCCTCATAATTAATTAGTTGTAACCTCGTTTTAGATTCAAATCTCCTTTCCAAGACATTAAAGATTGATTAAGAATGAATTTTTACTGTGAATATGTAATGTTCTTCTCTTTTGTCATAGGCATTGCTATCAAAATCACTGTGAACAGTTAACTATTTATTGGCTGTACAAAGTAAATCGTGGTTCTCATAATTAATAAGGTGTAATCTCGTTTTAAATTCAAATCTCCTTTCCAAGACATTAAAGATTGATTAAAAATGGATTTTTACTGTGAATATGTAATGATCTTCTCTTTTGTCATAGGCATTGCTATTAAAATCACTGTAAACAGTTAACAATTTATTGGCTGTACAAAGTAAATCGTGGTTCCCATAATTAATCAGTTGCAACCTCGTTTTAAATTCAAATCTCCTATCCAAGACATTAAAGATTGATTAAGAATGGATTTTTATTGTGAATATGTAATCTTCTTCTCTTTTGTCATAGGCATTGCTATTAAAATCACTGTAAACAGTTAACAATTTATTGGCTGTACAAAGTAAATCGTGGTTCTCATAATTAATAAGTTGTAACCTCGTTTTAAATTCAAATCTCCTATCCAAGACATTAAAGATTGATTAAGAATGAATTTTTATTGTGAGTATGTAATCTTCTTCTCTTTTGTCATAGGCATTGCTTTCAAAATCACTGTGAACAGTTAACTATTTATTGGCTGTACAAAGTAAATCGTGGTTCTCATAATGAATAAGTTGTAACCCCGTTTTAAATTCAAATCTCCTTTCCAAGACATTAAAGATTGATTAAGAATGGATTTTTACTGTGAATATGTAATCTTCTTCTCTTTTATCATAGGCATTGCTATTAAAATCACTGTAAACAGTTAACAATTTATTGGTTGTACAAAGTAAATCGTGGTTCTCATAATTAATAAGTTGTAACCTCGTTTTAAATTCAAATCTCCTTTCCAAGACATTAAAGATTGTTTAAGAATGGATTTTTATTGTGAATAATCAACGAATTTAGAAAGAAAGGACAACGTACTCTGTCCCACTTTTTCGAAAAATCGTCCACTGTACTGGGACCGGTTATCGCAGATCGTCTTCACGAACGATCATCGATGTCGTCCTCGATCTTTCTGTCTCAAGGAGACATTGCCCTGATCACGGTCTCCCGACAATTATCGTGCACTTGCGTGCCACGATATCTCGCAGCGTCGCCGGTGAAACCGATAGCCGCTTATGCAACTGGACTCGCGTCGCGTCGCGTCTGGCGACTCGCTCGGTGCACGCGGATTCTCTTTTCCCGCGGATGTGCGCGCGTGAATTCGCATGCAACTGCACTTCCTGGAGAAGGGACACGACGGGCTTCGATCCGCGAGAAAGCGTCCCGTGAAAGCACCAGACACGAGGTTCCGACTGACTAAGGAGATGAGACACTGCGACGAACGTTCCGTTAATCAGAGTGACCGTCAGAAAGGCAGAAAGTGTGTCTTCGGCCCACGGGAATCGCGAACTACAGTAGTGCACACGTATCACTACGCATCTTAATCCATTTGTGGTTTGTAAAAATGTTCAAAAAATGCTACAGTATCGAAAACGGCTAAATCTACCACGATTTTTATTTATTTTGGACGGGACAATTTTTCGAGACAATTTTTCGAGACGATTCTTAACCCGTTGCCGTATAATAACGAGTCGGACTCGTGACGAACAGTTGAAATGTAATCTGCCAAATATGAATCTGATGTCTTTCATTTAAGACGAAAGAAAATTCAATTATTTTGCAATCAATATTTCAGCGTTAAAGTAAATGCAGGTATACAATAGAGACAAACTTTCTGTTCTCATCAGAGAAATGATTAAAGATAAAGAAGTTGTAATCGTTGTAACCATGAATAAAATCGTACGGCAAGGGGTTAAGAAAGGGGAACCAAATAAAATATTGTTTTCAGTGATAGTAGCCTATGGAAATCTGACTAAATTCTGACCAAGGATATATTCTGGTATTTTTTGAAAATTTTCAGGAGCCACGAATGCATAAGTATCCGCAGTCTAGTTATCAGCAACAAAAATAGGATTACGTTTGGTACCACTTTCTTAAAATTTGTCTACAAAAATTGAAAATTGCATAAACATCCGCAGTCTACTCACTAATACTCGATCCAACGAGACGAGTCAATGTGGATGAACAAAACACGTGCACGTGTCCGTCGCTCATTGTCTGTGCAATATAACTATGTCGCACTCAAGTCGTATTTGTTTAGCTTCGTATACTCGACTCGTTTGACGACGTATAGGTTTACGGAAGCCATGAAAAAGACGAGTTTTAATATTTTTAATTTACGATCATCGAGGTTTGCGAACGTGGTACAGTATTATCTCCGTAACTGGCGCAAATGTCTCTACCGTAGCTGTGTAAATTTTATCCCCACCTCTGAATCAGGGGATCAGTCAATCCTCTACGTTCAGGACACTATAAAGAATGTGGCACCTCTACTAGAACTATAATTCATTAAAAAATGAATCCTATCTACTAATAATTACCACAATAAATATCAGACGATTGCATAAGTTTGTGCTGTTCTTGCTCTGCTCTTTTCTAATTGTAGAAAAGAATGGTGACTGTATAAATGATTAATAAAGCTATATTCTTCTAAATGTAACCATTGAATTGTATTTTCAAATCGGGGACGAACTTATGCAATCATCTGATATACACTGCTGTGTATTTAATAGAAAAGCATAGAAAAGCTTAAAAAATCAAATAAGAACACAGTAAGTTTTTAAAAAGGATTCCGCTGTTTAATTGAATAGTTCTGAGAATATGCGTTATTGCGGATTATCTAATACTTTAATTATTATTATTATCTAATACTTTAGTTACTGCGGATTATCTAATACTCTGATACTTTAAATGCAATAAATCAATCATTGTACAATACAATTTCTACATAAAGATATTGTTTGTCATTATATATTATAATTGTACTTATAATTGTACTGCTTCTTTCTTTTGCACAGTAGTGTATATCGTCCTGGTTTCAGACGGAAAAGTCGGAGATTTAGATTCCGTTCGTTCCGGGTTCGTGATTTTATAAACGACAACCCTAAACCAGTGTAATTTACGAAATATTAATATAACAATCACCTTCTTCGTACGCGAACCTTTATAATATACACTGTTACTTTTGAGCAACTTGAAAAATTTAATTATCTCAGTTTCCACGTTCAAGGACGTTACACAGTTCTCAGCCGTATCTCGACGAATACATCGAAGTGTCTCAAACAATCGCGCGGCTGCCTCGCCCATGAGATCGCATTCGCAACTACACTTGGCATTCGCGACGTATTCCTGAGCGAGAATTCGCCGTTTACCGATGCAAGGGAGAGTGGTACGGATGCCAGAGAAATATCAATGCTCGTCAAACGCTGAATTTCGAATGCGCGGCCGCACCGGCACGGCTCCGAGGAAAATGTAACGTAACAGACCCGCTCCCCTATGTTTTGCACGTTGACACCGTCAGTTTCTCAATGGTAACGCGACGCATTGAGACAGGCCATTATCTTAATAATGCTACTCAGAGAGCGACCCGTACGAAGGAGAAACCTCTTGCCAACGAATAGAATATAAATATCAACACGCTGCTGCGGAAACGAAGTTTACCGTCAACGTTCTTTGATGGAAATCCTGCTGAGATTTCGAATCAGATTCTTCTCGTCAAGAAGATCCAACAACTTTCAACATTTGCAGTCGGAGATATTTTAACATGAAAATTAAACTTTTCTTCCGATCTAGAATAATTGTCTAATTGTTCTAGAAATTGTATATGATTCCTTTCATTTTTTATGGATATGAAATTGATATAATACTTTATACAATACTTAAATGTGTAGTAATTGATTAGCTAGCGACATGTTTAATATTGGGCATATTAATAATTATTATTGTGAATAATAATACAGCAATTTTTAGTGATGACCAGACTGTGGAACTTTATGCAAAATAAAAATTGTCTTCGTCGTTTTCTTCCCCTAATAATTTTAATAGATGAGAAATCATATATTAACATCTTCAATTTTCAAAATTTTCTACAATTTTGAATTTCATCTACTCGTAGGCGTTTCATACCTAAGATCTACGCTCCGATGTTTAATCATATGGATAGTTTCTAATAACAGTCTTCGATGTAAGCAAGACTCCCTGTCAACCACCGTGACGTTATCGAAATCGAATCTATGATCAAATTCCAACGAATGTTTGGTCAATGTTGTGCAATGTGTTGGTGGTAAAAATATGTTCTTTTTGTGTTCATTAATTCTGTTAATTATATGTCTCGACGTCTGTCGAATGTACTCCTGGTCACATCCCAAATACGGAATAGAATAAACCACGTTAACTAATTTATTCTTAGGAATTAAATCCTTCACTCTAGGGAACAAATCCTTCTCATTGTGAGGAATATTACGAATCGTGTGGATATTCACCCTCCGAAAAATCCTTTTAATGTCGTCCGCTAAACCATCGACAAATGGTAAAACGTAATCCTAATGGTATTGTGTAATCCTTGAAATTGTCGGATTCCGGTGGTTGTAAACTAATAGAGTCGGTCAGATCGTAGCTGACGTGCATGCGCTTTCTTTTGGCTGTAAACCACTTAAAACATCCCCTCCAGTTATGTCGGTTATTCTCTGGAAGATCGGTGAGGTACGTTTGACCTTCGTTGTTCGGCTCTCGCAACAAATGTTTTCCGTAAAATCCGTATCAATGTCTCCGAGATCGAAAACTTTTTGCCACGGGTTGTACATCGTTTCCATTAAAACGGAAAAGCTACGTAAAAGCTACGGAAACTATCGAGCAACGCACAGTGGTCCTTTTCAGCGATTTAGCTGGCCAAAAGTCGATTTCAAAACTTTACCTAGAGTGTGAAATTTTTGTTGCTTGCTATAGTTTAACATCTGGGGGACAATGTAGTAATATTTTTTAACATTCAGCCATCCATAAAATGCTGTACTTCATCGAAAGTTAAAGATTTTCGTAGTACGTATGCTGTTAAAATTCAATGAGACAGTTTTTATATGATTCAAGTAAGTTGTACACATTTCCTTCCAGTATGAAAGTTTTGCAAGTAAGTATGGACTATACTTTCAACAATTTTGTATCTTTTCATTGTATATCTTTTGGTAATTATTTACATTTCACCATGAGTAGTATGTAAATAATATTTGTTACGATTGTAACACTTCATGAGTGATTATGTTGTACTTCCGGGTGCGTCCGGGCAGTTTTTAAGCGCGGTTGTCATTGTGAATGGTTTGAGGCGAACAAGACGCTTGAGCCGAACAAGGCATGGTCAATAATACCAAAAAAAAGGTGACTCGAATCTGGTCGCCAGATGCGGACCTAGGATTTGCAAAAAGGCTAGATTAAAGACGAGTGATGGCATTTCGGAGAGATCGCTGCTATACCTGGTTCGATGGTTTTTCTTAAAAGGAAATGTGCAAGGCAGATGGGGTCGTTTTATGACCTTGACTACCTAGCTTACAAATTGAATTGATACTGAACTAAGGGTTCCAACTTTTTCCTTCTACTTGCAATGAACATTATATGTGATTTGAAAACGTTGCGGGATCATTAAACATTATACATAATATTGGCCAGTTAAATCAATGAAAAGGACCACTGTGCGACGTGGCTCGTGGCCCTAATTGAACGGCTGATCACGATGGCGGAGAGGGGCATTTTGTAAGGTATTAACGACGGCAAAAACCGTGATAATATCCGTCCGTCCGAAGCGCCAGTTCAGTTTTAATGGCGGCCGGGACGAGCAAACGATTTCCTTTGGTCGCGTTTGTGCAATACGAAATGGCGATGCAACGGTGTAACGGCATGCTGAATTCTTCATCCCGCGGCAGGTTCCTCTGCTTTACGGTTTCGTAGCGCGTGGAACTTTAATGACGCGGAATAATCGGCGTACAACGTCCGAGCAGGTGGCTCCGGCTCTGGCTCAGATGCGTAACGCGCGCGAGGTCAGCGTTTTACGGAGATTGATTGTCGAACATATTTCGACTTGCATCGCGAGAGCCTGCGAGCCGTTATGATCGCGGCTTCCAGTTCCCCTTTTACTTGGAAATTCGATATTAACCCTTTGCACTCGCCGCTACATTAAGGAGCCAGTCTCCTGTAAACGCCGCAAAATTGAACTATCTTCAGACATTTTTTTCGAACTGATGGTACGTCTTACGTTATAACTAGACAGCGGATTTTATGCGTTTATGACAAAAATGAAGAAGTGTAACTTGAAATAGTAAAAACATTAGAAGAATTTAAACATTAAACATATCTATTAAACATATTGAGAAAGAAAATAATTTTCTATTTCATTCCAGTATGTTGTAATTCAGGTAAAATTTTTATTTTGCATAAAGATCAGTTGTCTAGTTCTAACATTTTAATTACTAGACTGCGGATCTTTAAGTAAAATAAAATTTTTATACGTCAATTGCCATCTACAGTAGCTAAGTATAAATTTATTTTGCTCGTTAATCATTTTTATATGGTCAAAATAGTATAACGGCACTGTCAAACTTTTGAAATCTTTTTATTGTTTCGAATTACACCTACTCATTTTTATCATAAATGCATAAAATCCGCAGTCTGTTAATTACAATACTCTGTCTCTATAGTCCTGGAACAAATGAATGTTTAACCCTTCGCACTCGGAGCTATTTTAACTCAAAAACTAAACATTTCTTCCGACTTAGAATAATTCCATCCTATATGATTTTTTTCTTTCGACGGACATGAAACTATATGGATGGATATTTGATTGTTCAGTAATTGATTAGATGACAACTATTTAATAATGTAAACAATACTTTGAAAAACGGTACAATTTTTAGTGGCGACTTTGAGTCACCAACTCGAGTGCTAATAGTAACAAAATAAATAATTTATCTTGAAAAATTACGGAAAATAGAGATATGTTTATAACCCTACCTATAACACACATTATCCATACGACAAATACTGTTACCTACAGAATAGTTAAATGTACGTCTACAATTGAAATACTATATGAAATTAATGAATTCAATGTAGCTTTCATTTAGAAATTGATTATTTTTATGTGAACTCATTTACGCGAGTGACTAATAATAATTTGATCAGTTTACGAGCGATGAAGATAAAAAGAGATTGAGATCCGAGTCCTCCCGGGTCCACATGATTTTTAAATTCGCATTGTAACCACCGTTGACGGTAATTCCCGCGAATACATGGCAATCTTTACGAGAGAAAGCGTCTGAAACTAGTAAACATGTGTCATAAGACATACTCTTTACAGATGTTTCCAAACAATTCTGTCTTGAGAGACGCGAGCACAGCGCGTATCGCAACGTGGCGCAGACGAGAACGAATCCAGTTAGAATAATATCATTTGGCAGCATCTGGGGCGATTATTATACCCGCGGATTGTTGCTAGTTGCTTCACTCGTGTCGAGTATGGTCCCTTAATGATGCGAAACCGCCGCGTCGCTTCGGGGTGAACGGTTGCGTAGAAAGTGTCTGGGAAACTGCGAGGATCCGCATCCACGGATTGACGTAATTCACATGCTTTCCCTTGAGTCATCATCCTTGTCGACTGCGAAGATTCGATCGGTGTCGTTCATTGGTCCAGCTGCGTAGCACAATACCGGAAATATCTGTTGCATTGCTATTCGTCTAGTGATTTACGTAACGTCATTTTCATAAGAAACCTATTCGCACTCAACGTCCCTCGGCTAAGAGCTACGCAATTTTGCGATGAAAATCTGCTGGTATTGATTTGAGTTTCTTCTGATTTGAGTTTCGTCTGATTTGAGTTTCGTCTGATTTGAGTTTCGTCTGATTTGAGTTTCGTCTGTTTTGAGCTTCTTCTGTTTTGAGTTTCTTCTGATTTGAGTTTCTTCTGTTTTGAGTTTCTTCTGATTTGAGTTTCTTCTGTTTTGAGTTTCTTCTGTTTTGAGTTTCTTCTGTTTTGAGTTTCTTCTGTTTTGAGTTTCTTCATATTCGACTGTCGTAATAGTTATGATAATCATACGTTATATATTTACAATTCTCTCCTTTAGATTTATTTCTTCTTCTTTTTCAACCCTTATGTAGCCAACCAAGATGTATAGGTCATTTAAAACGTTTCATATTTACCATATATACACAAATTCTCATTTTAAGACTATGAATTATTATATTAGCGAGCAAAGAAGGGTTAAACGGCCATTTTGTTCTTTATTTTACGATTCCAAATAGTGAATTAACTATCGGAGCAAAAATAAATGGTCGGAAGAGAATGGAACTTTGGACGTTACGAGAAATTTTTATTAATTAGAGGAATTCCCCGAATTGAATTTCATCAGAATTCGAGTACCGTCGCATCATTGAAATCAGCGTAATATCGTAGAAGTCGAATTATCTTAGGTTGGAGGGAAAATTCTGTCGTATTTTAAAGAAATCATTTGAATCAATTTATCCAACCTGTCAATTCCTGTTTCCCAATGGCTCATTTATACAAAATAAAAATGTTCTACCCGAATTACAACAGACCGGAATAAAATAGAAATTAATTTTCTTTCTTAGTATGTTTAATGGGTTGAAAATAATATAACAGTGTATTTAAAAACTCTTCTAACGTTTTCATTGTTTTAAATAACACTTACACATTTTTCTCATAGATGCATAAAATCAAAATTATCTGTTTATTTAAAATACGACAGAACTTTCCCTCCAACCTAATACATTCAAGACGTAGAATCTCCGGGAGTGTCGCAACCAATTTGGAAATCTAATTCCCTTTTCAGTCACGGGTCGCCAGGGCGAGACGCTCGCATCGACGGAATTCCGATTAATAATTTGACCGAGCGAAATTTCCTATGAACGCGTGACGAAACGCGGCCGAGTGTCATGTCACGTTTTACAATGTTTACGAAACACGACGGTGGCGGAGTATACAATAAAGGCACAGCCATTCGGAATCTAGAGTAAACTTATCTCGAGCGGCGACGAGTTTAATTAATGGCTTCCACGTTCTAATCTTGCATTTTAAGTCGAGCTCGCGTAATTGTTCCGAGGATCCGAGATGTTCTGTACAACCTCGAAGCAGGATTTGCTTCTCAGGACAATCGCGACGTTACTATTTATCTGCCGGAACCTATCTTCTTTATGTTCCAGTCGTTAATTAAGACGACGCGACGTTTATCGTTCAGCATCGGTGTCGCGAGACCCAACCGATTTTTCTTTAATTCTACTGTATTTCTAAAATGTCTTTAGATCCTGCAGTATATTTGTCTAACTTATTAAGTCGTTCGGGAAGCATTTTGGATTTCGTGTAGCTATGGCATTGCGTCTATTTGTTATTATAAGACTGCGGATCTTTATGCATTTATAGCAAAATTGAGTAGATCGCATTCAAAATTGTTGCACAGTTTTAAAAATTGAAGATGTCAATATAATTACTCCCCTATTATTGTCATTAAGGAAGGAAAAAAACATTCAATTTAGTTTCTAGTTTTTGCAAAAGATGGTAATAACTAGACTGCGGATCTTTATGCATTTATAGCAAAATTGAGTAGACGAAATTAAAAATTGTTGGAAAGTTTAAAAAATTAAGGGAAGAAATAACATACAATTTAGTTTCTAGTTTTTGCAAAACATAATAATAACTAGATTGAGGATGTTTATGCATTTATAGCAAAATTGAGTAGATCGTATTCAAAATTGTTGCACAGTTTTAAAAATTGAAGATGTCAATATAATTTCTCTCCTATTATTATCATTAAGGGAGGAAAGAACATTCAATTTAGTTTCTAGTTTTTGCAAAAGATACTAATAACTAGACTGCGGATCTTTATGCATTTATAGCAAAATTGAGTAGAAGAAATTCAAAATTGTTGGAAAGTTTAAAAAATTAAGGGAAGAAATAACATACAATTTAGTTTCTAGTTTTTGCAAAACATAATAATAACTAGATTGAGGATGTTTATGCATTTATAGCAAAATTGAGTAGATCGTATTCAAAATTGTTGCACAGTTTTAAAAATTGAAGATGTCAATATAATTTCTCTCCTATTATTATCATTAAGGGAGGAAAGAACATTCAATTTAGTTTCTAGTTTTTGCAAAAGATACTAATAACTAGACTGCGGATCTTTATGCATTTATAGCAAAATTGAGTAGAAGAAATTCAAAATTGTTGGAAAGTTTAAAAAATAAAGGGAAGAAATAACATGCAATTTAGTTTCTAGTTTTTGCAAAAGATAGTAATAAGAAGAATTTTAAAATTGTTGGAAAGTTCTAAAAATTGAAGATGTCATATGTAATATGATGTTTCCTATAATATGCAATTTAGTTTCTATTATTTGCAATTGATGCAGACAATGTTTACTTTGCATAAAGATCCGCAGTTTAGTTATTACTTAACCTAATTTTAAATCACAAAATCGTGGTATATCTTGACCTTAGTGCTTGTAGTGCTTTCTACCTAAACTAAATTACCTTTACTTGAATTTTCTTCGCCTGAACGACTCGAATCAGTACTCGAAAGACCATCGATTTCGTTTTCGTTTTCGTATTGTGAGCGACCGTACCCGGAAGATTGTGAAACAACAAACGGATATCAACGATCTAAAATAACATGCGAACGGGCGTTATGTTCATAAAGGCGAGGACCGCTGCGCATTCTCATCGCGAATGGCTAAAAATAATTGCACCGCGAGGAGGCGCGAATGCGATCCACGAAGACGATTACAGTAAATTATTCTAGCCATTTGGATCCTACGTCGATGGGTTTGCGTGTTCTCGCTGGCATGCGTTTCGAAAGTGCAAGTGCACGATCCTTGAGGATGCGCCTCACGTTGGTACGCTCCTGCCACTGACATTTGCCGCGCCGGTACGAGTACTCGGATGCAAAACGCGAATGCAACGGCCCCTGACTCACCGAAATCACCATCACCATGCACATGAATCACTGAATGTCCGCGAATTCCTCGGCCCCCAGGTTTTTCGTATCTTATTCCCCGCAATTCGAATGAAACTGATCGACCGTCGCGCAACACCAAAACTCCTTTGGCAAACGGAATCTGCAGCGAGCAGTCGAAATATTTGGATGAACGTGTTGCCGGATGCACGTGTGTAGTTTGCAAACTGTAATTCGTATAATAACAACAGCCTAACCATTTTATATTGATTTAGAAGCTCTTCAAATTGTTTTGTTCTCCATCGTTGCGTATTTAGGGCAACTGTACCGATTACTGCGGTTTCATGCTTCGATCGTACTTCGAACAAGGTTAAACAAACCGATTCAAACTACGTATCCACACATTAATCTAAATAAATCCTGACTAGGGATGGGATCAATTACCTCGCAATTCGATGTTGAAAGGAATCGAATCTTTCACAAGTAGTACTCGAATCTTGGAAATCAGAACTGCATAGTAGGTATTCATAAATGTTTCGAATCTGTTCGACGAAGATTCAAATATATACTTGCAAGTAGGGATGGGATCAAGTTCAATATGTACTCACGAATCCGAGTTAATTTCAACAACCAAGTTTCATTTCATGGGTTTCGATTACTACTTAAAAGCAATAATTTTTCAATGATTATATTCAAAAAGTATCATTTTATACAAACTGATATCGAATCTCGGAATGAGTACTCACAAGCTTCGAAATGATACTTATAAGTACTTCGATGTTGAAAGGAATATAATCTTTCACAAGTAGTACTCGAATCTTGGAAATCAGAACTGCATAGTAGGTATTCATAAATGTTTCGAATCTGTTCGACGAAGATTCGAATATACTTGCAAGTAAGGATGGGATCGAGTTCAATATGTACTCACGAATCCGAGTCAATTTCAACAACCAAGTTTCATTTCATGTGTTTCGATTACTACTTAAAAGCAATAATTTTTCAATGATTATATTCAAAAAGTATCACGTTATACAAACTGATATCGAATCTCGGAATGAGTACTTACAAGCTTCGAAATGATACTTATAAGTACTTCGATGTTGAAAGGAATATAATCTTTCACAAGTAGTACTCGAATCTTGGAAATCAGAACTGCATAGTAGGTATTCATAAAAGGTTTGAATCTGTTCGACCAAGATTCGAATATACTTGCAAGTAGGGATGGGATCGATTCAATATGTACTCACGAATCCGAGTCAATTTCAACAACCAAGTTTCATTTCATGGGTTTCGATTACTACTTAAAAGCAATAATTTTTCAATAATTATATTCAAAAAGTATCATTTTATACAAACTGTACTTATAAGTACTTCGATGTTGAAAGGAATATAATCTTTCACAAGTAGTACTCGAATCTTGGAAATCAGAACTGCATAGTAGGTATTCATAAAAGGTTTGAATCTGTTCGACCGAGATTCGAATATACTTGCAGGTATTATTTCCGTTTACCAAAGTACTTGTAAAAGGTTCGAAACTGTCTGGCAATATGTTCGAGTATACTTAGGAGTTTTATTTCTGTTTTTCGAAGTACTTATAGAGAGTTCGAATTCAATCAATCAAAGTTCGAACCTGTTAGCGAGGTACTTGATCCCATCCCTAGTAACAGGTACATTTATCTTATTGTGATAGGTATGATTTCCAACGCATTGAAACGACTAGAAGAGATACGTTATCTCTTCGATTCGCTAATGTCGATTAACACAGGCTTAAGCTGTAAACGTTTCCCGTGTAATTTCAAAACGTCGCGTGTTTATTGACTCGTTGCAAGACATTTCCCGAAGAAGAATGCAGTTATGTCGGCGCTTGACCGAGATGCCGTTCGTTCTACGATGGAATTATCCCGCCGACGAAATCCTTCCAATTGCTATGGATCAAAGACGTAAAACACTTTCGCTAACACCGGGTCCCAGCGATGACGTCGAATCGAGCGAAGGAGATCGCGGTGGCTGACTCGAATTCTTGCCTCGGGGCGGAGCCTTGCCGGGAATGTCTAGGAATTATGCACTTTTTCTCCTTCGTTTTCTCTCCTGTTTGTTTTTTACAGATAAGATTACTTAATCGATCGATCGGCTGGCCGATCGACGTCTCGAACCAATAACACGATCTCTACAGACACAGGTAATCCAACCTCGATCAACGAGAGGCTCGAGATCGACTTCATCGTAGCGCACTTTCTGTTCGTCGAGACTTTTTTTTCAAACAAGTGCATCGTTAATTATCGAAGATGATTAGCTTTAATGCGTTTAGTGCACCGTTACCCGCGTATTGACTTTAGAAGTAGCATCTCAGTTTCGTGAAGTAATCGAATCGTTTTAGAATCTCATAGTTTCACTCGTTAGAAATTCTCCTTTCTGACATTCGTTCTCTCGAAAACTCGTTTCTGACATCTCGTGTATGGTGAAAGGTTCGCGCTTTTGGATTTTTACCGAATTAGCGTTCTACGCAAATAATGAAAGAATTAGTCTTACTTCGTTGCTAATTTGAAACTGCAATTTAAATAAATAGCAGAAGCAAAATTACAGATTTTTACATCGTTCAAGGTTTGGCCCTTTTTCATGTGAACCAAAATTGACGAGACTTTGTACAAAAAGAGTGTTTTAAATTTTCTTCGCAATTCCGAGGAATAGCAAATCTCAAAAAATTTAACATCTTAAAAAATTCATAGTTCGTTCAACTTTAACCCTTAGCACTCAAATGGTCACTCTGAGTCACCACTAAAAATTGTTTAATCAATATCTAATCGATTACTAAAGATTTAACTATTGCACGAGCCATTATACCAATTTCGTACCCATAAAATTTTAAAAATAATTGGTAGACTGAGGATTTTTATGCATTTATGGCTTATGAAAATCTTCAGAAAAGGATAGAATATAAAATTCGATAGAATATTGTACAATTTTTATTTGTTTTGGATTTACGAAGGCTGTATCCATTAAATATAGAAGTTTATTTCATCCCACTTGCTTAAAATTTGTCTATAAAAATTGGAAAATGCAGTCTAATGATAGGGAATGGAAATATTCTAGGTCGAAAGAAATGTTTAATTTTCCAGTTAAAACAGCTTCGAGTGCAAAGGGTTAAAGAAATGGTTTCTATTTGAAAATTGTGCGAATACTTTTGTCCACCGTGCGTATGAAGCGAGCCGAAGGTCTGTTCATCCAGACGCACACTGTTTAGCATTCCCAGACCATGTATTGTAATGTCCTCCATCCTTCCATCAAATTTCACATTTTTCCGCACTCGGACGTATACGAGACTCGAGGCTAGTCTGTTTTCGTGGCAGAACGGAATGAAATTTTTCACGGTCGGCCATAAACATCCTTGCGTCACCGTTCGCACGAGCGTAGACTTTCAATCGGGAGCAGAAAAGCGATGAAAATTGGATAAACACATGGCTGGTGATAATAGACGATCGCCGTGTGCCAAGTGTTTCCCGTACTTACCGAACGGAACTCAAATCATCGACTAGCCACAATGGAACGATACTCACCTGAAACAGAAGAAACAAGATAGCTGTTATTGTTTGCAGATAGCTCGTTAGGAAATTGCCGTTTCGTGACCGTGCATTATCTACTTCCCAGTTCGCTGCAATTGAGCCTGCGCGAAACAGCTACCAACCAATTGCGTCTAATTTTTGGAAATTGATACTTGCACCGGGAAGTGTGAAACGTTGCAGAAAGTGGATTTTTATTGTGTTATAACTAGACTGCGGATGTTTATGCAATCCCCAATTTTTGTCGACAAAGAAGAAAGTGGAATGAAATGGAATCATATTTTTAGTGGAATGAAATGGAATCATATTTTTAGTGGAATAAAATGGAATCATATTTTTAGTGGAATGAAATGGAATCATATTTTTAGTGGAAACAGCCTTTATAAATCCGAAACAAATGAAAATTGTACAAAATTCTATGGAATTTTATATTCTAGTCTTTTTTGAACATTTATGGCTTCTGAAAATTTTCAAAAAATGCCAGAATGTATCCTTCGACAGGATTTAGTGAAATTTTGAAATATACCAGATCTGCAAAGGCTACTACCACTGAAAATAGTATTTTATTTGGTTCCCCTTCTTAAAAATCGTCTCGAAAAATTGAAAATTGCGGAAACTTCCGCAGTTTAACATTTATTCGTTCGTTTGCAAATATGTTTCATTGCGTGTAACACTATTGAATAAGTATTCTATGTTTAAATAGTGTATGTACATTCTGCTTCATCTACATATAATGATTTTCTTATCAGTGCTTGAGATAAATTCATTTACACTTATTTGATCAATATAGCAATCTATCGAGATAGGCTTCGTCACATTGCATCGGATCCATTAATATGTAACATTCACCAAATGTTCTTAGTTTGTAGGATTAGAAAAAACATTTTCAATATGGTTCATCATTGGAAAGTGTGGTGGTAAGAATAATGATGCTGCTACCAATGCTCGAGGTAAATTCGTGTAAACTTATTTAAGCATTATAACAATCTATCGAGATATGTTTAATCACATTGCATCAGAACCATTAATATGTAACATCCACCAAATGTTCTTAGTTTGTAAGATCAGAAAAAACATTTTCGATAGAGTTCATCATTGGAAAGTGTGATGATAGAAATAATGATGCTCCTATCAGTGCTCGAGGTAAATTCATGTTCATTTATATAATCATTATGCCAATCTGTGGGGGTAAGCGTTATTGCATCGTAGCAGAACGACTATTATGTAACATCCACCAAATGTTCATGGTTTGAAGGATCAAAAAAAGCTTCTTCGATAAGGTTCATCATTGGAAAGTGTGATGGTAGGAATAATGATGCTCCTATTAGTGATTCAGGTAAATTCATGTTCATTTATATAGTCGTTATGACAATCTGTGAGGGTAGGCATTATTGCATTGCAACAGAACCATTCATTTGTAACGTTCGCCTAATGTTCATGGTTTGTAGCATCAGAAAAAAACTTCTTCGATAGGGTTCATCATTGGAAAGAGTGGTTGTAGAAATAATAGTAAAGTGTAGTTCACGGAGCCTTGCATTGTCCAAAATTAACCATACTTTCTCTAGATTATCTTCATTAAAATTTTACGGTATTCTAATAAAATCGCGACAAATATGTAAACCACCCTTAAATTGGTTGTCTTTAGAATTCAAGTCAGAATAGAAATAAATTTCTATAATCATTTAATGGATTTTATTTAATGTGTGTTTATTTACTCTTTCTGTGGCCTGATACAAGAAGTTTCAATTTCAGTATTTATGAAATGTGTACATTGGCAATTCTTGCACCGGGCCACAAAATTTTATCAGTTCAACTCGCCCCCCTTCTAGATTAAATCCTGAGTGCACCACTGATTCGCATAATTGTTATTTCACTTTCGAGTCGCCTGCAAGGTAGACTTGATTTTCAAAAGTGCGAATTTGAGTAAGAAAAAGACGAATTTGAGTAAGAAAAAGGCAAAATTAAGTAAGAAAAAGACGAATTTGAGTAAGAATAAAGCGAATTTGAGTAAGAAAAAGGCGAATTTAAGTAAGAAAAAGACGAATTTGAGTAAGAAAAAGACGAATTTGAGTAAGAAAAAGACGAATTTGAGTAAGAAAAAGGCGAATTTGGAGTGCAAAACCTGCATTAGAACGGTTCTTCGCGTTGGATCGAGTGTTTCGGTAGACTCGGGCGGAAAATAAGAAGAAGCGGCAGTGAAACTGAAACAGGAGGTTGCATCGCCGCGATACATCGGATACACGCGATGCGTGCGATCCCGTTCGCGTGTAAAGCCGTGTTTACACGGTTCGAGGAGCACACGCGGCAGCATCTGGCGGATCTTATCGAATCCATCGCGTTTCGTGCCACGCGATCGTTCCTGCCGGGGCGTCCCCCGAAGACGGGGAAAGTCGACGATCGATTCTTATTTCCGCTAAAACATGTTCTACCTCAATTATTTGTTACACGGTATCGAAATCATCGTTCCCTCGAGAAGGATTCCTCACATTCCAATCACATGCTCGATTTCCTCGCGAATCTTTTTGTCTCGATGAGATATTTTTTGACACATTTGACATATTTTTCGAGTCAACATCATTAATGAGCCACCACCGAAGTTACGACTCATTGCAACGTTATTTATTGGTTACAAGTAGTATTTGTAACTTTTTTGTAACTTACAAATACTACTAATAACTAATAAATAATATGTAAATTACAAATCTTACTTATAACTAATCAATAATTTGGCACGATTCAAGAAACGAAGGTAACGTTGCAATGAGTCGTAACTTCGGTGGTGGCTCAGTAATGATTTGGTCTGCATTCAGAGCCAATAAAAAAACACCAATCTGTCGAATTAATCATAAAATAAATTCGACACAATATACGGAGCTGTTGGAGATGGTCTTCATACCGTTCACAGAAGAAATTGAGACTGACCACTTCATTTTTCAGCATGATAACGCTTCAATTCATGCATCCAGATAAACAAAGGAGTGGTTAAACGATAAAAATATAAGGATTTTTACATGGCTAGCTTGTTCGCCAGATTTAAACCCACTTGAGAACCTTTGGGGAAAACTTTCAAGAAAAGTATACGGCAATTGTAAACGGTACAACACTGTTTTTGAGTTATGGATTGCGGTGAACGAAGCGTGGACATCCATCGAAGCAGAAATTCTTCGTACTTTGATTTCATCGATGCCTAATCGAATTTTTTGACATTATTCGCTGAAATGGCAATTATACTAAGTATTAATTTATAAATATAGAAGAAATTTTCGTTAATCCTGATGTTATCTACTTAAAAAACGTGTGGCTTTATGGAAATTTCGCAGTTCGTTTCTTGTTAAACTATATAACTTTACGTTCTTCTGCAAATAAATAATATATCTTTGAATGTAATCGTGTAAATGGTTTCGTTTATTAATCCTAAAATGCTATCGTGCATCAGCTTCTCATTGCTATGACGTAATTATAAGATATCACCAAAAAATCAGGTGGCTTCATGGAAATTTCGGGCACTGTATTCAGTGGTTTAATAGACGATGAAAGTTTCGGGCGCAAGGAAGGACAGCGTATGTAAAAGAAAAAGACGTTCAAAGAATTTTTCATACGCTGTCCTTCGTTGCGTTCGAAACTTTCATCGTCGATGTAACCAGTAAATACAGTTGAAATTATATCGTATTTAGTGTCATTTTAATCAGTAAAATGCCAGAAATAAGTTAGTGAAAGTCCCATAAAAAAATAATGAAAAATAAAGAAGTTTTGTCATTGGATTTTTAGTGGTTCACACCGATACGCTTCGGCCGCGCGATTCGTATTTACGTGCTGTCCTTTTCTACGTTCGGCTTCGTCTGTACTCTCGACGCGGTCGGCGAAGTAGACGCAAACATAAAAAAAATGTCTCTACACGATACGTCTCCGTGCAGAACACAGCCGTTGGAAAAATATCGCGACTTTACTGTATAATGAAAATTTAAAACTTGTTTCCTGTAAATGTAAGTAAGTTATATAAACGTACAAAGTTTCATCTACAAATACATGTAAAAATGTTTCGAAATATGCGATTAAAAATCACTCTTCCCCACGATTCGCACATGAAATTCCAAGATAAATTTCACTTTCAAGAAGTATTGGCGAATAGGATTTAAACTGGGCTCGATAAGATTTGCATATCGAAGGTTAAATAATCTTCCGCGTGTCACAGAATCGTCATCTTCAAAGGCACGCCTGATTAATTTATCATAATTAACGGAGAATGAGGTTCAAGGAAATCCTCAGTGAACGTGATGCGCCAGCCTTCCGGAAATTTTTCACGCGGCCGAGAGCGATGATTGCAACGTTTCCAACCGGTCACTTTCCGGAAGTAGATACGGTCTCCACGTTGAGAAATTATATTTAATAACCGGCCGTTGCTTACGCTTGATCCTTGAACCTGTTGACGTGTCTCACGCATTGTCGTCCTTGCATTTCTCTTCGAGGAGAAAATCGTTAGATCATTAAAAGACAGCATGTATCTACATATAATGAGCACGTTGCAGAAGTTAAAAATATCACACGAATCCAAAGAACGTGACATTCAAACTGAATGTTATAAGTAGACAGCGGATTTGATCCATTTATGACAAAATTGAGTTGGTGTAATTTGAAACAGTAAATAAATTCGAGAATTTCAATACACTGTTATATTATTTTCAACCTATTAGACATGTTAAGAGAAAAATAAATTTCTATTTCACTCCAGGTTGTTGCAATTCAGATAAAAAATTTTTATTTTGAGTGAATGTTCAACTTTGAATTCTAAATGAAAGTTACTAAATGAAAACTTATTGGGTACAGACATTATTACTCGATTTCTGATACTAATACATTTTTTACTAATAAATCCGCTCAGAAATACAGAATGTTGGTGATCATTTATTTCAGCGTTTTTTTTTGTAATCGGTAAACATTAAAAAAACCGAAGAGGAGGAACTTGTAGTATATTTTAATATAGCAATATGATAGCGTATCTCAATTTATTTTATTCTTAATATTTTCTAGAAAAAAAGGCGACCTTCATTTTTTAGAATGGAATGCTACATATTTTTTTTTCTATTAATTGAAAACAAGGACAGAAATAAATGTAACATTTCGTAATAGTTTCTGGAAAAATATTAAAAAATTTTAAAAATGATATACACGCTATCATATTGCTAGTAAAATATATAACTAACTTCTCTTCGGTTTTTTCTAATATTTACAGTTTACGAAAAGAATGCTGGTATTATCGCGAACACCCTGTATGATGGAATTTTTATTATTTTCGAATAAATGCTTCCAGCAATCATATAGGCAAGTAAAATAAGAATCGTCTCTGTGTATCGTCAGTGGTGAGTTAAATTTGAAAACAATGAGCGGTAGTGTTATGACAGAAATGAATTTCAAATTGTTTAACGTTGTACATGATTCAGAAAGTAAACCGTTGACACAACGAATTATCAGATTCAAAAATAGCAAACAGATCGTTGAAATTACCCGTCTTGCGAGATAGGCACACGTAGAACAAAAGAATGACCCCGAACGTGCAATTTCGTTTCTACCGGCAATAAATAAACTTCCTGTGGATTCTGAGTCGTCCGTGGCAATTTTCACTTATTACCATGGAACGAGGTAATCGAACGGGAGATAACAAGTCGCATCGCGGGTTAATTAGTACCCGGCTCGGTTCGTTCGACAGCACGATTCAGATTTCAATGTTACGGGAATAATGATGCGCGATTTCGTACCGGGAATAATGAGTTACATGGCAAAACCGAGGTCCAGATAATTCCGTGAACGCACAAGGAACACGTTCTTTACAAAAATATGTCGTAGAATTAACCATTTCTGAAGGTTCCTATTATTTTATCGTTTTACATAAACTGTTTCTACAAATAAAATGACAACTGAAATTACGATAAACTGAATATAATTCGGTTCTTTCCGAGTATAAATTAACAGGCAGACAATTTATAAAAAATTCTACTAAGAATTTTCATGTTATTCAAGCTATTTTCATATTACACAATCTATTTTCATATTACACAAGCTATTTTCATATTATACGAGCTATTTTCATATTATACGAGCTATTTTCATATTATACGAGCTATTTTCATATTACACGAGCTATTTTCAAACCTATTGTAAACAATTGTAAACAATCCTGCACAGAGTGTACGTCACTAAAAACCAATTAAGAACACTGTATTTGTACGTATTATACAAAGTGATAAATTATATTTAGTTCTACAAATAAATCGATAACTAAAATTACGATAAACTGAATATAATTCAGTTCTTTCTGAATATAAATTAACAGGTAGATGGTTTATAAATGTACACAATTATGTACATAAAAAGATGTTTGTACACTCAATTAAGTACATCTTGTTTGGAAGTATAAGTGATAAATTATTTAGTACAAATAGCACATGTCGTTCATCGACAAAGCTTGAAATTATCGTCTCATTGGCTGCACTCTTCTTAGTGATTATGGATGAATCAAATTTAATATTCAGTTCTAACCTGTTAACCAGCCTTTACATCGAAAATCACTTTATTACAGTTAAACGTAATACGGTCGCTACTGCAATAAGAAAAGAACCACATATTCATGAACTCCTAATTGATGCTGCCACTGCCTGTTGATGTTATGCGGGAATACATTCTAACTCAGACATGATTGCTCCATCGTTCTATTGCAATCCGCCTTGCCCATTCAAATCAGATGATAATCACACAGGAACACAATGAACTTAATGTAGAAGATAGCACGGAACATAATTGATACTAAACTCTCATTCATTGTATCGTCTGTTGACTCTACTTGATATTGAAATGTCAATACCAGGATATAATGAGAATTAATAGTTCCAATAAGTAATAAGTAAACAGCGGATCTTTATCCAAAATAACATTTTTGTACATCAATTGCAATCTATAGAAGCTAAGTAAAAATTGATTTTTCTCATTAATAATTCAAATATGGTCAAAACAGTGTATCGATATTGTTCAATTATTTTAATCTTCTTATTATTTTGAGTTACACTTACTCAAAATTTTCTACTTGAATTGCAACAAGCTGAAGTGAAATATAAATTTATTTTCTTTGTTAATATATCGAATAGCTTGAAAATAATATAACAGCACTTTTAAATTCTTCTAATGCTTTAACTGTTTCAAATTACACCAACTCAATTTTGTGAGGAATGCATAAAATGCGCTGTCTAGTGATGCGTTAATAATTAATGTTCACGATAATGGAAGTATAATGAATCTATCCATCATCTGTGAGATGCGAGAGGATTCAAGGAAACGTAACTGACGGACAAGATCGTTGGAAAAACAAAGATTGAGTCGTAGGAAAAGCAAACAAGAAAAAACGGCCTGACGACCGGGAATAATTGTTGTACAGTTGCAACAATAATTGCATAATTGCGGCGGCTTGCATCGTGATGATCAATTCATTGTACCATCTGTTGATTATACTTCATATTAAAATATACATTCGAGGACATAATGAGGATTAATAGTTTCAATAAGTAATGAGTAGACAGCGAATCTTCATGAAAAATGAAAATTTTCTGCTTGAATCGCAACAAGTTAAACTGAAATAGAAAATTAAATTAGAAAATAATATAACAGTATTTTTAAATTCCTCACGATCTCGCGCTTTTAACCCATTGCCCTACAATATCGTGTCAGACTCGTGATTGAAGATTCTGACCAGAGTCTGATAAGTATGTATGTTATTAATTTCCTTTAAAACAAGATGAAGTTCTATTTTGGTTTCGTTATTGGAGACCATGTAGGCATACAATAAATATAAATTGAATTACAAATGAAGTTCTAATCGCTGAAACCGTAAAGTAAATAACAGGTTAAATTACACGAACTCAATTTTGTCGGAAATGCATAAAATCCGGTGTCTTGTAATGTGTTAAAAATTAAAGTTCACGATAATAGAAGTATAATGAATCTATGAATGATTGGCGAGATGCAAGAGGATTCAAGGGAACGTAAAGCCGAAGACAAAGATTGAGTCGTAGGAAAAGCAAGCAAGAAAATGGCGGCAGCGACCGCGTGGCCGAGTTGATTCACGCCTGACGCTCGGGAATAATTGTTGCACAGTGGCAACAATAATTGCGACGGCTTGCTCCGTGACGATCAATGGGCCAGGTTTCGTGAAGGATCCCACGGTGCACGCACCGGGACGTCTTCTGCGCCGACTTGGCCTCTTGTTACGGTGTTTTCAGCGAAGAAGAACTGCCGTCTCCACGCCACGTAACCGTTATTATTTACTCAGTCGGTCGGTACTTTCATCCTTATGCAACGAGCCTAGATCCTATCTCGGCTTCCTCTCCTACCCAGCGTTCCTTCGAGCTTTGCGAAATCGCGAGGCCCGCTCGCTTGGGAACCCGCGAAGCTTCGTTCGCCCCGATTTCTGATCGGTCACGCTCCAAACTGACAATGAGCGATGACGTCACATGCTATCGCTTTCGTTCATACATTTATTAACACCAGAACCACGTCGTTTCGACGGGCTCCAAATCTTTATGAAATTCATCAATTAATTTCTCGTTATTGAGATTGTGAAGGTGCATTCACTTATTCTCTTCGATTAGGTTATCACGATTACACCGCAGAGCTTATACACTCGTGTATAACAAAAAAAATTGCAATTTTTCATGATTTTAAACCTATAACTGTAATTTCTACCACTTTTCGTCGTGTACAATTCGTAAACCAATTAATCAATTTCAATGAAATTTTCAGAACGTATATAACTTACACGAGTTTACAATACGCATCTTTTAAATGTTCGTTATTGGCCCAGCTAGAAAAGTTGTAAAAATCAATTTTTACTATTGTTTTTCATAATTCCGACCAAATGCATTTTTTCTACATGGCTATTTGACGTTATTTACTAATCTAATTCTTCTAGACTTACAGAGAAATTGAAGTCGTTTGGTCCATTCATAAAAAGAGTTATTCTGAATTAAAGTGTGTGATCAGTTATACTCATAACTGTAAATTTCATCAAGGAAATCGAACTTATCAAACGCATCATATATTTTATTCAATGCGACAAAATTAACAATTAATGCGACATAAAACTGTAAATTATAAAAAACAAAACAAAATTTCGCGACACTGTTGCATCGTTTTCGACTCAATCAAATTATAGAAACAAGCGTGTATGCAGCTCCTGTATCTTACAACGAATGCAAACAACTTTTATTTTGCATAAAAATACGCAGTCTAATCATGCTACAAATCGAAAAGAATTTGAATGTATAGGGTCTTTTTATTCTTACAAAAATTCTATTAAATAAATTCATTCAATTAAGATTCTAATAAATTAATTCACTTAAGATTCTAATAAATTAATTCGATTAAATAGATTCTATTAAAAAAAATTTTAATCGTTAAGGGTGTATTCTGGTATAGAGTGTAATTTTGTAAACCTTGTGACGTTTTAATTATACACACTTACGAAGACGTACCTTACGTATGTATATGTATATCTGACACAATAAGAGAACCTGTACCCGGGCAGGAGAACATCCACCTCGTATCCCACATTCAGATAACAGTACATACTGTCTGCGATACGTCGCCTGCCACTTGTATTCAAGCGCACGAAGCTATTGTACAATGCAATGTGGAGTTCTATAATGTACATATAATTTAATTGTCACAATGAAAATGTTGCTGATAAACTAAATACCGCATCATGAACATAGTCCAATCGTTTCCTTCGGGATTAATATTTGAAAGAGGATGTTTACATACTAATAGACGTTCGGTAAATAATGTGTTAACATTAGACTGCGGATGTTTATGGAATTTTCAATTTTTATAGACAAATTTTAAGAAACTGATACCAAATGGAATCCTATTTTTATTGGTAATAACATTTGTAGGTGCAAACTAAATACAAATCGTACTAAATTCTGTCGAATTTGATACTGCAGCAATTTTGAAAATTTTTATAAACCATAAACGCATAAATATTCGCAGTCTAGTTAACATTATGCGAGAACGAAACATTTTCTTCAACCAAACAGATCGAGCTTATCGTGATTGCTGTTTTAATCTCTGCTGAATTATTATTAATATGTAACGAGTAACTAAATAGAACACCAGTTCCTTCGTTGCGTGTTCCGTAAATGATAAGGCGATATTAATTTTAATTTTTTTTAATTTCATCCGGATATCTGAGATTATACGTAAATGGGATAATTGATAAGGTCGATTCTACAACTGGTCGTTTCACTGGTGTCGGCAATATTGGAATAAGTTGCAAAAAATTCAGTGTAACGATTGTTTTTACCGTATGCGACAGTTGAGAAGAAATAATAAATTTTCTGTGGACACGTCAATTATTTTAGATGCTTTCATGTAAAACTCTGGAACGACGAGATCTTCATTCACCTAGACAGAAGAAAAATCGACCATCCTCGTAAACTTTATCGTCATCTTGACACTGTCACGAAAAATTATGCAAGTTGCGAGAAGATTAACCTGTCGTGCGATTTCGTCGTTCCTCGTTGCATAACTTTTCCTGACCGCTGTGCTCGCTGAGACAATCTGGCTAACGAAGCGAATAACAATTAAGTAGAAAGCTGAGATGCTCTACTCGTAGTTCGTCACTCGTCTTTGTGCGCTAACGAAATAATAAATGAATTTTTCGTGGTTCAGGCAATCGCCCAAGTTTTTAGAGCTTTCAGAAATTTCTCATTTTCTTCTGAAATCAAGGATAATTTAATCATAGTATTCATAGTGGTATAATTATAATGTTTTCCTAGAGAGAGCATTTACAAATTCATTTATCCTTTCGTTGCATTGATTTTCACCGCTGTGTCAATTTGACATCAAGAAACAAATTGAATTGAATTCGAAGCAAACCTAATTCGAGAGGAAACGACCCAGTAAGCAATCTGCTCTTCATTGGGTTTGATTTTGGCACCAATTCGTTTTCTCATTACACTCGATATTTGGCGACAAAGTTGGTCTCAAAATTCCATGCCAAATAGAGGCCAAATCGAGGGCAGCGTCTGTTCCCGTTATAGAGAGCAGGTCGGTCGCAGCAAAAGCAAACCTAACCTTGCTTTCTGCGGATCTTTATGCATTTAAGGCTTTTGAAAATTTTCAATAAACACTAGAATAAGAAATACCACAGAATTTAGTACGATTTTTATTTGTTTCGAGTCTATTAAAGCTACCACTACGGAAAATAAGATAGTAATATTTGTTTCCACTTTCTCAAAATTTGCATACGAAAATTGAAAATTGCGTAAAGATCCGCAGTCTAGTCGATATTTTAAGACTTGTAAATATTTAAATTATTGAAAATGCATGCGAATTAAAATTATATAATTTGGAAATTTAAATGAAACTCGATTTTCCTTCCTGCAGGAAGGTTTACTCCGATTTTGCTCGATACTTGTATTCATAATCTGTTCGAACAGATTTTGCTGACTGGGATGATCGCTGAACGAATTGTTTGTGAGTATATATTAAAGATGAGCAGCGCTACTGTATTAAACAAATATGGTAGTGAATGTAAAAATATATTAGAAATACTAAACTTGAAACTACTGGAATCCTGATAACACAGACATTTGGTCTTAATCTTTTCGAATAGATTTTGCTGACTGGGAAATTATGATCGCAAACACTTTTAAAGAATTCGCAACCAAAGGCACTAAAGGCAATTAATTGCACGACCAGAGTGTGTTTCAGTGAACTAATCGACCACGCAACACGTGTCTCTCGACGCCGTAGAAAGTGGTTAACATTTTGGCCCCGTTTTTATTGTCGCGGAGAAGTGGGGATCGGTAGCTTGTCTCGTGTTCCCGCGTTGTGTTCCTTTCCCACACAGTCTGGCGCGTTTCAATTACAATCACAGTTCCGAGTTAATACTATATTTGCGTTTCGCGCGGGCATCGAGTCGTGAAGGATTAAAAAATTCGCGCGGTCTCGAATCCGTGACCGTTTCGATCGTGATTTATGCTCTATACCTGGTCTCAGCTCTCTGTTAAGACACTGAATGATTGGCATGACAGGATCCTGGTTAATTTGATTATGGAAATGGAAATAAACATGAAAACAACTTCAAAAATTAATTATACTTAGATATTAATAACTTTAACGAGACGAAAATAATAATATGAATAATTTCTATAAATTTCTTCGCAGTCTCGTATTTGACCGATTCAGTTTTGCCATAAATTCGCAGTCTAACTAAATGGTTATGAGTAGATTGCAGATGTTTCAGCAATTTTTAATGATTCTAAATAAATGTTAAGAAACTGGAATCAAATAGAATTTCATTATTTAGAATTTTAATTTCCAATCACTGTACCCACAAAATAAATTAGTGCTCTACGTTTCATATCTGTTTCTTATCTGTTCTTTGTCCTTATAAAATGATGACGACAATTTCACCAAGAATTATGACTAGAGCGCGGATTTTATGCGTTTATGGCAAAAATGAGTGCAATTTAAAGCAATAGATAGATTAAATATATTTAAGAATACTAATATGTTAGTGTCAGCTTATCAAGGTCATCGAATACAGAAAAAGATGTCTACTTGTATATTTTGTATAAAGATTAATTATGAGAGTGTTATTTCTATAAAAAAAGATCAGCGAAAACATTTGCAGAATTTTTCTGAAGTGTTAGTTGGCCGCGTACAACAGTTAAATAACGGAATACCGTCGGGATCCATTCAGCGCCGCGCGAAACACGGTCAGACGTTGAAAGAAGTTTCGAAATACATATGCAGGAAGAGATTTTTACTATCGTGCGCGTTTATATAACGGCGCGAGACGGAATGTCAACCTGTGCCCGTAGACCGATCACTACGTTTCTAACGGTAATGCTTACGCGGAACCACGGAACCAGTCGTTACTCCGTGAAGCCGTGGCAAACAATCGAAGACAACAACAAAAAAGTACGAGACTTTTCAACGCGGAACAAACCTCCGTAACGACTCAACGACACCCCACGATCCGCAGAACTTTCCTACCATGTCGAGCAAATCGGTCTGTCGACGCTCCATTGGTTAAACAAATTGATCGTCCCAGTCGATGACATCGAACTTATTCCTCGATGTCGACGAGTTCTTATTTATGTCATGTTTCTAATTGGGAGTGGCATTTAGCATGGAATAATCAAATTATTTTCGAGTCTTTGTTTCTCGAGTTTGTCATTCAGCAATGCGGCTTTTATACGTACTAGTATATTATATATGAATAAAATTGTTCATGCTTTCGGCGCAAGGGTTCGATCATTTGTTACTTAATTTACACAAAGCAATTTTCCAAATTACTAAAGTAATTCTAACGTTTCGATCTTCATTCATCTTCAAGGGTTACAAGGGTTCAAGGGTTACTGGAATTGCGTCTGTGAAAACTTTTTTTTTAAGAAATTAAGAATATTCTGAAATTTAAGAATACATAACAGAGAAAGGGAAAAATGCTGGTAATAAAACTACTCGCTAGCTTTGTGATGAAAATTAATAAATTCGACGTGATACTGTAATACTTGTTGAATGCATGCCGGTTATCGAGACACTGAGGTAAACAGTAATTCACAGACGCAATTCTATTCAGTCGCAATTAATAGTAACCCTTGAAGATCATCTGACTGAAGATCGAAACGTCGGAATTACTTTAATAATTTGCAAAATTGTTTTGTAAATTAAGTAACAAATGATCGAACCCTTGCGCCGAAAGCATTAACAATTTTATTAACAATAAATACGATCGATAGAAAGCTATAAATATTATATGAATTTATAAAATTTGTATATATTAAATACATATAAAATATATTATACATGTACTGTATTATATATTATACAGGGTGTCCCACGCAACTGGAACAGGCTGTACCTCCTAAACGGTTGGGTATAAATGTTGTAAGTAAAAGTTGAATGGTATCAGACGGTGCATAAAATGCAACTAATTTTATGCACTTTTCTGCATCGGTGCATCAGAAAAATGCAACTGCACTTCTTTCTTAAATGGAAGCCTATATTCTTGACTGCAACAATTGATGCAATTTCTTGTGCTCTACATCAAAGTACTAACATACTTTTGCCCTAAACTTATTCGCTAGGAAGTTATCGAAGCAAAACTACTCTGAATTACAGTGTCCCACGCAACTGAAACAGGCTGTACCTCCAAACCCGTAGGGAATAGAAGATGTTTTATGTAAAAGTTAAATGGTATCAGACGGTGCATAAAATGCAACCAGTTTTATTCACTTTTCTGCATCGATGCATCAGAAAAATGCAACTGCACTTCTTTTTTAAATGGAAGCCTATGTTCTTGACTGCACCAATCTATGCAGTTTCTTGTGCTCTACATAAAAGTACATAAAAGTTTTGGGCATAAGTATGCTGTACTTTTATGTAAAGCACAAGAAACTGCATCGACTGGTACAGACAAAAACATAGGCTTTCATTTAAAAAAAAGAAGTGCAGTTGGATTTTTCTGATGCATCGATGCACAAAAGTGCATACAAATAGTTGCATATTATGCACCATCTGATACCATTCAACTTTTACTTGTAACATCTTCTTCTATACTCAACCGATTAGGAGGTACAGCCTGTTCCAGTTGCGTGGGACACCTTTATATAAAATATATTAAATACTAATAATACTAATGTAAGTATTATTAAAATGAAATAGTAATAATGACATTCATTAATGCTATAAGTATCTTTTCCTCCAATGTACAATAATATTATATATAATAATACAATATATGTGTAATAAAAAATTGTATGTATTCCTTTGAATAACACAAATGGCGCTACAACAATTTTTCAATGAGTGGTAGTGGAATTAAAAAATGTGATTTAACTTAAAAAAATCTGTCTTGTTTTGTATAAAACAAAAACTAAACAAGGATTGTATAACAATTGCTATCTAGCATTTATATGTATATTTTATATATATTTTTATCAATTTAACTAAAGTTAGTTTAAATTATCTAACCACCTAATTGTATTGACAATAACCATCTTTAGAAAAATTTATAAAATATATGAAACAATTCTCTACGACCATGTTTATTCTTTCATACAATGTGAAATGAGGAAGATACCTAAATGTTTAATTACTTCAAAGGAAAAGAGAGAATTGTTATTTATTGCTGATATACTTGGAAACGATAATTAAGATGGAGGGAATACAGACTGTTTTAATTGACAACATTCATAACGTGCTTTTTTTCACTGACAACCGTAGCTGACGATCGGCGACAGGAAACGACGATAATTTTTTCTTCTCGGAACATATTGGCGACCACCGAGTCAGCGTTTCTTCACGCACACTCTACGATTACTATCTTTGTAGTAGGATCGCGAGTGACCCAGTTGATTCCATTCATTTTCCGCGCGAGAACTCCAATTTCTCGGAACGTTTTTTATTGACAAACCGAGGAGCCGATTGACGCGAGACAAACCAACAAAATGGGTTACGTTTTACATTATTTCTCAAGTTCTTACCAGGTAGAAATCATTTCTTCTATTATATCGCAAATTAATTTTGTGTTTTTTCCATTGTGTTTGGTTGACAAGAAAAATGTATATTGTTCAATGAAATGAATCGTATCAAATTTATCGTTCTTGGATATCCTCTGCTACACCAGAGTCAGCTGATAAGGGGAATTGACTCGAATTGAGAGGAACAAGTTACCCTCTCCCTGTCAGTACCGGATTAATTATGTGACTTTGCGTCACGTGACCAGGTCATAGCGGATGTGTGGGGAAGATAGAGTGGGAACACACGTCTTGATCTACACCTAGCTAGAATCTCTATTGATTCAAGTAACACAGACACTTAGTTTGCAACCTAGTTTATGAATTTACCATGATGGAAAGTCTACAAAGTTTCAGTAATGTCTCTTAATGCAATACATTATGTATAGACTGCGGATTTTATGCATTTGTAAGAAAAATGGATGGGTAGAATACAAAACGGTAAAAATATTCGGTGAATTTTTCGTCATACCATTTTGTCCCTATTTATACTGTCTAGAGAAGAAATAAATTTTGATTGAACACCAATTTCTTATAATTGACACAGAAATGTTTTATTTTGTATCAAAATGTAATTCTGTATATTCCTAAATAATTATTTTTAAATAAGCGTTGCAACTGCTCGATAAACGTTGCAACTGCTCGATAAGCGTTGCAACTGCTCGATAATCGTTGCAACTGCTCGATAATCGTTGCAACTGCTCGATAATCGTTGCAACTGCTCGATAAGCGTTGCAACTGCTCGATAAGCGTTGCAACTGCTCGATAAGCGTTGCAACTGCTCGATAAGCCTTGCAAAATGTCGGATAAATTTTGTTATATTATTTTGTCCCTATTCATATTGTCAACAGAAGACATAAATTGTAATGGAACATCAATTTCTTATAATTGACACAGAAATGGTTTAGTTCGTATAAAAATGTAATTGTCTATATTCATTTTCTGTATTTTGTTAAATTGGGAAGACGAGACGAAATAAATTTCTATCGAAGTACCGTCGTATACTATCACTACGTTTTATAATAATATGTATTTGCTTAAATAAGCCTTGCAACTGCTTAGTACCTAAATATTGGAAATTCCCGACGATTTTATATAACATGTAGCATTTAACAATGTCGAATAAATTTTGTTATATTATTTTGTCTCTCTTTATAGTGTCACGAGAAGAAATAAATTTTGATTGAACACCAATTTTTTGTAAGTGACACAGAAATGTTCTATTTTGCTTAAAAATCTAATTGTGCACAATCATTTTCAGTATCTTGTTAAATTAGGAAGGCGAGGCGAAATGGATTTCTATCGAAGTACCGAATGATTTCTATCGAAGTACCGAATGATTTCTATCGGAGTACCGAATGATTTCTATCGGAGTACCGAATGATTTCTATCGGAGTACCGAATGATTTCTATCGAAGTACCGAATAATTTCTATCGAAGTACCGAATAATTTCTATCACTACGTTTTACAATAATATGTATTTGCTTTTAAGTAAGCCTTGCAACTGCTTAGTAGCTAAATATGGAAAATTCCCGATAATTTTATATAACGTGTAGCATTTAAAAATGTCGGATAAATTTTGTTATATTATTTTGTCCCTCTTTACAGTGTCACGAGAAGAAATAAATTTAGATCGAACATCAATTTCTTGTAACTGACACAGAAATGTTCTATTCTGCATAAAAATCTATTTGTGCACATTCATTTCCAGTATGTTGTTAAATTAGGAAGGCGAGGCGAAATGGATTTCTATCGAAGTATCAAATAATTTCTATCGAAGTATCAAATAATTTCTATCGAAGTATCAAATAATTTCTATCGAAGTACCAAATAATTTTTATCGAAGTACCAAATAATTTTTATCGAAGTACCAAATAATTTCTATCGAAGTACCAAATAATTTCTATCGAAGTACCGAATAATTTCTATCACTACCTTTTACAATAATATGTATTTGCTTAAGTAAGCCTTGCAACTGCTTAGTAGCTAAATATGGAAAGTTCCCGAGAATTTTATATAACGTGTAGCATTTAAGTAAATGTATCGTGGACAACCCAATTCGTTTATATCCTTCCTTCAAACTATTCGATCCGAGTGCTGCCCGAAAACCCGTTTTTCGCACGATCGGATACATTAAACCCGGTCCGCCTGGTTTGCATATCTCCGCAAATTTCGTTTCTTTTCGCAGAACGGGTTGTACGGGTGTTAATTTTTTCTACATATGAACAGCTTGAAAAAATTTCCGCGAGCAATGATAAATTAAACGCGACGGTAACCGGTTCCTCGACGTCACGAAACGCCCCTTTCGAAAGCGCCGCGCAAATTTCAAACGGAATCAAACACAGGAAAACGGCAGATTCGGAAAATTATCTGATCGTGTTGAACTAGTTCCACTGACGCATTCGGATAATTTAATTAGGTACCAAACATCGAAGAGGTCTAAAAGATGACAGCGTAATTTATTCGCACACTTTCTTATTGAAAAGTTTGATCAATCGTCTGGAAACTCTACCGATGGTTATATTGCATATACTTATATATACTTTACCGTTGCCTTTTATTAAAAAACGATTTATCAAGTCGTTGAGGAAATATTCATTTAACATTAAATGATAATTTATTTTCACAACAATCACTAGGCTGCAATTTTCATGCAAAATAAAGTCTATTTCCTTTGTTGATGAGTCTAACATTTCTCAGCTAATTAGTATTTTATTATATTTTTCGGATTCACCACTAATGCAAAAAAAATCCGCAGTCTAGTCCAATTCGTGTAGCTCAGAAATCAATCTAGTTCGATCACCGTGTATCATAAAAATAAACACTCCTAAATGTTTAAGTAGTGTACGAATGGTTTGAAAAATTAGTTCACGAATCTCCTGTATGAACTGAAAACAATGAAAAGGGTGCGGAGATTTTCATTTAAATTATCAACATAACGCAGCAGTATTTGAAGAAAATCAATCCGGTATTTCTTAAGACATAATAGTCATAATTTTTAAAAATGTAATATTAAATTACTGATGCTTTCAGCGCAAAGGTTCGATCATTTTTATTCTGTTTTTTTATGTGCATCTCTAATTGCAATGTTGAGTAATTTTCTCATATATCTGTTTTGGAAATTCAGTAATTTATTGCAAATGAATGTGGAAGCGGTAAATATGTTGAATTTTGTTGTAACATTATTCTCACTAAAATTTTGTATTATATTATTTCATCTGAATTTTAATGAAAACAATTTTCTGTTACTTATCTTAGCAATTGATAATTTTGTGTTGAAACAGTCCTTGAGTACCTTTACAGTTTCAAATCCAAACCGTCTTGACATTGACGCATAAAAACTTTGCTTTATTGTAAGTGTTTCGCCATCCATAATAATTATAGCTTTATATCGATCGTATTTGTTGTTAATATTAAACTACTAATGCTTTCAGCGCAAAGGTTCGATCAACCTTTGCTACAGATTTTGAAACTGTAAAGGTTCTGAAGGACTGTTCCAACACAAAATTATCAATTGCTAAGATACGTAGCAGAAAATTGTTTTTATTAAAATGCAGATCAAACAATATAATACCAAATTTTATTAAGAATAATGATACAACAAAATTCAACATTTTTACCGCTTCCACATTCATTTGCAATAAATTACTGAATTTCCAAAACAGATATGTGAGAAAATTACTCAACATTGCAATTAGAGATGCACATAAAAAAAACAGAATAAAAATGATCGAACCTTTTGCGCTGAAAGCATTAGTAATTTAATATTAACAACAAATACGATCGATACAAAGCAACAATTTTAAAAATGTGGTTCCGAGAACACATCTGAAACACTCGGAATAATGTTTTACGAATTTCGTTCGCACTTGCGTGTAATTTTCAAGATACGTTTTGTGTTTGAGAAACAATATGAAAATTTTGAAGTTTCCAGGTTTGTAGATAGAGGCTAATTGCCCGTAGGCACCGTGCTATTCCACAGGAGAACCAGAATACGGATCAGATTCCGGATCAGTTCACCGTGTTACTGTGACGCCCGCATATTTGCACGCACGACACACTGTTTCGCGACATCCGACCATTATTTCGTACGTCGTGCGCGAATGGCTGCGTGCCTTGCGCGTCAATGGGCGCTACTTTTGCATAAAGACTGAACGACGAACGTTATAACTTGGCAAAGTTGCTATGCGAATGGTATTCTAGCACCGCTTTGGAAAACAGCGAACCGCTCTAATTGCAACACAAATGAAACATTCTTGCGGGACCTCCAAGCTAACAGACGAAGGAAAAACGAAGACAACAGTTAACCGAATTGCTAATACAAAAGTTTGCTCCACCATACAATCACGTACAGGATGTCGGAAAAATAATGATCGGCTGTGCTAGAATTCATTTTCTGTATCATACAAATTATTATCAATTTTTTCAGATATGCAAATCCAAAAATAAAATATACAAATCTAAAGAAATTGTAGCTTTGCAAGAATTTTAAAATATCTCTTTTTCACCGATATTGAAATACAATAATATGAATATCTCATTTAAGTTGTTCGTAATTATATTTTATACAAAATGTTGAATTTTGAATGGATTTTTGGATGAATTTTGATTGGAATTAAATCCTATATGGATAAGATTTATTCAACGACAATTTTATTTAATCACAAATCTCGATAAAATGCTTCAGAGCATTTAATTTTGTAATAAATGTTCTTTTTCGATACTAGATGGAGTAATTTTTATTTGAATTGTAATACCATGTACGAAAGATTTTGAATTGATTTAATAAACATTTGAAAAGTTCTCATCAGTCAGCACTGGTAAATTTCTCTTAACTTCGTAACCCAGTCTCGATGGCACCCGCATACCTCTGCGACGTTTTAATTAGGTCACTGATTACTATAAACCTTGCCAACGGTGATCCTTTATGCAGGTCCCTTATGGTACTTCGAGCATGCAACTCTAACAGATTTCGCAGTCTGGTCACTATTTTCATTCCACCCTTTATATTTTGTCTTAAAGGAACACTAAGAAATTACGTAGCTCTTGCGTTCGCAACGGATTAATTAAAAACATCTAACAGAAAACATAAAGCCGTAACGATCGTATTGAATTCCAGAATTGATTTGTGCATCTCTCGTCTGAACTGGACCGTAATTATGATGTATTCCAGCACATGGTTCAATTTGTAAGCGGGTTATGTTGCACTCATTGCGTACTAAAATGTACTAGCATGTAGTAAAATGTACTAGCATGTAGTAAAATGTACTAGCATGTAGTAAAATGTACTAGCATGTAGTAAATGTACTAGTATGTAGTAAATGTACTAGCATGTAGTAAAATGTACTAGCATGTAGTAAATGTACTAGCATGTAGTAAAATGTACTAGCATGTAGTAAATGTACTAGCATGTAGTAAAATGTACTAGCATGTAGTAAAATGTACTAGCATGTAGTAAAATGTACAAGCATGCAGTAAAATGTACTAGCATGCAGTAAAATGTACAAGCATGCAGTAAAATGTACAAGCATGTAGTAAAATGTACTAGCATGTAGTAAAATGTACTAGCATGTAGTAAAATGTACTAGCATGTAGTAAAATGTACTAGCATGTAGTAAATGTACTAGCATGTAGAAAAATGTACTTGAATATAGTAGAATGTACTTGAATATAGTAGAATGTACTTGAATATAGTAGAATGTACTTGAATATAGTAGAATGTACTTGAATATAGTAATGTAGTAGAATGTACTTGAATATAGTAGAATGTACTTGAATATAGTAGAATGTACATGAATATAGTAGAATGTACTTGAATATAGTAGAATGTACTTGAATAT